>CM053502.1:124502856-124651281 GCA_028627145.1 Eidolon dupreanum | reverse complement strand
TCCTGTCTGGCAGAAACTCAAAAAAGACAAACATAAATTTTTTGGTCTCCATGAAAACTTTCTGAATCTTTAAACTTTCTTTAAGAACAAGAGGAAAGATCTGAGGTAGATAAGTGGTGTGTGGGGTACAAAGATAAAAAAGAAATAAGAAAAGTAGCTTAGTGGAATAGTAGAAAACATAATTATTTCAACAGTAAGAAAAAAGTGACTTTAATAATTTTAAAACCATTAATAAACACTTCAGAGGTTAGAGAAGATTATTGTATATATATTTGCCTTTTACCTAAAGGTATGAACAATTTTATGTAAATGCAAGAAATCCAGGATAGAAAATTACAGATACAGACTGTCTTGTCAGAAAATTAATCTTTTTCCCTAAAAAAAATATAGTGACAGCTTTCCTCCTACTACCCTGACATAAAAAATTATAGATGATGAATAGTAGTATAACACTATATGAGGTTGTGAGAGTAGACATAATATATTTTAAGAATTCTAACTATGCTATTATATGACATGCCTTTCACTGTTCCATTTGCATGTTATATTTCTCTAAATTTGTGAGTGCCAACAATGTGCCCACTCCTCAGTTTGAAACTGCGCTGCGATAGTTGTTTTACACTATTTTAGAGGGAAAATACTATGGTACATTTTATGCTTTTCTCCTATAATCATGAACTTTTAAAAATTTACAGTATTTACTTTTAAGCCATAAATGCTTTCTTCATGTCAATATTAAAGTTGTTTTCTCTTTAAAAGCTGTAATACATTTCTCCTTCATAAAACTCTTTTCTAACTTTTCATCTTTTTTCTCTTTCTTCACTTAGACAATACATATCTCTTTTAGCTTTGTTGGTAAATTTAACTATATATTGGGAAAATAGTTTGGCTTTTTATTGGCTAAGATTCTTCTTATTCTGAAGATAATTTTAAACCAGTGATAAAGTATTAAATTTAGAAGCATACTTAAGATGATCTAGATATAAACCCTTTCCTTACAAATCACAGAATTAAGACACAGAAGAGTTAAATGATTAGCCCATGAATGTAGAAAAAGTTAATGGAAGACACCAGTCCTGCCAAATACTTCCAGAAAATCTCATTAAAAAAAAATTTCTTTGAGGAAAATCTTATTCATCAGTATTTTGGGTAAAATACTTTTAGGTGTCTTCCTTATTCTATCTCAGCACAATATAGCCTTTGGTCACATGCAAAGAAATCTTTGAATATATTGCTGGCTCACAAGAAATCTCTAGGAGGTTAGGGCTTTAGGAGCACAGTGCATTATTCACAGTGACCTGAATACTAAAGATTGCAGTAGATAAATTTGATAATGCAGCTTTAAACCAAGCCTTCTATGGAAATATAAAGGGAGACACATCTGTGATATTATATTTTCTGGTAGGCAAGTTGAAAAAAGTAAAAAGAAACAGATGAAATTAGTTTTAATAGTATATTTTGTGAAATCTAATATATCTGAAATATCATTCAATTTGTATTAGACCTTATTACATCTTTATATTTCTTATGCTCTTATCCATAATTTTATCTTTCTGTGTTGTCTCTTGAATAATTTTTTTCCGATCTATCTTTTGGTTTTCTAGTCCTTCTTTTAGTTGGGTCTAATATTTGTCTACTATTAACCTCATTCATTAAACTGTTATTTTTAATTTAGTTTTTATTAAATTTTATTTTCAGTTTTTAAATTCCTTTTCATATCTGTTTTGTTTCCACATTCCTGAATATTTCAAAACTTTTCTTAAAAAATTTTTTTTGGAAGAGAGAGAGAGAGAGAGAGAGAGAGAGAGAGAGAGAGTGTGTGTGTGTGTGTGTGTGTGTGTGTGTGTGTGTGTATCTCTGTCTTATTATTCCTGTATGATTACTTTGTGTGTGTTTTTCTGCTGCAGATATTTTGTCTTTGTATTGTTCCTGACACTTTGTTTCTTATGGTGTTTGGTTTTTTTTTATATCCTTCTCAATGTTCTTAAAAAATTATCTGACATGATAAAGAAGATGACTTCTTGTGAATTTCTGTATAATTTCTTCTAGGTATGAGGTGCTACTACCTGTTTAGGACTATTTCAATTCTGTCTGGGGTTTGAGCTCTAAATCCACACAGCAGCTGCCTCGTGTTTATACTTTCTCAAGAAGTATTTCTTTTCCAGTTGCTACTTTGCTTAGCACTATTATTTTTTTAAAGCATCTTGTGGAATATTGTTGGAGGGGTAAATTTTTTGTCTTACTTTCATGATGATGGTATAACCCTATAGATACTGAGCTTAATGTGGGCAGTGTTTATGATAATACCCTCTCCTCACTCAGGTTTGTGGCTTTAACTTCTGTTTTTCTTGCTTTAAGACTTTAAATATCGAAATCAAATTTTAAGATGGTTTTATTTGGGGATTAACAAGTATGCTATGTATAAAAGTCTTTATGAAATCCTTTTCTCTCTGATTTTCAGCTTTGTCCTAATTTTTAGCCTGATAACTCCTCACTATCTTGTCAGATACTTAATTATCTAAAATATTTTAAATATACTTTTTGTTTGGTATTTTGAGTTGACTGTGTGAGAACAGTGCTCAGAATAGCTTATCTTGTCAAATTGCTAAAAATGGAGTTTCAGTAGAAACTCATATATCTGTATGAGTGAAATATATACAAATGCTCTGAAAAATAGTTGAGCATTATTGTATAATTTCAAACATGTTTATACCCTGGGACTAAACAATTTCACAGGGAAATAGGTACAATAATATATATATGCAATATAATGTAGAATAATGCTCAATATTATTTGCACAGTTGTATTCACAGTTGTATTGTTTGTTAGAACAAAAAAGGTGAAACATTCAAATCTACAGATACATTAATATCATATTGCAGGAGTCCTGTGTTGAGAGGTAAATGAATAAATTCAGCAATAGTCACACTATACTATATTATATGGTATTAAAAATGGATAAACTATTAATGCATTAAACAAAATAGATAAATCTCATGATAGTCAAGATATAGAAGTAACCTGTGTCCATCAATAGGTGAATGGATAAAGAAGTTTGCCAAATATACACAATGGAATATTAACTATATAAAAGAGTGAAATATTGCCATTTGAAACAACATGGAAGGACCTAGAGAGTATTATGTTAAGCAAAATAAGTCAGATGGAGAAAGACAAAACCATATGATTTCACTTATGTGTGGGATCTAAAAACAAAATAAACAAAACACAAACTCATAGATACAGAGAATGAATTGATGGTCATCAGATGGGAGGAGGTTGGATAGATGGGTGAAAAAGGTGAAAAGAATTAGGAACTACAGATTGCCATTTATTAAATTAGTCATGGGTATGTAAAATACAGCATAAAGAATATAGTCAATAATATTGCAATAATTATACATGGTGTCAAATGGAACTAGACTTATTAAGGTGATCACTTTGTAAGGTATATAGATGTCTAATTACTATGTATACTAATACTATGTTGTATACTTGAAACTAATATAATATTTTATGTCTACTATAATTAAAAATAAATTTAAAAAATTTTAAATGAATAAATCCCAGAAATATGAAGGCTCTGAAATATGAAGCAAATCTGAAAATTCTAAAGTGATTAAAACCATTTTATAAAGCTCATAAGCAAGAAAATTAAAGAATATATTGTTTATAGACACATAAGTGGTAAAACATTAAAAACAGCAATAAAAACAATCACATAATTCAGAATGTTGGTTACTTTTGGAAAGACAAGATGAATGGAAAATGGGAGAAACATGTTCATAGCTTCACAATATTGGTAAAGAATATTCTAGTTTTGAGTTTATGTAGAGGTTTCAAGGTGTTTATTTTATTTTTATATATATTTTCTAACTGACATGTATTCTTAACTTACATGTACAACATACATCAATCATCTATCTATAACTTAAACTGACACAAACACACATAATTTTGTAAATATCCAAATTACATGATTCTTATTAAAACTATTAGTAACCATAAAGCTTTTGCACCTCACTGAGGCACCAAGTAACTGAGTCTGTGATGTAATGACTTGATAATCATGGTTCTGAACAACTCTAATTGAATTATATTCCTCTTAACCTCAGGATCTAGCTGTGTGGTCACACTATTTTGGATCAGAGTTTCAATCTATTCTCTAACCACTTTGAATGTCACCCATTTCCCCATTCAGATGTCTGAATCTACAAAATATATTGTATATTAGTCTGATAATTTTAGTCTGATTATTTCAAGTATGGTCACACAGAGGAAGGGGAAAAGAGATTTGATAGCTGTCTTTTTAAACTATAGTTCATTACACCAATTTATTCCTTATAATTCAAGCAAATAATTTTTTAGGCTGTATTATATGTGTCAGTTACCTAGAGTGAACATCTTAATGAGTTTTTTGGATTCTAATTATATTCTTGCCACACAAATATGGTTATTGAAATTTATCAAGAGTTGAACTTTGTTAATATAAGCTGATGGTTTTTCTAAAATGATGTACAATTTGCTTGAAAATTTCCATGCAAGTAAGTGAAAAAATGTCCTAAAGATTTTGCTTACAATAAGGACAGCAAGAGCAAGCAGCACAGACATAAATTGTGATACCTATTACCCTGATCTGCTTTAAGCAGAGAATTAAGGAGAGGCAGAGTTGAGTTTTTTCTCTTGACTTATTTTAAACACTTCAGAAATAGAAGAGGAGAATCCACATCTAGGAAGAAAAAATATTTATGTATGTTGTTATACCATTTACTTTGATTGTATGTTTCTTGCTTTTTTGAAAAGAATCACTGCATTAAATTTTTCCATTCTAAAAAGGAGGTTAATAATATTTTTTAGCATTTCCCTTAAGATGTATGACAGAAAAGCACAAAGTGTTTATACTGCACACAAGGTAGTTTTAAGATTGTATATGTCTCATAGAAAATAAACATTGATCTTGGTCTATTTTGCTTTTTTAAATAAATAAACATCCTGAGTGCCACAATAAATCCCCTAAATTTCATAGACTTTTTATTTATGTTTTTCCTATTTGTATTTCTATACAAGTTGTAACAAGTGTTATGTTTGTCGAAATTACTTAAATCCTATCTGAGGTTACTGAGAAAAAAAAAGCAATATAAAGCAGTCACATGTCATGTTGTTTTGGTCAAACTAAAACTTCATTTAATATGACAGGAAATGATGACCATTTTGCCAGTGCCTCATTACCTTTGGTAGTCAATTCTCTTTTCAAATCTCCTAAAATGGACCCCCTACATTAAATTGGTGTGAGGTAACTTAATTTCTTGGCTATCTTTGAAAACAAGTTTCCAGAGTAGCAGCAACAATGCTGCTGCATCACCACCTGAAACATTCTAATTTACTTTCCTCTTTAGATATGTACAGAGAATGAGTGTACATCAAATTGTTAGAGTCAAGGAAGATATTATTTGTAACAGTCTTTCTTGGTTTAAAAATGACTTCACTGGGTTAAACAGTAGTTATATATCAATAATAAAGGACTTATAGGGGTAGGTGAAGTGACTCAAAATTAATTTTATATGACTAGTTATAACTGATGAAACTAAATTAACAAAAGAAAAGTAGTAAGCAAAGAATTGTGTGTATGTCTGTGGGAAGAGTGATATAAATTTTAATGTATATGCCTAACTTTTTAAAATTCTCTGTTAGAATATATTTCTCTCTCTCTCTCTCTCTCTCTCTCTCTCTCTCTCTCTCTCTCTCTCTCTTTTTTGTGTGGCAACCTTATTTTAAAAACAGGAAGATCAAGTTTTTTTTTTTTTTTTGACAACTAAATATCACTACATTCTACAGAAATCACAGAATCTGGAATTTGAACAGGTCTATTTACTGAAATACTGCAGACTTTTTTGATAATCATTTGGTTATCTAAATTTGGCAAAAACTTTTTAATTAAAAAAGTAAAGCCTAATTCATCTAATTAGAAATGTTGATAGAGACATGTTCATTTAGGGACTTGGTCCTTCCTGAGCACTTTATCTAGCATAGTGAAACACACAAACAAACAAAAAAAAAATGGCATTTTTTTTAAGGTTGACCAATAAAGCCTTAAATTAACATTCCCTCTCAATTTGACTAAACTTTAAACTTTAGTTGAGCTTCTTTCTGTCTAACGGCCCCAGCCTCCATTTATTTAGGGCATTTACTTTAGAAAACTTGCCAATTGTAAATTATTTCTCTGCTCCTTTTTGATATAAATCTATTATATAACCCAGATATATCTTCTTCAAGGACCTGGGAGCCATCTCTTTGAAATGTGATAATCAAGAAAGATAGGACCTCTGTCCCCCAGTCTCTGTGGAAGGACAGATGCCTAACTTCTTTGGTAAGTACCAGTTAGCAAAGACAAATAGTTTCATAACATCAGCCAACCACCCCTCCCCAGTGATTTTCAGTATTTTTCCAATTGCTTGTCCCAGTGTTCAAAAATTCTCCCGTCTTTTGTTTTAACAGAATTAAGTTCAATCTCTCTTCCTTATTGCCATAATCTTGGCCCCTATTGCAATAGTCTTAAATAAAATTGTCCTTGCCATTTGCAAAAAGTGTCTGGTGCATTTTTTTCTTTGATAGTTAATTAACATTAAATGCAAATAGTCACGTGTTTTTTTAAAAAAAAGAATGCAAATTGAAAAATATTATATCCTTAAATTATTTTTGTGCTGCTTTGTCATGGTAACAATATTATTTCTATAGTGTTTTTATGTGTTGCAAAATGCTTCCGAAGACATCATTTAATTTAGTTTTACAACACTTCAGTGAGGTTGGTAAGGACAGTATCATTGGGCTAAATATTAGATATCTGAGATTTGAATTAATTTTTCTGCTCAAGATTATACCATAAGAGAACTCTCTAGAGTCTCACTAGAAGTGAACATCCTCTAGTTTCCCATCTTTCCTGGCATCCACAATACCCACATCCTATATAACAGACCTCTTTAATGCATTAGTGGAACAAATGTTGATTTACCTAGAGTTCTACTACCACAAGAAGCTGGCAAAGTTATAATTTAACTAAAGTTCTTTGACTTCAATTATTCCATTTCATTCATTACCTTAAAAAGCCATACTTTTTATTCACATGTAAATTTATGTTAACTGTATGTTAACCTGTTTTAAACAAAGAGTAAACTGTGAAGTATATTTGCTTCTAACACAGAGTACAGAGGGTGACACAAATTTTTAAACACAGCGGGCATTCAATATTTGTTGAGTGAATATATTAATGAAGTCAGACTTTTGAAGAAATAATATCTGTATTTTTTTAATGCTCAGGACAGGAATCACACACTACTGATAACCAAAAGCCAATAAGTATTGGTTCAGTAGAAAAAGAATGGTTGTTCAATTCTATGTTATCAAAGTTTTGAATGTGATATCTAAGAGTAAAATGTTTCTTAAAATATATATGTCCTTCTCTTTATCTTTATTTTTAGTAGTGTATTTGTTAACCCTATAGGAAAATCATCATGAAAGAATTCAACAGGGTTGTTCTCTGAGATGTTCTAGTCAGAAGAAATAATAGAATTTATTATAGCAGAGACGCTGTGATATTTACATTCACGAGAAAAGGGAGCACAGGCAGAGTTTATATGTGCACAGCATTTTCTCACTTAGTCTTTCTAAAATGTTTTGCGATTTTTTTTCTGGACTAAGAGAAATAAAGATCATTTATCTAATTTATAGAAGTACTGAGGAACCATCACAAGTCTCACGGATCCCCATTACTTAAGTTCATTCCACTGTCTAGATATTTTTTTCATTTCATCTCAAACCTAAAGCATAACTTTTCTCTTCCTAAACGCAAACATTCACACACAAACACAGAGTTTAAATCCTCCATCCAGTTACTTCATTGAGACAGAATAATTTCACATCGTTAGGTAGTTAGGTAGTCATGAGCGATGGGAACAAAAGCCCAGCTCTGCAACCATAGGAATGACAACACTGATTGCCTGACCCAAAAGGCCACCCTTAGGACTGCCTAGAGAAAAAAAATCTTCATTTTTTTAAAATAACAATACCCCTATATTCTGGAGTACAAGGAAATAAATGACCATAGCATAGCAACCAGTTTAAGCCAGCCACAAACAGTAAGGAGTATTCTGACCTTCTTTTCACCTCAACCTCATTATACCATCATTATAATGTCATGCATATGCCTGGAAGTTTATGAATCTAATTATGACAGACTGGATTCTGGAAGGTGCATGTGTAGTTGACAATAGGTTATATAACAGCCAACTGTCAATCAAAATGACTTCACACAACAATCAGCTAGCACCACCCTTGTAACCACCCATCACAGCCCAGATATAAGACAGACCTCCCACATTTACAAGGCTACAGCCCTCTCTGTTGTAGCCTGTTTCTCTCTTGAATCATACTTCAGTAAATCTTACTTTTCCTAATCTTCACTTATCTATAATTATTTACTATGTTAGTGAAAAGGACCACCACCCCTGTACCCCACCTCGTACCACTTGGGGCAACTACAGATTTAGATCACCCCCCAATGGTGTCAACATAAACAGAACACTCAGAAACTAAAGGCAGGTTGCGGATATCACAATTATTTAAAGAGGGGAAATGAATATGTGTTGAATATAAGCACATATATGAATATTATAATATATACATTGTAAAGGAACTATTGTTTTACTTTACACTACACACAATTACTACAATAATACTTTACTTCTGCTCAGTAAATGTGGAGTAGTTTTTCTTACATCAGGCAATTCTGTGACACCTGTGGGGTCTCTGTAATTTAACTCCTGACACAATCTACCTGAAAATAGCGTCAAATCTTATAGGATTAAGTGCTCAATCCCACAAGACACTCCCCCACACACAAACATACACACTTCAGACACCAATTGCAAGCCCAGGTAATGACATGTGCTTCTGACCAACTGGCTATAAATTGAAGATTCCCACAACACAATTTTCAGGTTTGATTTATTTGCTAGAGTGTCTCACTCATTTATTTACTAAATCTCCTGTTTATTACAAACAGATATAACTCAGGAACAGCCAGATAGAAGAGAAGCAAAGGGCAAGGTATAGGAAAGGACATGGAGCTTTCATGCTATTTAAGCACATTACTACCCCCACATGTCCACGTCCTTATCAACCTGGAAGCTATTAGGACCCCATCCTTTTGGGGTGTTATAGAGGCATGATTTATTAATCCTTAGTCATTGGTAATTGATCTTTATCTCCAGCCCATTTTTTCCCCTCCCCTGAGGTCAGGTATAGAGTTGAGAGTTCCAACTCTTTAGTCATGATTGGTTCCCTGGTAACCCCTCCTTAGGTTACCTAGGGACTTTCCAAAAGTCACTTCTTTAACGTAAACTCAGGTATGGTTGAAAGGATCTCCTTCTGAGTGACAAAAGACACTCTTACCATTCAGAAAGATCCAAGGGTTTTAGGAGCTTTGTGTCAGAGACAAAGACCAAATATGTTTCCTATTACATCACATGTGTAGAATACATATGTATATTACATGGCGAATGTCTGCAATTTTTTTTCTGTAACATACACTTAGTAATTTTTCAAAAATATTTTTTCTTCATAAAGTACAAAGATTATAAACTTTAGCTGGAAGAATACTACTGAAAATATGAAGTAAAAAAAAAATCACATTAGAACACAGAAGACAAAAGAACATTTGGTTAGCAGTGTCAAAAACAAAATTTAACTGAGTAAATTTTGTGAATAGAAAAAGGGCTATGTAATAAATCTGACAAGTTCACTGATTGAAAGTAACCTTGAAGGATGATCTGATCATGAATTCCTAACTGGGCAGGTCATGGTAGGGAGTAGGGGCCCCAGGCCTATAACTTCTCTAGTAAAAGTTTTATTTTTGCCTTAAGCAAGCTCTATTTATTGTTCTTGTGTGTCTAGGTTAACAATCTTTTTTTGAGACCCCTCAGAAGTGTAACCACCCTCAAGGAAGCATGTGATTTTATTGCTTGTATACCATTCCTATTTATTATAAATGTTAAATGTTAAATGTTAAATGTAAAAGAAGTATATTCCTCCATTTTACTTTTTATCCTACCACAGGGTTTTCTCTACCTTGCTTTCTCCACCTTCTAAACTACCACTAATAGATTTCATTCAATCATCCTTATGTTTCCTCCTTTGATATCAAATGTATGAAAAGAACAGCAAAACTGCAATCCTCTTGAGCATTTTGAGATCTCGCTTCCAGGCATATCCTCAGTTAGGCTCAAATAAATTCTTATAGAATTTTCTATAGGTTTGAAAGTTCCTCCATTGACAATTTTAAAGATCTTATTGGCTTTATTCAATGACTCATGAATTAGGCAACATTCCATCTAGCAAATGGAAAGGAGCTCCAAGAAAACAGGCAAAGGAAGAAGGAATAAAAAGTTATACTAGTCAAGAAAGTAGATTGGTTATGTTAGGTCACTTTTCTTTAGGGGATGTCAGGGGTCTATTAGGTAGAGTATCAAACTAATACGGATAAGGTGATTCCTGATTGACAAAGTTTAAGATTTCATTTCAGGGAGAGCCAAAACTATAATCATGTCTCCATTTGGTGACTTTAGGCTTAGCAAAAACAACTGCATTTTGTACCTGTTGTCTTTTTTTTTTTTTTTTAACAGCAGCCTCTGACACAGTCTGTCTCAACTTCTCAGAAAAAGTTTAATTAAAAAATAAATTCAAAACATAATATTTTATGAAAAAATTTAAACTAATAATGGGTCTAAGTGATATTTTATATGTCAAGATTTGGAGAATACACCAATTTTATGCCAAGAGACAGTAAAAACAATGTAAAATTACTGATGAAACCCTCAAGAACAAACTTTCCTTGTTTAGGAAGAAAGGTCTCATAACTGGCTTTATTTTCTCTTACCTTCCTGTAATGGCCTTACCTTGGTTACGGGCTATGATGCGTTATGGTTATGGGAGACAGAATAAAGTAGAAAGGGACTGTAAAATATCATAAAGGAAGAATCACAAAAGCAGTACCATTTTATAATATTCTATAAGTAAGGTTGGTTATTTTCCCTGCTGTACTTGACCACAAAACCTTAAAGGGAGAGAATGTCTGGTAGTGGTGGCAATATCCTCTAGTAATAAGTAAAGTTAAAATATGATAGCAATCACTTGTAAACACACACACACACACACACACACACACACACACACACACACACACACACAGAAAAGGGGATGCCTTCTTGATGTTTCAAAGAAAGAGCATACTGCCATAAATTTACTTTAAAAACCAAAAGAAATTCATAGAAAATGTATCAATACAATATAAAACTACATAGCTGCAGAGAACAAGGAACTGAAAGTCTTATGGGGAGAATATTTTATGATAAAAGAAAAACAGAGAAAAATATTAAGAGCAACAGAGATGAAAAAAGACTTGGGTGAGACATTGAACTATTGCAAGGAAACTAAAATAGCAATAGCAGAATTAAAATCCGTAATTGAGGTGATAAAGAAAAGCATTAATCGTTTGGGAAAATTGAATTAATAATCTGGAGAAGAATGTTTCAAAAAATCCATTAGAGTCTGAGAAAATGAAAAAGAGGTGATCAATGAAAACAAACATGATTGATGGGAATGGAGTACAGAATGTGAAAGTTTCACTTGCATAAAACTGGTGTCCTTGAAAAACAGTGCAAATAAATATATGAAAAAGGCCTAAACTAAATAGAAATCATAAAACATTATGATTTCAATTTGATAATAAGGATACCAAATGTGTGTGTATGTGCATAAATACATTTCTTGTGAATATACATATATATTCATATTTATAAAGGGCTATAATACCACATAAAATTTTCTCTTTGGTGTTAGATTTTATTCTTTAGAATAGTTTTTTGTTGTTCTATTTGTAATAATAGTCAGATACTTATTACCATAAAAAACTAAATAAAATATTGATGGTATTGAAAAACATGGATTGTATTACCCAGAGTGGATAAAATTAAGAGAGCATCACCCTGTAGAAATTGTCATTTTAATAAGATTTATTTGCCCATATGTGTTACATGTTACTGATGTTATTAGTTTACTTTATCCACTAGCTATTCATCGTAGTACTGTGGGGATATTTTACCCTGGCCTTTTAGCTCAATCCATATGTATATCCAGAGCCTGCACATTCCTTTGTTAATCTGCTGATTTTTCAGAGGAGATCCTTATATTCTAAAGAGTCATAAAGTATAAATTGATAAAGGAGAAAAGTACTAAATAATTCTGAAGTTATGCATTTCATGCTTACTTTGAGACATAATAGGATGGGAGGGAGAACGCTTCAAGCTAAGAATGACTATTATTAGAAGGTTTCCCGTCCACCAACATCATTCTGACAGATATATTCTCTCTATACATACTTGATAAGTAGGAAGGAAGAAAAATAAGAGAGACTGAGAGAGAAGAGAGAGATGTAGAGGGAAAAAGGACTATCTATCTACACAGGCGCACACATACACACACACACACATGCTGATAACTGCAAAGTATTTAAAAGCATTGGTCATTCTTGCTATTAGGTAAATTGCTTTTTGAGATCAAAGTACATGTAACTGAAATTGGGGAAGGAGAATAACAATGAAAATATGAGAGAAGGAAAAAAGCATACCAGTATAGTTTGAACTTCTATATTCACAGTTTTTTTTCACCGTGGTATTCACTGTGTTTCCATTGTATTGTTGAGAATATATATACTTGAGATGACTTTTATCATCTCAGGTCTTTGAATAACATAGTCTCTCTGGAGCATCCACATAATTCACCATACGATGATCTGAATTGATTTTAAAACATCCATCAGAAAGCTTAAATGGCATTTCTGGGCCATGTTTTGGACCTTTTTACTTATTGCCTATATGTAAATTCCTTGTTTTGAAAGACAGTAGCATTTCATATGGTTTTTGCCATCTGAATGATAAGTGCAATTTTGTACAATAAAAAGAATTGCTTTGAGGCAGTTGAGATTTAATTAAATTCACTGAGCTTTGTGATTGAAAAAAAAAATGCCGTTTCTAAAACTAGAATGCACACAACACATTCTAACATTTTGGAACCAATATTAGACTTCCTTCATATTTCCTTACAAATAATGACAGATAATTGGAAAAAAACTAACATGAAAAATATATTGATTTTGACAATAATTCAGAACTCATAGTTGGCATCAATATTGTGGATTATTCAAATAAGTATGTACTTCAATATTTACAATTAAAATATTTTAAATGACTTTCAATTTAATATTATTACATTATATACTCCAGTCTTGTACTCATTATCACTATCAATTAAATATATATTCAAGCATATGATGCCCATTCTAGATATATATGACTTATCTCTTCACTTGGTTGTAAACTCCTGAAAGCCTAAGGCCATAACTTATATTTCTTTTGTTACCTTATTTGATACTTTTCATAGTATATTCCACTTGGCATATACTTGCTGATTCATTGACCGATTGCTGTCAAGTTCTTGTTATTTATTCATCACATTTCAACAGCATTTTTCTTCAAAAAGATCAATGATTTCTACAGAAAACTGTATATTTATAGCCTTGAGTACTACAGAGTTGAAAATACTAAATTCAGAGAGGTTAGTACACACACACACAAAAAATAGAGGGATGAAGCACAAATGATAAAATCAATTCAACACATTAATTCGTCATTTAATTTTGTGCATTTTATTGCATTTTAACATCATTTTGCTATCAAAGAGGATTTTATTACACTCTGTACAAAAAGAGAAAAGTTCTTCTCTATTGCATAGACCTCCTAGGTTTTCTGCCTGGACTGTCATGGGTATGCTTATTCTCCAGCTTTAAGCCTTATTTCAGTATTTCAGACACATACTACTGGTGCCACATGGTACACATATATAGCAGGGTGTATTGGGATGTGGGGTAATTATAAGCATGGACTTACTTGAGTATGTGTAAGACCCTGAACTCTCATTATCCCATTATTTAGGCCAGGCATAGATGGTCTGTATGTAACATAGCTAATGCTCCTATAAAGAGGCTCCACCCTCATAATGCTATACAAATATATGTGGTTGGAGAGGAAGGAACAACAGAAAGAGAAAGAAACTTCTGTTTAACTGTGTAATAATGGAAATTTCCTGTTCAAAGAAGTGTCCCTGTGGTATCAGTCTGCCTTTCTAGTCAGCTAACTCAGACATGCAGAGACAGCTCTCTGCTAAGTTATTAGCACAAAGGTGTGGGTAGAAAATGAGCCTCCTGAGTCATCTAGGAACAAGGATAAGAGAGTTTAGAAGCCAATATTAAGTCACCAAGCTAAACCTTCTACAGTAATGGGGCACTACAGTAGCCAGTATATTAAATTTCTGGAAAACTCTATTCAGATAGTTTTAACAGTACGTGGTATTGAGCTGCACTGCATCGTAGCCCAATGACTGGCTAGTCTGCCCTTGGGTAAAAAGGCATTTATATTATAGTTTGCATAACACAGAAACCACTCTTGATGACATTCCTTCCAGCTTTTACAATAGCACATTTTCCTATGAGGTAAAGGACTGGGGATATCATTTCCTATAGGAAATGGTTCACTTATTTGTGTATGTAAATATAATTTGAAGATTTCTGGGTTATTTTAAATGTTTAAATTTTTTTTTGTAAAAAACATATTTTAAATAATTATGTTGTTTGAAATAAATATTTTTAGATAATTCCAAATGTTCTTTACAGTGGTGTTATCTAAATCATCATAGGGACGACATAATCATCTCATTTCTACAAAAAATTATTACAGTCCTTGTTTTTATAATTTATGTAATTATAAATTATATTTTTATAATTTAATTCATAATTTACTTCTGTTTACATTATTTAGGATCACATATACAAGTCTTCAGTGTGTATTGGATATTTGGAATAATAAGCTATTTGTAGAAATTAAGTTCTTTCTCCTCCTTGTAAGTTCATTAACACATTACACTTGCTCTCTTTTTATTACCTTTTAGTTTTTCTTTACTTTTACTTTTTTTCATGTTTTTATTGAGGATGAAGGTTATTAGTATTATATTGATTATTCCAAATTCCATATGGCAATAGGAAATGAGTACTTAGGAGTTGGACAAGAGTCCTCAAGTGGAAAAACAGATCAGGAAAAGTTAATACCATGGATCCTATTTTATTCTATAGTGAGATTTCTGGCTAATCCATTTGTTCTTGTATTGGATTACTCTCATAAAAAAAAAAAAAAGGAAAACAACAGAGGGGTGAACTGCAAATATTTCTTCCTTTGCCTTTCATTCTATTTCATTGCAGGTGATGGAGACAATTTAGCCAGAGCAGGATAAAAAAATATTGAGGTAAATAGCTTAGTACAGTAGTCCTCAACTGTATTGGCAGTAGGGACCAGTGCTCCTATAAGAATCTAATGTCTAATGATCTGAGGTGGAGCTGAGGCGGTGATGCTAGCACTAGAGACTTGCTGCAAATACAGATGAAGTTTCACTGGCTCATCGCCACTCACCTCCTGCTGTGTGGCCAGGTGGGAACCCCTGGCTTAGTAAAAGGGCACAGTTATTTCATTTAAAGCTCATATAATTTTCTTTTGTGGTCTGCTCATAATTGTTTAAAGAAAAAAAAAGTAAAGAAAATGAAATCTTTGCTATACCTTTATTAGTGAAAATGGATTTACATTTCAAAGTAAAACCTCTGTGGCCCAACTCACACACATTAGTTTCCACTATATCCATCCTCCTAAGGTGCAGGGTCAATAAAGTCCTAAATTGTGACTTAGTTGAGTTGGTTGTTTATTTGTTTATTTGTTCCACAATGCGCCCTCCCTCCCCATCCAACACTCACAAAGAGGATATCCACCAAGTCATTTCAAGTGTGTTCCTAACAAATGTTAACACAGTTGTAGATTTGTTACATGATTTAAAAAAAAAAGTTAAATAATCAGGAAAGGTAGTATGATTGCTAGGTTTTAAGGGGAAAAAAGATGAGAAAAAAAACCCTTTATTTTTGTTTTCGCCCATCTAAAATGAAGAAGTTGGGTAAGCTCTTTTATCAGATGTCTTGCAGTTCCATAGTTTATCATGTGAGATGCCTTATGTGGAAGGTATTGATGAGAATATAAATGCTATGCTGCTTGGAATTAGGAACTTGTAATTTACAGTAGAGAACTCAAGTGAAAAATGGCAAAAGGAGTTCGAACGTTCATGTCCACTTCAGCAGCCACTCCCATCTCTATAAAACCAAATGTTAAAAGGGAAAACATCTAACATAGTGAATAGTCATCGAACAACATTCATAGAATATGCAATCTAGGGAGAAAAAAGTCCCTTCCTTTTGTTATGAAAAATTGTTCTTTATAATTCCTTGGCAAAAATGGTGGATATTGAAAATATATAGTGCATGCTTTGTTCTTTGTACAAAATAATTACAAGTACATGTGTATAATCCTATAAAGTTTTTGATGACTTACATTTGATAAATTTAAATACTTAGAAAATATTTTTATTACATTAATATTTTACTTCCTTAAATTGAAATAAAGGGCATATGAAGGAGATATGTTAGTTAAAGGAATAGCTTATACACAAAGGGTCTGGGCTTCCAGCCACAGTTAATTATCGAATACACTCAAGGTACATCTATAAAGACACAGGCTAACCCCATGTGCAAGTCTCCTGAGAGGGATTTAGTGCTTGAGAACCTGAAAGCAACTTACCAATTAAAGTCTACACATTTGCTTCAATATAGATTAATACATAATTTGTCATGCAATAATCTCAGACAAATAAACAGAAGAGAAAGAAAAGTTGGTTCATTTCACTAGTGTCAAGTGCTATAAAAAACAACAACACATCTTACATTAACTTAATTTCCTTAAGCCAGTGGTGCAGGCTGAGACATTAGTCCACATCTGTCATTTCCTTTACATTTATTTTTTTTAATTTACTTTATTATTAATTTCAAGTATACAGTACATTGTTCAGACATTTACATAGTTTATAAAACAATCCCCTTAATTGCTCCTTCTCTCCTCTGGCTCTCCACCTAGCCATTACATTAATACTAACTGCATACCCTATGCCGTGCTCCCCATCTCTGTGACCATATATCAACTACTAATTTGTACTTCTTTAACCCTTCACCCCATTCTCCCAGCTCCCCAATCCCTCTCCCCTCTGGCTGTCCTGACTGTTCTCTATATTTGCGAGTCTGTTTTTGATTAGTTTTTGTTTCTTAGATTCCGCATATAAGTGAAATCATATGGTACTTACCTTTCTCTGACTTATTTCACTCAGCATAATAGCCTCTAAGTCCATCCATGTCATTGCAAATGGTAGGATTTCATTTTTTTAATGGCTGAGTAATATTCCATTGTATATATGAACCATAACTTTTTATCCAAACATCTATTGATGGGCATATAGGTTACTTCCATATCTTGGCTATGCCATGAACATAGGGTTGCATAGATCTTTATGAGTTATTCTTTTGGTTTTCTTTGGATAAATGCTCAGAAGTGCAGTTGTTGGATCAAAAGGTATATCCATTTTTAACTTGGGAGGAAACCTCCAGACTGGTTTCCATTGTTTCTTAACATTTAAGTTTTATTTTATAACCAACGATAAAATTACTGATGAAAAATGTTTTAAAAATATGATAAAAGATATTGAAAGTTATTCATTTATCTTAATTGTATCTTTAATTTTCAAAAATATATGCTCATTGTAAAGAATTTAGAGCATACAGAAAAATAAAAATATATAATAAAAATTACTTTATGTAGAAAATTATTGTAATCACTTTGATATATTTTGCCACTTTCTAAATTTATGTATTTGAAATCTTAAATATTTCTGAAGAAAATATTAAGATTAAATAGATGTGATACAGAATTGTAGTCTTACCTTTAATTTAACTAGAAATCATTAGCATTATCTCAGGTCATTATATACCATTTAAAAAGCTACATTGACTTATACCACATGTTCCACCTTATAGTTATGCTAGAATATATTTAATTACTATCTAAACATTAGACAGTTAGGTTGCTCATAGATTTTAACTGCTATAAATATGTCATGATTCTTATCTTTGTACTAAACATTTGTCTGAATTCCTGATTTGTTCCTTAGGAAACAGTTGTAGAAAAGAAATTATTGTACTAAAGGGTATGAACCCTTTATAGACCTTGGTAAGTATTGACAAAGTGTTTTCCAGAAAGGTTGTACCAGTTTGTACTCTCATCACTTGAGCCTTAGTGTGCACATAGAGTAAGTATGACTAAAAGCTTTTAACAATTTTTAATTTAATAATAACTGTTGGTTTTTTTAATCTAAAATTTCTAACAGAAAAATTCAAATGCTTTTCATAGATTTATGTATTAGTTGTATTATTTTTTCTGAATTATGTCATTTTTATACTGCTCTATTGGTGTTTAAGTGGTTATCATAACTTGAATTAAAAGTTTGTAATTAAGGTTATCAATTTTTTTAGTTTTTTTCTTTAAAATATCTCATAGCTAGTATTTTTTGCCTTTTAATTTTGTTTTTGATGAATTTCATTGTTGATATCAATCTTTTACTATTTTACTTTTTCCCCCATTCCCCAACATAGGTTTTATAATTAGAAAGTGTCTTCTGAGTTGATAATTAGACAAATATTCACCTTCAATTTTTTATAGATTTATAGGTCACCTATTGCAAAAATTATGATAAATTGCTATCATTATTCAACAAAATAAAACACTAGCTTTAAAGTGTCTTATATTCATACTCATTTATTATATATAACATGTAGCACTTTTATGGTATGACTAATAGTTTATTTAAATTTCTAGGGAAATTTAAACCTATTGTAATTCAGTGTTTGAGATCTGTCAGAATTCCTTTAACCTGTCAGAGGTTTTGATATGCTATAATAATATTGATACATTTTAAAAGGAAATATAACACCATATTCCTAGAATCAGTCATATAAAAAAAAGTAGAAAAGAGTCATCATATCAAGATTATATTTTATTCCATGATTTTTCATTACAATATAAATTCTTTGCACTGCTTTGATTTTCATTACATATTTTTCTGAGGTTATTTTAATCATTTGGGATTTGTATGACTTTCCTCTGCTATTTAATAATGATTCTAAAATGGCATGGGTGATTATTCTTGAAATGATCATTCAAATGATACCAATGATTGGCCATTACCTTATAGTTTATAAAGAAGGTGAACATGCATTTCTTTCATAATTTGATCCTTACAACAACAGCCCTGTGAAATTGACATTTTATTACTGTTTCATTTTTTTTTATCCCTACTAATGAGAAAAATAAGGCTCAGAGCAACTTCCCTAAAATCATACAGTTAATGTCGACAGAGCTGGGATTTGAAATTGTTCTTCAGTCCAGATCCCATGTTCTCTATTATAATAGCTTCTTAGCTCCCAACTATCAATCTTTCTTGTGTCAGCAAAAGGACATTTGAATGGAGCTTTAATCATTGTAGCATAAGTTGCAGTCTATATATTAACTGCTTTGGAAG
Source organism: Eidolon dupreanum (assembly GCA_028627145.1). NCBI lineage: Eukaryota > Metazoa > Chordata > Mammalia > Chiroptera > Pteropodidae > Eidolon > Eidolon dupreanum. The sequence continues at coordinate 124,631,681 of CM053502.1, read as the reverse complement.
TAAACAGTTATAGTAAAATGCATATACATTTTGAAATATACTTATACAAAAATATTATTATAATTTCTTTAGATAAAACTTGAAAAAATACTTTTTTAGAGCAGTTTTACGTTCACAGCAAAACTGAGCAGAAAGTATAATTTAAATTTAACCTATGTCCCACACATGCATAGCCTCCCCCATTATCAACATCCTCTATCAGAATTGAACATTGGTTACAATTAATGAAACTTTATTAACATATCATATTCACCCAAAGACCATAGTTCACCTTAAGGTTCACTCATGGTATTGTACAGTCTATGGATGCGGACAGTGTTTAATGACATGTATAGACCATTATCGTTTTATTAAGAATATTTTTACTGCCCTAAAAATTTTCTGTGCTATGCAAATTTAACCTTCCCGTAAACCCTCGAAATCACTTATCTTTTTACTGTCTCCATAGTTCTGTCCTTTCCAGAATGTCATATAGTTGGAATTATGTAATATGTAACCTTTTAGATTGGCTTCTTTCACTTTGTAATATACACATTTAAGCTTCCTCTATATGTTTTCACTGCATGATAGCTGGATATACCACAGTTTATGCATTTACCTACTGAAGAATATCTTTGTTGCTTCCAAGTTTTGGTAATTATGAAAAAATAAATAAATATCATGTGCAAATTTGCATAGATATAAGTTTTTAACTGCTCCTGGTAAATACTAAGGATCATGATTACTGGATTACTGGATCGTATGGTAAGAGTATATACAGTCATGCACCCCTTAACAATGAGGACACATTCTGAAAAATACATTGTTAGGGAATTTTGTTGTTGTACAAACATTATAGAGGGCACTTGCTCAAACCTACATGGTGTAGTCTACTACACACCTTGGCTATATGGTACAACCTATTGCACCTAAGCTGCAAATCCATACAGATTAATATTGTACTGAATGCTGTAGGTAATTGTAACATAATAGTAAGTATTTATATATCTTAACATATAAACATACAATAAAAATACAGTATACGACATAAAGATGGTATAGGACACTTACCATGAATGGAGCTTACAGGACTGGAGGTTGTTCTGAGTCAGTGAGTTAGTGTTGAGTAAATGTGAAGGTCTAGGACATTACTGTTCACTCTTGTAGATTTAAAACACTGTACACAAAGGCCACATTAAATTTATAAAATAACACAAGATTTAAATCAAGGATAAAGAAAATGATGCGATCAGGACACATGGTAAACACAAAATGTATGAGGCTGCTGCTGGTATAAAAGTATACTGTTTCACAGTAAACTTTTCTATGAGTAGAAAGAGTATATTCTGAAATAATGATAAGCAGTATAGTAAATTAAGTATGTAAGCCAGTAACATAGTTGTTTATTATCATTATAAAGTATTATGTATGTACTATTCATTATTGTATGTGCCACACTTTTATATGACTGACAGCTCAGTAGCTTTGTTTACTCCAACATCACTACAAACACGTATTGTGTTGCATTACAATAGACACTGCAACAGCAATAATGTCACCAGGTGATAGGAATTTTTTAGCTCCATCATAAATTTATAGGACTACCATTGTGTATGCTGTTGACTGAAACGTCATTATGTAGCACATAACTATATTTAGTTTTGTAATAGATATAACTTCTTCAGAATATACTTATATATAAAAACATATATAAAGAGTTTCAAGGGGCAATAATTTGGGGAGCAAACCTACATATAAATGTTCTTAAAATGAGCTATTCAAGTTATAGCACGTTACTCAGTTTAATATGAAATTAGAGAATGCATAAGAAGTTATTATCACAGTAAGAGTTGCATATGTGTTGTGGTGATGATAATGGTACTTCTACAAATTTTTAGTTAAAGAGGTTTTGCTTCTGAACGTGGGAGAATGTTTGCACCATGCAATTTTCCTGTGGAGTAGATTATTTATAGTCTATTCAAAGAGTTCTTAGTGATTTGGGGACAGATTAACTCAGAGTTCTTGAACAAAACTCTGCTCAGTAAATAAAACTCAAAGATAGTTACTATCTGGAAGAGTTTTGTGTCATTCAAAATAAATCAAGATAGGGAAGCCATGAGAGAGCAATAGGAATTGTTTTCTGTAAGGGCTAGCAGAATGGTCTGAAGAATGTATGGGTACCTTTAGGAAAATATCAATTTATTGAACATGTATACACTGAGTCAATTCATGAAAGTGAAAGTATAAGGTAATATTAATTTGTTAACTTTTTTCCTCTTACAAATAATAACCAATTCATAGGGAGATACTTTCCTCATAAACTTTCATGGCAAGATTTGGTATCATTTATGATTCTTGCCAGGACCAATTTTTACTGCGATGGTGGAAAAATGGTGATTTTTCTATTATTACTATTTCTTCCACATTCTACTGGAATGAAGAGCCTTCTTTTTGTTTCTACATGTGCATCTGTCTGTGTATTATCTATCTATCTATCTATCTATCTATCTATCTATCTATCTATCTATCATCTATCTACTTACTTACCTACCTACCTATCAATTTATTTATCATTTATAATTATTCTATTTTCAGTGTGAACATATGCATTTCTATTTTATTCAATGGACTATCTTGCATTTCTGTCCTTATTTATTTTATGATTAAATTATCACAGATTTTTTCCAATATTAACTGCTTTCAACTGGCTCTTTTATCCTTTTGTTGTGCTATAATCATCATCATCATCATCATCATCATCATCACTATTTACATTCTGTAAGATGTTTCAGTCTCAACTTTTAGTTCTGAATTTAAACCAGATAATTCTCCAAGAAGTTCTAGTTTCTTTCAATGGGCAATTATATTTATAAATCAAGATCTAGGTTTATTTATTACTATTGATGTATCATTACATCTAGTCCCATTCAGCTCACAGAACTAAAATATCTGTGACTATATATATGTATGTGTTTATATACATAACAAGTATATACAGATACCTCTAATTTCAATCTACTCCTTGGGTATTTGCTAGTCTTTACTTAGTTCACGTCCATAATGCAAACCCTGGCTTCCAACACACTTAGTCGTTTACTCAATCTGATGATACATAAAAAAGAGTCTCAGTATTGTTGGGCCCACACCACTAGAAAAACACAATCTACAAGAAAGAATTAAATATTTGCACTTCTAAATTTCCCTTGCGTTCAGAGTGTACAGTTAAAATGCTATGTTCAAATGTTACATAAATTAATTTGGTTTGTCTTTTTGTTTTTTTTTATTTGTTTGGTTTTGATTTTTTCCTTCTTCAGTGTGGCTATGTTATTCAAGTGTAATACAGCAGAGTTCTTTCGGTTTTGTTTATACTTGGGTTTTTATTTTTTTAATTCCATATTCATTTACTTTTATTACTTGAATATCTATAATAGTAACATTCATAGGGATATTGTGCATCAATATCTTTTGATATTACATTTTTTTATGGTTTGGATATGCTTCTACTTAAATCTGACTACTTGGAACATGTAAGCTAGAATTGGATATTGCATGTACTGATTGTTGTTTTCATTGGTCCGTGAGAGTGGAATGGTAAATTTATTTCTTTCCTTGCCTGAACTGCTCTGCTGTTGGTATATGTTGTGAATACTGTGTTGAGAAGGCTTACATAAATAAAGTCTAGATTCAGTAGAGATTATACTACACAATAAACACTGATGTCTGCCTTAGATATGGGACCAAGGCCTGGAAGCTTGTGTTTATTGCTTGTTTATTTGCCAGAGAAAATTACTTCTTCCTTACAAACTCTTGTTTTCTGCTGAAGAAAAAATAAATAAGCAAAGAAAAAGGAAGGAGAGATGGTTTATAACATTTCCTCGTCAACTCTAAATGTCATTACGAGAATTTAATATTGTGTTTACAAGCCCTTTGTAAATTATAAATAATAATAATATATAAATTGTTATTGAGTTTGGAACATTATAGAAGGCATGGCTACATAGAATGTTCCTATATATTTTAAGATGAAATCATTTGTGCAGTGCCTTTTTTGGGGGGGAGTTCTGCATGGTGGGAGTTAAAGTCCTACCTCAGAGATTAAGGTCTGTAATTTTAGTGTATCTAAGAATAGCAGGATAAAAATTGACCACAGGTTAGCTCAAACTGGCCCCTCCAATGAGCCCATGGGCTACTGGTGGGTCATGATCACGAAGCTTTCCAAAGCTCTGCCATGTTTTCTTTAAAGATTACCTCCCCTGGAATCCTTAGAACATCTGATCACAGCAGGAGGAAAACTTTAACTCTCTGGCTTTTACATTTCATCAGCCTGACTCATGACCTACCCAGCCAAACAGGGAAGCAGTGACAGAGTGTATTTTCATTATGTATCCTGATTTCCTATCATATTATATAAAATAAGCACCTTTCTCTGAAGTTTTCTAGTTCAGAGCCACAGCATACTTATCTCCATGCCACAATCCCTGGACATAACTCCCTGGAATTGGGCTGCTTATGGCCTGTGCTCCCAGATCAGTGAAGCAGGAGCAGCGGTGAGTGCTTCTCTTCCCCACAGGGCCCTAAAGCTGGCAATGAATTTGATGGAGCAGCAACGGCCACAGGGAATCAAATACTGCTTTTATTCTGCCATAAGGACTGATTTTTAAAATCAATTTAGAAACCAAATTGCATAAGTCACCCCCACCCCAATATGTTGAAGATTAAAATGCCAAGGCAGAATGATTATTCTGCTTAACAGAATATTGGATTTTTGCACCTTAGACTCATCAAGTATTATAGGAACTACAAGAGTGGCTTATCTGTACAGTAAATATTTTATGTTACTTTTCTGTTTTCATCTATTTGTTGACTAGGCCAAATGCAAAATACATTACAAAATAACAAAACAAAACACAAAGTCACCTCCTTTGAATATTTATCTGCCTCTTTCCTGGCATCAGGTTGTTTATTCATTTATATTTGTATTTATTATTCATCAAAGCACTTTGATATTTAAAGCTTCATGTCAAGAGATGAAATGCAGACAGTTACTTCTCAAAAAGGAACCACAGAACTTTAAACTATTTTAAAAACTCTAATGTAATTTTAGCCTCACCAAAAATAAGTGATAATTTCATTATAATGCTATGTGTACTTTTTCTTTAGATTGATGGAATAAATTTTTACTTGTTGCTTTTTATTGAATGCTTATTAAAATATACTATTATACGAGATCAGATCTCACTATTTTATAGCCTAAGGAAAGCTTTAAACATGAAAATAAAATAATCAACTAAGTACTTATAATGCCCTGATTTAAAATAATGCATTTTCAGTACAATTTGAGAAAGGCAGGTTTACTGTATAGTCCTTCTTTATTATAAATCTCTTTTATTCAAAACTGATTATAGATGCAAAATGCATTGTAATTAAAATAATGAAATAGATAAAAATGAAACTGAGGAAAATAATAATGGCTAAGCTGCACTGATGTGCCTCACTGATGATCTAGACGAGGCAGAAAATCAGAGAATAATCATAGAATGATTTTTTAAAATTTCAACTGTGTGGGAAAATGAAGACTATAAACCACTGTCGTAGAGACCTAATTATTAGAAGCTTTTAAAAACAGCAATAAATTTCAATCAGTTGTGTCTATAAAAGAGTTGTCAAATGTATCAGCTTTTGAGAAAAATCAAATCAAGTTAATGTTCATTAAAAATAAATTTTATTTTATGTTTCAAAATACCTGTTGTTCAATCTTGATTATATGTTTTAAGCCTATCATTGTGTGTTCTGGCATTTTTTTGTCTTGAGAAGATAAATTTCGAAAGCTAAGTATATTATATTTTTCACAATATCACAGATAAATTTCGAAAGCTAAGTATATTATATTTTTCACAATATCATATATTTGTATGCACATTACATGTTAGATTCATTTTCACATTTAAATCTGTAAGAACAAAATGCCAGCTGTTAAGACATCTAGTAATTATTTAGTGACCATTATTAATTTTACTTTGTTAGAGACCGAGACACATATTAGCTCTTGTTTACTCAGAGAATCCAAATTTCATTCAATTTTGGTTACAAATCTTGATGGCATGATAAAATATACTCTGCAGGTACTCATTCATTTTAAAAAATGAAATTGGTTTGTTTTCTCTTTTTCAAAATAACAAGAAGTTCATGCACATCAAATGAACAGTAGTTACATTCCACTGAAAAATGATTTTGCAAAAACACATTGAGCTGCTAAATCAAATAAATAACAATAATAAAGCACCTTTGATTACTAATCTTTATTGTGTCTCTGCCCTCTGAGCTAAAATGATATTGTATAGTTTCTACATCAGGACTGCATGGGTCATTGCAATTCCTAGTGGATTTTTAAACAATTGAGCTACAACCTTTGAAAGCAGGGAATCATCGTGGAAATGCTGACACAGCTATAACCATTGCAGTGTGAATGGTATTGCTGGACGATGCATGCTATTAGTCATTGTAGATAGAACTGGCCTGGCTGTATTTTGCGAACTTTAACGAAAGAGAAGTCTGACATTTCAGCAAGAGATGGAAGTGTCTTACATGCTTTTATTTGTATGGTGTGAAAAGAGGTGTGTTGCCGTGTTTATTACCAGGTCAGTATCTTGGGGTTGGCTAATCACTGGCCCGAATATAAATCCATGATCCTAGCTTTTCCAGATATTTGTATGGCAGGCAGCTACACAGCAGCAACTTCTGTAATCCCTTCTCCTGCAGTTAGAGCTACTAGAAAAGCTTAATAATATCCCAGAGGCAAAGATGAAACAGTATTTCCACAGCTACTGTTTGCTGTAGAGAGCTTTTGAAGTCAAGCTTAAGATGTCTTTATTTCCCTACCAGAAAGAACTTTTTTTGCCCTTTTTTACTCTGGTGTTGTCATGATGATGGCTTTCTGCTTGAAAAATATTCCAAGCAGCTGCAGCACTCCCATAAAGCATTAGGGAATGAGAATAGCTTTTCATCAGGGGCTGTTGGAATCTGTAACTACAGTTTGTCACTGCCGAAACCTACGGCTATGCTGGTGGTGATCTCAATTTAAAACTCTCAGTTTCTTTCTTATCAGGTTGAGGGCAGCCACGACTTTCATTGTCAGCTTATTGGGGACTGCCCTCGCTTTTAACTTTTGTGGTTAATTAAGTTCTAAATTGTGTGTAGTATAGAACTCCCAATTCAACCTTTGTTCTGTACTATCTAGAAAACAAAAAAGCAGTAGCCTCAGAATGCACCAAAAGTTAAATTAATTGTAGTTGTGAGTAACAAAGTGAAATTCAGATCCAATTTATTCAATGTAGGGGAAGGAATAATATATATTGATCTAGAAAGACTTCATGTCAGACAAACTCTGATAGGATCACAGTGAAAAGTTGTAAGGCAATATAGAGTAAAACAGCCTTTTTATTTATTTTATTTGGCAGCACAATTGTTAAGTATAATAGGATCCAGTGATTTTGCAGAAAAATATAGCAACAAGTTCTAATTATAAAAATAAATAGAAACAAATCAAATCAAGGGAAAAAAATACAAATAAATAAAAATAGTAACATACCAATAGCAAAAGTCAAAAGGATTTTAAACTTCTCTAGAAAATTAAGCATTGCAAATATCTTCATACATAAGGGAAATATAATTTGTTAAAAGAGAATGTATTATATTGACATTATTTTATTGTAAAAGTTTGATACTGCTACACAAAATGCTAAAGTATTTTATAAAAAGAATACTATACTCTTAAGCAGATATGTTTGTGGATTTTTCAAATATATATTTTACAAAGTTAAAATTTATTGCAATCATATTTTGAACTTTAGGGAAAAGTCATGGGAAAATGTTCAATTCCAGATATAGATCTTTTTTTAATTAAAAAAAAAAACAGACATTTCAGGTAACTTGTGTTTTATTTTGTTGTTGAGTACATAAACCTCTATCACCACTAGGTACTATAAAATAATGAGAATAATTTAATGATAAAATAAATGCTACCCGATGAGTCATTCAACTAAATTACATTTAAAATTATGAAGAATTGGAAAATAATTATTACAGTAATTAAATACATAATCAACAATTATGTGAACTCTAGGAATGTTTTTGCTCAACCTGATAATCTCATCAATAAATGAAAAAGATTTCATCCATTTTTGAATTTTTAAATGTTTTTTCTTATACCATCTTAACTTCCCCTCAAATATGTAAGAAAGCTGAGAGAATTAAAATAGGTATTTAATTTTTTTTCACAGTTGTAGTCCAAATAGTTTAATATCAAAGTCAAGAAACATGACTAATGGGGTTAGTCCTAGGATGAGTGCTATTTAATAATTCCATCAATCATCTCAAAACATGCTCATTTACTTAGTTAATAACATCAGACTGGGAAGGGTTAGTGAGTACCTTGGAAGGACAGAATTAAAATATAGTGTGACCTTGAGAATTAAGAAGTTTCAGAAGTTATTAGAAACAAGTTATAAAATCTTACAAAAAAATACATATTAATTTAGTTCTGTGGGCCTAAAATTTCTGAATGGCAGGTTTGAAACAAATAGGTTTATTAATTTTACTAGGAAAGAATAGCTCTATTCCAGTGTGGGAAAAATGAATCACAACTGACTCTCTTCCTGGGTAATAGTATTACATAGTTTTAAGAACATGACCACTGAAATCTTCAGTCCTGAGTTCAAATTCTGTTTCTACACCTCACCTATTTGTGTGATTACTGTCAAGCTACTTAATCCACTTCATATCTCTGGGTCTCTGTCTTTTTATCTGTTAACTGTTGAAAATTATAGCACCACATTTATAGGACTTTTGTGAATATTAAACAGAGTCAATGCCTGAAATATAATAAAGGCTATATTACTATAAACACAAATATTTGTAATTATCTGCCCAAAGGTCACCAGACAAAGAAATGAACAGAGTAATTGGGTCTATTCTATCCACTGAGGAAGACATTCAAGAAGGATGAGTTTAGATCTAGTTTCTGAAGATAATGAGATTTATGAATGGCATTGTTTCAGACACTTTTAATTGTCGATTATAGCAGAATTACGTCCCTCCAAAACCTTAAAAAATAGTTCAATCTATATAAAGTACTTTTAATATATTCCCTTGGTAATGGGAGAACATCTGTTACTTAAGAAATGAGGGAATTTCATTCAAATTGAGAGTTATGGAAGGTCTCCTAAGATTAAAATATGATAAAATCTGTGAATTACTGGCATGGTCTATTGGGTAAAAAATTGGGCTTTGTGCTTTTCACATACTACATGCTAAGAAAAAATGAATATTGCTTTATTCACATGCAAACACAAATCAATAATATTCAAGTCTGAAAAGTGTCATTTTTTTACATAAACAAAGTATAATAATATTTTTAGACAAGATAATTGGAAGATATAATCTCAGGCTCTCCTGGAATTTATTAATATCATTCTTTTAGGTCAGTGATTCTCACTAGGGAAGAGGAGTGAGGATGTCAGAGTTATCTTCATGAAATTTTTGCTACTTAAACCAACTCAGACACAGGAAAATATATACAAGTTTTAATATGCTACCTTGGAGGATGATGCTTCTACCTCTGTAAGAATTATCGACAGGTGAATCACTACCACAAATGAGAAAATATATCAGGTAATGCTAGTTTTGAAAAAGTTCATGGTCTTCTATTATTATCATGTTAGACTCTACCATATATGTCTTGTTCATAACTGATGACAAGTAGACTTAGATAGTATATTAGGATTAAATTAACCATCAAAGATAGTTTAATTTATGCCACAGTTTTTACCTTTAATATGGGAATATTACAAATTGTTAAACTCTAATAGGAAAGGTTAATTCAAATGTTTCAATACTTGCAAATGTAAGAGTGCTACTATGTATATGCAAAATAATAAGAAGTCATCACTATATGATGAAAATAGCCAGAACTAGTTGCACAATAATTTAGACTACATAAAATACTGCCCCAGTCTGAAATCCAGTTAATTAAGTCAAGATAATTTGTCAGCCTTTCTAATACCTTTCTCTGAGCACTAAGGAGTGTGGTGATGGGCATCTCCGATGTGCCTAGAGATAGACACTGAACAGAGCTGACTGAAGTGGTTTAATAAAATTGGTCATGCCCTATGAGCCTGCAGATTTGCAGCCATTCCTCATTCATTTCCCAATGCCAGTTGTCATATGAATGCTCTCTCAGCAAAATTCTGTGCCCAGGTGCTTACTTTTTAAAGGCATTGTACAAATATGGCCAGAACCATAATAAATCCATCTTTAAAGTTGTCACCATAAGCCCCTGAAACTGACCATAACAAGATCCAGAGATTTTTCAAAGCTGATCTTATTCATGTTTATTTGGGGCATTATCTCCCACCACTAGAAAGCATCTCTTGTTTTCTTTAATAAACTTCTGTTTTTTCAGCTGAACATATAGGAAAGCATGTCATTTTTCATAAATGTTTCCTCTGTATGCTTTTATTTATTTTCAGAAATACTAAGAATACAGTATTCTTCAGGATTTAATATATAACCTGCTGCTAAGCAATTTATGTAAAAATAATAACTAATACATCAAGAGAAATGATATTAAAACTAAGCCCCCTGCAAGTACCTGAGAGAAATATCAAATTCTGCAAGTATTTCTTAAACATGAAATGGAAATACTTGATCAAATTCAAGGAGGCATTTTTTTAACCTTGGCCAAGAATTTCTTTCAATATAGATGGGGGAAGGGATTTAGTCATGAGTTTAAGAATTTAAATTCTTGATTTTAGTAGACCTGTTGAGTACTTGAAAGAACTCAATAAGAATCTTGTGGCATTCCACTGATTTCATTAACAACAAATTATTTTTCTAATAGCTCTCACTTCTACTCAATGTCTACTTTCTGATAATTACAATATTGGGAATCGGGAGAAGAGTGATGAATTTAAATTTAAAAGATCAAGTTTAAACTTGTGATCTCCACAATCAAAAAAATTAAACAATTATCTCCTATGTTTGTTATAATTTAGAGGGAAAAAAACACACTTGCATCAAAGAAGAAATCCTCACTGATAATTCAGTTTTGCATGAAATATTGGAATAATTTTTATCTTTTAAAGCTATCCCTAAATATGTGGCTGTTACTTTATCTAAATCAATTCATCACTCATTCATAAAATTGAAGGGGAGCAGAATGTTCCACTCCAAAATGTATCACTTTGGCTTGCAAATTATTATGATCTGAAGGCAATCAAAATCTAGTAGATTCAGGAAAAAATGTTACCTTTCCCTTACCTGCCTAAAAGAATATGGTTAGGGGGCCTGACCCAGAAAGACAGCTATCACTAGAGATAATTTTTTTAAAATTTTTTGAAAGACTTACTTGCATGGCAGGGCATACATTTGATTACTAAATATCTGCTCTTCTTATCTTCCTGTGAATCACCCTCCTTCTATTTGAGAGCTGACCCCTACCCTATTCTTTAGGCCAGGATGGCATATCGACATCAATTGCTTGGTTATCTTTAAGCCTCCTGTCTTTGTGGGCTCCTGTAGGTACATAATTAAATCTGTTTGTCTCCTGTTAATCTGTTTTATGTAATTTTATTGTTAGACAAGCCAACAAAACTAGAAAGGTAGAAGGAAAAATTTTTTTTCTCCCCACAAAATCAGTAAATATTTGTTGAGGACCCATGAGGCACCAGGATATGGATGAAACACTGGAGTAACATTGTATAGCAGATAGTGATTCCTACTTTCAAAATGACCACATGCTAATTAAAGAAGTAAATGTAAAATGTAAAATGTACCATTATTCGAGTTTCATTGCAGTATAAAATAAAGACACTTCATTTTATAGGAATTGATGGTTTTCCAAACAATTGAAACACTCTAGATCTAGCCTGTGATTAGCCACTAGCCACAGACACTAGAAAAAAGCAAAACAAAACAATATAACCAAAAACTTTGACTAAATTTTGATACCTGGTTAGGCAGTGGTGTGTGTGTAGGAAGGTGCACAAAAAATTTACTGGATTTACTTGTGCTTATTTATTTTGAATTTCACATAGAATTGGTATAAAGTGATCTGGAAAATATAAGAGATGGAAAGACCAAAGGTGGGGGGCAGTGAATATTCATGGCATATGGAATAGCTCTTTCAAACTCTCAATCTGAGAAAGAACATGGCCTGCTCTAGAAATTATTTCCTTACTAGAATATAGGTTCCTTTAATGTACATATGTTGTCCTAGTCATGTGTGTTAATACCAACACCTAGTACAATATTTTATAAACTTTAATATCAAAGTCATCTGGGAAATCTTTTTAAAATACACAGTTTCTCAGGAAGTCAGTGATAGGCCCAAGAGAGACAGAGTCATAAAAAATTGTATAGCTCAGACTTTATCAGTAGTAAAACACTTCCAAGAAGAAAGAGAAAAGAATTTGGACAATTTAACATTATTAAAACAACTTGGGAAAGAACAGACAAAGTTGAAATTGATGCAGCCAGAACTAAATGTTGAAGAAGTAGTAAATGACAGGAGCTGGAAGGTGTTTAATGAATGCTGCTGAATTCATTTCAAGCCTCCAAAGACTAAATAAAAAGATGCTTTTTTAAAAAGGTCTGGGTCATCTCATAGGAGCTAACCATGACAGACATTAACAAGGCGGGCTTCCTAAGATGATTTCTGAGCCAATGGACCAAGACCTTTTGGTGATTTCAGCCTCACTTAGCCACAAGTTCCCAGGTGATGTTGTTGCTGATTATCTGGAGACTAAGGAAGACTCATAAACTATTGTGGAAGACAGATTAATATGTAAATAATTTGAATAAAATCCAACTGTTTTAATAAAAATGTATAACTGAAAACAGGAAGCTACTTATTCTACATGCAAGTTTATAGAAGATTTCCTAGAAATAATATTTGATCAGAATCTTGATTTCTTATTAGAATTTCAATAAAAGGGCCAAAAATTTTTACAAAATTAGAGTCACAAAGATTAACAGTTTTCCAATGGATCTTTAGTTTTGAGTTGCTTTGGGTACATGCAAAAAAACAACAGCAATGAGAAAAGTAGAGAGAATATTTTGAATTCCTTGTGAAGCATGCAAATTCCAACCTTTTCTAAGTTCACAAGTTTAAATTCCACAGGGAGTTAATGCAGAAAAAGTTAATACAGTTTGGCAAATCTTTAGTTAATGCTGGTTAACAAGCTAATCTTTAACTCTGGGACTTTAATCAATTTTTTTCATAGCCTTTTCTCCAACAAATTGGAATAACTCAAAAAAATTTTTTTTCAGAAATTTTTATGGTATTGTAATATTTAGTATGATAGTTAATTTGATGTGTCAAACTTGTGAGGCCACGATACCCAGATATTTGATCAAACACCAGTATGGTTGTTGTTGTGAAAGTATTTTCTAAATGAGATCACATTTAAATCAATAGACTTTCAGTAAAGCAGATTACTGCCCATAATTAGCTTCATCCAATCAGCTGAAGATCTTAAGAGAAAACCAACCGAGTTTCCCTGAAGAAGACAGAATTTTGCTTCCAAGTCTCAGACTTGAAGTGCAGCATCAGCTCTTCTCTGGGCCTTCAGGCTACCAGATCACATGAGCCAATTTCTTAATATCTCTCTATAGACACACACACACACACACACACACACACACACACACACACACACACACATCCAATTGGTCCTGTTTCTCTGAAGAACCTTGACAAATATATTTTACTTCCACTAAACTTGTCAAAAAACACTGCAACATTTCAGGAAAGGTTTGAGCACTCCTTAGGCAATGGTTTTATGTTCTTTAGTCCCTCAGAGGTATTCAGGAAAAGAGTGGATCTATCCCTAACTTTTGATGCCATAATTCATGGATTAAAATTACTACATGTAAAAAATATTTTATGTGTATAAATAAATGAGATGCATTGCCTAAATTCAGGTTATTTCAAAACATATTTGGTAAGTGTCAGCACTATGCCCAACTTTGTGCTAGGAGCTGAGGAAAAGAAGATGCATGAGACAGAATCTCTACTCTGAGAGGTCATACTCAATATTATGTGATAAGTGCAAAGACAGGTGAATCTGGGGTACTCAAGAGGTCCTATTTTTCAGGGAAGAATAAATAAGCACTACTCTACAAATAGCATGGTATGGCACACAGTCTCTTTTTGGAGTAGAGTGTCCTGTGGTTATTTTGGGAAATCAAGCCATTAACCACTATGGAAAACTACTTAAATTAAATGTCCCTAAAGATTTGATCATGGAGAGGGGAAGAAGTTGAACAAATGGAAAAATAACTTTTACAGAATCTATCTTCTGCCTGACTTGCATTTGATAGTGTTATTACATCATAAATTAAGGGGTTAGATGAAAAAGTGAGGGGAGGTGACTTAACAGTTCCTGTCTCTTCTGTGACCCATTTCCCCTGCTGTTCTGACTGACATGACCACATCTGGACATATTCACATCACCAGCATGTCAGCCAGTCCTGCTGTTAGTAACTTGTAAAGGCCTCAGTCCCTTCACCTCGTCCATGCCCTCAAACTGAGACAGCAGAGATTTGCTGCCATTTACCTATTAGCCTGTTCTCTGCAATTGCCTAAGGTATTTCCTGGGTCATTCAGTTTAGACTGGGAATTTGGCTTGGGAATAGTGTCAACGGCTTCAGACAGTGATTATACTGCAGTGCTGTGACTGTGGGTTAATGTGTATTTTTAGGTTTTTCTCAAGGCACAGAAAGGAGTAACTGTACTCCACGGCATTGTGCAAATTCAACCACTGAGTGGAGTTGTACTGATTCAACTGCAGGGTAGAATTTCCTTGCCTTCTTTATTGGAAAATCAAAGAGCCATAATACTTTGGAAATTATTTAACAATCTGCCTTATATGAAATAAAATTTCATGAAATGTAGTGCTGATGATGGTAATGATGAGTGTTGAGTTATAAAGACAATTGCAGCTAAAAGAGAAAATTATTTCTCTGAACTTTTGTGTTTCATGTCATTTTTCCCATTTCTCAGGCACATAAAATGAAGGGGAGCCAAATAAAGTGCACAATTTTTCTGGGTCAACTCTATGTTATAAGTTGTCAAAAAAGAATGCAAAGAATGTGTTAGCTGGTGTGTACTTGCAGGAAGATTATTTTTTTATGGTACATTTTGCTTGTTTACACTGATTCCTATGGCATATATGGCATTCATAGGCAAACACACATGGATGGTTTTCCAGGAGTGTAGAGTGGCACATAGCTGCTTCAGTAAATTGGGAGAAAAGAAGAAGAGTGAGAGAGGGAGAGAGGGAAAGAGGGAAAGAGAGAGAAAATATGAAATATTTTTGTTCATGTCTATTTCCTTGAGCTTAAAGGTGAGGATGGAGACTATTAAAGTTCTTTATTTGGGCCAAGCAATTTAGTATTTGTGAAATTGGGATAAGGGGAATATAAAGGAAGGCCCACATCAAGGGAAATGCCTAATTTTCAAATTTGAAATATATTTTATTGTGGTTTGTTGACAACTAACTGTAAAAGCCAGGAGAGTACTATCTGTATGCCACTGAGTATTTAGATTGCTGGCAGCTATTTTAGCAGATGATTCAACAAGTTCACTAAAGTGTGGTGTTTCTTGCATCTGTATGAATGTGCCTTTGACTTTCACCGGGAAAAAATTATCCTACAGTGCAGCTTGCAATAATTTCATTCTCCTTGTTACCACTTAAAAATTCTCACTGATTGAGATGTTACATATCATTTTGAGTGGTGTTAACTTAATTATTTCTTATCTGTTGAGGATTTAAACATGCTGCTGTAGCTAGCATTAATTATTAAATAAAAGAGAAAATGATCTGTAGAGCAGAGATGTAGATGAAGCCATTTTTAATCTTGCCCTTAACTTTATTTCTCTTTTTTTTTTTAGACTTCAGAAAGGTTTGTGGTACCTGCAAATTAATTTTAGATAAAATATGAAAATTTTAAGTACAGGAGCTGCAAACTTAATAGTCTGTTTTATTAACGAAGGGTTTTCTTATCAGTGTCTTTAATTTTTTGAAAAGCTTCCTTCCCAAGCGTGGCAAGAAATATTGAAATGTCAGGCCCCCATGGGAGCCACCAAAGTATTTATGAGTGTCTCAGAGAATCTTATCTATGGACAAACAGGAAAAAAAATATGGCTAGATATAGATCAGGGAAAACAACTTTTTTATACATAAAATGCCTTACAAATGAAGAAGTTCTACTTTCTGATATAATTGGAATTTAGTTCTCATAAAATGGCAGTAAAAAGTCCAGCCATTCATCAAAATACAACATGATTACAAGTGAATAATAATAAATACTACTGAAATGATTTTTTTTCAAAAGATGAAAAGTACATCTGAAACAATGCAGGAAGAAAACAATCCACCCAGCACAGGATCTCAATCTGTCCTGTGTCCTAATCATAAACAACCTGAAATTTCCTCTCACTTTTGGCCTCTCTTATTTCTTTACATTAAATTTGGCCACTGTAATGATCTTAAATCATTCTATCTAAAGTATCTCATTAGTGTCTAATAGTCTCTCAGTAGAGAATATCTATATTTTTCACTCAGGTATTTCTTCATATCTTTGGCTAAATGCTTAGAAAACCACCTCATACTCAATTTAGGTCTTTCCTTTCTCTCTGTCATAGAACAGATGTTACCTAAAATCCAGACTTCTTTTTCTGGATAATTTCCATTTTGAGACATGATTTATTAGAGGCAAACTAGTAGTTTTGAATTTGAATATGAAGCTATCCCTCCCCCCGCAAAAAAATACTGAGAAATAAGTAGGAGAGATGGACTGGGAAAAGTCTTAAAGAGCAAAGTAAAGCTGGGTAGTACATTAAAATATAATTTGTATGAAAATTATTTCATTGTGTTTTTTCAAGATGCCCAAATGTCAAAACTATTAAAGACAACGTACTTATTTATAACTCTCAGATTTAAATTGATCTTAAGAAATAAACCACAAATAAAATACCCTTTTGCAAGTGATCATTTTTATGTTAACAATTATTTGAATCCAGATTCTCCTTTTCTTTATCTTGTTTAAGCAAGGGGTACCCTCAGAAATCAATTGCAATAGTTATATTAAAAGTTACCATTTTATAACCTTAAAATACAATTGGCATGATTATAGTTCTATTGTTCTGATAATTTATCTCTTATTTTATCATTTATTATATACTAAGTATATCAAAATAATTTAGGAATTGCATGTGAAATGTATATAGATAAGCTGAAGCTGGTCTACACAAAATATACAGCAAAGCATATCAAAAATCTGATTTGGATAATTTTGGTATAAGATGATCATCCATATAAATGCAGAGTAATTTGTTTATAATGTGCAGATAGATATGGGAAGAAAAGAAAAAAAAAGTTCTTTAATCAAACAGCAGCTGATTTTTTAAGGGTACAGACCTTCCTTTGGTACTAATAATCAGTTCTTCCTATCCAAACAATTACAGTGTCTTTAGAACATTATTTAAGAAATTTAAGAAAAATTACTCATAGAGAGAATTTTTATTCTTTGATCTCATTTAGGATATTATAGTTTCCTTTAATCTTCAACACATTTTTGCATATAATTTAAATAAGTAAAACAAGTCAGTATTACAGTAAATATGTAGTAAAATGTAGAGAAACATCTATTTGTGGGCTTTTTGTATAGTGCTAGTAGAACTGTAAATCAGTAACTTTCTGAGGGACAATTTGGTAATGAGTCTAAAAAGACTTAACCTTCACAAACTCATTAACTCAGATTCAGATCAAGTAATTGATGCTAAAGAAATGATAAGTAATATGCACAAAGAAATATGTATGAAGATTTTTTAGTATCATTCAGTTTACAATACAGGAAGCGATTTGGAAACACAGAATGCCCCTCTAGAAAATTCCCTTATGGCAATGAAGTAAATTGACAATGATAAACTGAATTTCACTGAAATATTTGCATAAATTAAAATGGTGTTAGAGGAACATATAATAAAATAGAAGAATAAATGAAGTACTTTTGACTCAGAAAAGAGAGTTGCTTTGATCTCATTCTGTTTTCTCTGATTTGATTTTGTCCATGTGTTTTAGAGAAATTGTCTCAAAATGTATAGTGTAAACTGTAAACATGTGAAAATTTTCAAATGTTTTGTCAGTGTGAAGTTGTAAAATAATAGACAAAGAAATGTATTCATTTTTCTTTCAATCCAGGGAATATGTATAGTAAACCATTCAAAAATCTTCATCTTTACTCTCTCATTTACAGTCTTCACACTGGTGGGAAGACTGTGCTTTAGAAGCAATGAGCCCTGTGGAGTAATCCTCAGATATTCCCCATAGACTCTCCTATGCCCATGCCCATGCAGCATTCTATTGTCTTCTTCCTCTCTTCTTCTCTCTTCTCCTCCTGCTCCCCTCTTCCTGACCTTTTCTTTTTCTTATGCTCTCTCCTCCTCTTCTCTCTTACTCCTCTATTCTTCCTCTTTCTCTTTTTCCTCTTCTCTGCCTCCATTTTCTTCACCTATCTTCCTCCTCTAACCCCCCTCTTCTTTTTCTTAGCCTTCATTGACTACTGTTTATGATCTAAAGATTCAGAAGACTGAATATAAATACCTTGCCTAAAGCATGTGCTTATTTTGCTTTGTCGCCTTTCAAATAATAATCATACTGGGATTTTAAGATAAACAAACACCCACTGATTGAGACTCAAATACATGTCATCTCAGAGCTAAAGCCAAGAAGGCTCTTAAGAGCATCAGAGTATCATGGAGCCTGCAGTAGTAGTGACCATAACTTTAACACATACATCTAAAGACTTGTGCTATTATTCTTTTTTATTCTACTGAAGCTGAATCATTTATGAGTTAATTATGTATTATACAGTACAATAATAAAGATGCTGCCCTCATATTTTAAAATGTGGCCTTTTGTAAGAGAATGCAGGTTAACAGCAATATATAAAATGACAAAAAATATCCTGTACATTATTTAAAAAATATCTAAAAACCATGTGAACATTTAAAGGTTTAGATATTCATTCTAACTTCACAAACACTTTGTTCAACACCTCTTTTACACTTACAAGTCTTAGTAAAAATCTGATGTGGCTTGCTCAGGACTGCATTTTCTCCTTTATGTCTTTGCCTGACTCCCATCCCCATCCCTACCCAAGAATTTTCTTGGATATCAACAAGAGTACATAAGATTCTCATCAACAGGGACAGTCCTGAATGCATGTCTGAAGAAGGTTGACAATTTGGCCTAATGGAAAGATATATTATTATCTAAACACTTAGAAAATAAGATATTTAATCAAAGCATTGAGGGCCAAGTGGCAATCCCAGTTTATATGAAAATAGTAACATTTAAAGCATACCTCCTTGATAATAGAACCTGTCAACATTTGCTAGTGGTGAGAATATCTATCATTGATTACCTAGTCATTTTTCTAGCTAGGCATAAGACAGGAAAGAAATCAAAATTCACAGTAAACCAAAAAGAGATATTATTTCACACTTCTGTGAGATGTTCCTCAGAAAATGGACAATGCTTAGGAAAACAAATAACAATGGAAAATGTCAAGAAGCAGCATAAGTACTGGTTTTTTAGGGAAGGGCCACAATGACTTTCAGAGGCTATGTGGCCTTGACAAGCCATATTACCTAGGTCTGTTTTCTCTTTACTTCACAGAAAGGCATATTTGGACTGGATTGTCTCTGATCTCCATTAGATCTCATTGTCTATGATCTGTACATTTTGGTAAAAGCTGTCCTCTTCCTCTCCAAAAAAATAATTATTAAAAACATTGGGAAAATGCTGCATATGTAATTAGTTTATTGAACAATCTATACTTGAAATGATTTTATTTTTTCTTTAATTCTCTGGTCACTTTTAAGTATAACAATTCTGCATATAATGAAAATTCACTTGTGTGTCAGCTGATGGTTTATCTCCTTTCCTCCCTCAAGGTCTGGTGGATGAGTGTTAGCCAGAGGGATTTACATCTGCCCTTTCATTTCTGCTCTCCTCCATCTTGGATGTATCTTTTTCTGTTTTTAGCTGAAGTGAGGACTCTGGAGCTGGAAAAGGAAAAGGGTCCTGCTGCTATAGTTGTTTCTTGGTTGCCACTGCTTCCCCAGTCAATACTGGTGCTTCAGTACAGTTCATGCAGCAGGCATTCCAGTGCTGGTTCTCGGGTGGGTTCATGTGTGTCTTCCTGTGAGCCCTGATGGTCCCTTTGTGCTTATGCCACTGAAGTGGGAGATCTACTCTGACTTAAGCTTTTAAAGTGCCCTCAACTCCTGCTCTTGGTAGAAGAGACATACACTATAGTCCACTTGCATGATGGCCAGCCCATCTGGATGCCATAACAGCAAGCTGATGCAAGCTAAGCTAATTTCTATAGTGTTCACGTGAGTCTCCAAGAATTCAGATGTCCTTTTTCATCTTTCTTTCTGCCCTGTTATCTATCTCTTTGCAATTATCTGCCTTTCTCACACTTTCCATGCTCCCATAAGCACACTGGCAGATAGGCAAGTTTACTATGTAAGCATATGGTCAACCAGGAAATAAGATGTCAGTCCCAGTTATCATTAGCTTCCTTAATCTCTACAAATCAGTCTCTTGAAATTCCACCTTTGTCTTTATGAGAGGGAAGTTTAGCATAGCAGGTTAAATCAGGAAAAAAAGGCCACAGTACACACTCTTAGGCTTACACTTCCTAATTAAGACCTAACTTCACACTTCCATCTTATTATACCAACTGGTGCAATAACAAGGGAGGAAAGTGTTGTTAGGTTGTTTGTTAGTGTTGATTGTGTGTATGTGTGTTTGCAATACTCATTTAAATCTCTTGGTGTCTAATAACAATGATTTTTCTACTCTCTTTAGGGTCCTCTCAAGCTACTTTTCCCTGGCATCTGTCCAAGTGGCCAATTAGAGGCATCAGAGTAAGGTTCCCTTAACATTTTGCTATTCCACATTGAGTTTATTCTTTCTATAAGATTATTTTATCAGGGTACCTGGGAGAACTATTAATTATTTCTTATGTCAAAGAATGAGGAGTACATTGGCCAGAATAATCCAAGGAAGAGATGAATAACAAAATAATGGGAAAGGCAGAATGCTGCTAGCCCTCTCAACACTGAAACCAGTGAAGATACTTGCAGGGTTCTTAGTTTATTTGTTATCTCTCTTGTCTTCATACTGATATTATTCTCTATCACTGTAGAGCAGCTTTCTCCATGTTGAAAAATGTAACCACAAAAACCCTATAGTTAGTAAATAAAAATTTTACAAAAATTATAGAGAAGGGTATATTTTTTCAAATTTTATAAGAATCCATTTTATATCAATTAATTATGAACAGTAATGTATAAAAACAGTATCTACCAACAGCATTTGTATAAAAATACAAAAACTTACACAATAGTAATGTGCATGGAATAGCTCAAATTTCTATCAACTGATAAAGAGTCCTATAATTATACAACAAAATATTATTTGTCCATAAAAAGGAAAGAAGTATTGCTGTATGCTACAGCATGGATGAAACTTGAAATTATTATTTTAGGCAAAAGAAGCTACAATAGATTACATATTATGTAATTCATTTTATAGTAAATGTCCAGAATGGGCAAATCTATAGAGAAAAAGTAGATTAGTGGTTGCCTAGGGCTTGGGGGAAGGACATAATGTTCTAAATTTAGATTGTAGTGATGATTGCACAGTCCTGTGAATTTACTAATAAAGACATTGAATTCATTTTAAATAGCTTAATTGAATGATGTGTGAATTATATGTCAATAAATCTGTTTAAAACAGAAAACAACTAATATGTATGGAGTCCCAGAAAAGAGTATAGTTAATCTTACAGGTATCTTTATAACTATGCTATACCTACTATCTTCTAGGATGTATCCCAGATACACCAGGGATCCACTGCCATCAAAAAACAACATAAATCAATTTTCCTGAATGAGGGAAATTAATCTTCCTTCATGAACATCAACATATAACACCCATGACCTTATTTGCATCTACTTGTCATGACTGAGGTCATCTCCTGATAATTCATTGTACCAGAAGATTACATTCAATGTAAGTCTGCATCTAGTGGGTAGCTTCCTAGAAGAGTGGGGAGTGTACATCCAGGGGGTGATAGAAGGGATGCGTTTGGATGTGGAAATAAAATATTATAACATATTCAGATCTTTAACTATTTGATATATGCATTAATACTAATACCTTCACCAGGGATATAAGCCGGATGACTGTCAGTCTACATGGTATATGAGTAATTCTGAGAGAAGACTGGGCATTCTGTAATGTGCAGAATTTGACAGGAGCACTTATATCTGTTCATTTACTTTCAGCATTTTATGCTGTATTGTAGTTGATGTAATGCTTATAACTGTCGATTATATTATCTAGTTTCATATATCTTAATTCTCATAAAATAGATTAGTATCTTAGAAGTTTTCCTTGCAAAGAAATCCCAGGCAGTAATAATTCATATTAAGTAACCAACAAGATAACTGCAGAGCTGACACATCTCTTCCTCCTAACAAAAACTCATTGTCAATCGGGTTTTGAAGTAAAATAATTAAGATTAGGCAGATATGGCAAAAATCTAACCAAAATTTTGAAAATGCCAAGAAGACACTTTGAAATTTGGATTTATGTCAACTATTGTTAGTGGCAAAAGTTCTCTTAGGTATACATTGTGCCTTGAGTGATTAGATAGTAATACACTGAAGACATAGTGACTTAAAAGGCTTTTTAGAAATGAGTATTCAGAACACAAAGAACAAAAACATATATTTTTAAAAAATCACATGAGATTCAAAGGAGCATTTTACACAATTTCGTCAATCTTAATAAACTTAAAATGTCCTTATTTAATAGTGAAAGATGAGAAGGACAATAGTAGGAGAAGGAGAAGGAGAAAGAGAAGGAGAAGGAAGAAGAGAAGGAGAAAGAGCAGGAACAGGAGACAAACCCGTTATCAAATAACATTGAATGTAACCTTTGTTCTTCCTGTCCCAGTTCAAAATTGTGGCTGTAATACATGTAAAATGATATGCTAATGACCAAATCTGATTTTTTTGTTTGAAATTATTTTTGGAAGACAATAATAATGACACACATGATAAAGGTTTGAATGAATAAATATAAAGATAGATTAAAAGAGAGGAAAGAGTACTGATGTAGGCTACAACATAGGTGAACAAGTTGATTACAAGTGAAAAGTTTGTCACATAGTTTAGTGCATTTACGGATATATCTAGCATGACTCAATTTATGAGATTTGTTAGATTAAAATGAGTAGCTAACTTTTTATTAGCTGCTTCTCTAGTTTCTGTCTTGAGGGAAAGAGCATGGGTGAAATCTTAAACTACTCCTTTAATTAAAACCACAAAACATCTTTAATAAAATTGTGTGTTAATACTGATGGAATAACTGCTTTGACTTAAAAAACAATTTGACAAAAAGTCAAAGAAATAGCATCACACATACCACTTATTCACTGCACCATCCATAGGTGAGCTATTTTAGTGGGGAAGTTGCATTTAGAAAAAAGTACTATCTGGAGTTAAGTTTTCATTAAAAAGAAGATTTTTAAGAGGCAGTATCTTTCTAAATGACATTTGATAATAATCTCAAAAGTGAAAAATTAGAAAAAAAATTTGTGGCATGTAGAATTTTTTGAGTTAGATCATGGAAAAATACTTGGAAGAGTTGTCATACTTAAATACATTTTTTTATTAAAAAGATAAGTGTTTCAAATTTGCAAACATGTGTGTGTGATATGTGAGTCAAGAGCATCCTATCTGCTGGATAACACTTCACCTCCCTGCCAAAGGAAAGATAAATAAATAAATAAATAAATAAATAAATAAATATTTAATCTGTGTTCATAGGCAACGTTGATAGTTTAACAGAGAATGAAAAAGTGACTCCTTTTGATAGAAAATAAAAAGGGAAAGAAAGACACATTAGAGAAAGCAATTTCTAAATTGGATGTTTAAATTTGCTTCCATAATTAAGTGTTTTATTTTTTAGCAAAAATGATATAATTATTTCACCTATAAAAATATTTAATACATATATTTAAAATTTAAGACAGAATTTAGTACTCTATTTTAATGATCAAAATGAAGAACTGTAGTAGAATTTGGATCCATTCATTAAAAATATAGACATACAATTACGATTTGTATGCAAGAACAATTACATCGACATTTTCTAACTAAGTTTCAAAGGTGGCTTTTGTGCTCTATGTAATAGGTAGTTAGAATTGACCTCTAAGTAACTGAATTTAGAAAGTATAGCCAGAGTGTATTCTTTGATTTGGATCTAAATACTCCAGTCATAAATCCTTTTTTTTCCTTATAACTGTCATTGAAACAAGCCTTCAAATAAATGGAACTTAGAACTACACCATCACTGTTATATCACAAAATGATAAAACAGATTTTCAAAAATAAGAGCACATTCAATGACATGGGGATAACTAAATATATTTTAGGAAGAATAAAAACACTTTTGGACTATTTGTAAATAAATGTTAAGTAAAATACTTTTGAAAAAGTATTACGAGCTTTAATTAACTTATTTTTTAAAAAATCTTTTATAATGTACATAGATTCATCAGTGAGGATTCTGTAGGTTGAAAGAAATAGACTACGATAGATTGAGAAATAAACATATGCAATAATTATACAAGAACTCTAGAGCTAGGCAGTGCTAGAGTCGGTCCAGCAGCTAGTAGTTTCTTCAGGAATCCTCTGTTCTGCCACTCCATCATTCTCATTATCCTGATGACTACAATTTCCATAATGTCTGCCGTACCTTTAGGCTCATGTCCTTAAGCAACTGCCTCCAAAGTCAGCACAAAGGAGTCGGCACAATAGATGGCTCTCCTTTGCAGCAATGGTCTTGTTTTTAGAGAAGAAGAATCCTTTCTGAAAATCCCTGGCAGACATCATTTGTATTTCATTGGCTCCTATTGATTCTCATGATTACTTTCAGACCAAACCACTGACAATAGGAGAGAAGGTTGTCCTGATCTGAGACTAAGAATGATCAGTCCCCAAGGACTGTGGCAATCTCCAACGAAGTAGAATTGATGTTCAGTTAAAAAGGAAGAAAAGAGGTATATCGGCCCGTCAGACAACTAAACTTCTATACCTAGAAGCTATTAGTATAGTAGTTCACACATATAATTTATAGGGAATAAATATGCCTATATTGGTGGTATGTGCTTATTTTGATTTTTTCTGATAATTGTATGTTATCAAGAAAGTTTTACAATTGTGGGTATACCTTACCCCTAGTGATATTTGTGGGAAAAAAAAAGATTTAATTTTAAAGTTTATAATGAATCACTTAAGAAAGTTAATTAAATATAAGTCATCAATAAGTAAAAAACAATTCTTTCTAAGGGAGTTAAAAATTGGGAATGGCCTCTCTATTGCAATCTTTGCTTTCCCATTTAATATGACATTTGTATTTGAAGGAAAACTACTGAGAATTTTAAACATTCCAGATAAACTTAACTTAAAACTATCAAAAAGAATTAGAAAAATATCTATGGTAGCTGTCACTTAGGATAAATAACCTTCAATACATTAAATAACCAATTTGCCAATAATAAGGCATAAGAGTCTTATACAACAATGGTCCAAAAAAAGTATTAGATTTCACTTTACCTCTAATCCTGACATAAGAAATCTAAAAAAAAAAAAAAGTGGATTTTTAGTTTATTAAATGTTTACCATTAAATGTTATATTCATTAAATGTAAAATAATTTCAAATGAACATCAAAATAGAGTCATATAGTTAATAAATCAACAATATTTATGTGTAGAGATTTCTAAAAATGGCTGTAGTCCTTAAGAATGCAGATAATCCAATGAAAGTAACAGGACAAACACAAATGCAAAAAGATTTAACTAAGAATATATAATGGGGAAATATACAAAGTAAATGCCAAACTATCCATCTATAAAGAACAAAGTACACAAATGCTCAAAGAAAGCTGAAGAGAATGGAATATTTGAAGCTCAATGGAAGCAGACAGTAAAGAATTTATAAGTGATATCAACATTTTATTCATTAATTGAAGAGGGTAGCAGACTTCTGGCTGAGAAATAGAAATCATATCTCCATCTTAGTCTGGAAGAGTCCTAATTGGTGCTGACCATCATTGCATTCTGATTTAGATTAGCCTTAGATATTTTATCTTTTTTTTTTTTTTTTACTGAATGTTATTACTGCTCTTACTGGAAGATAAGATGAGATGGTTTCGTTAGACCTCTGCTTTGTATTTCTAGCTTCTGAATTAGCTTCCTCTAGTAGTGAATGAGATACATGTACAGCAGACAGTTTTCATTCTAATACGTGGATAAATACAAAAGGTAACTGGTGATAACCTGCTGCTCTACTTTCAACCTTTCCAGATACAGACTAGCCTTTGCCATCCTCTGCCTTCAAGACAATGACATGCAGGGCATTTGCTGATAAAACAAGGGTGCTGAGATAAGGTGTCTAGTCTGGTTGCTAGGTACAAGGAGATAAAAGCAGCATTGGACACTGCTACTTTTGCTGGCCACTAAGCATACTACATGGTTTTGTTGTGTTTACTGCCTGAGAAATGCCTGAAAGCCACCAGGCCACCTGCCTACACGGACTGTGGGGAATATAAACAAATAATACAGGTTAGATATATTTGATACAAAGAAAATAGAGATCTTTGAGCTCACAGCATTCCTGAGGTTTTTACTGAAGTGCTTTTATGATTTAACATAAAATCATAGTTACTTAATTATTTTATTTTTGGAAACCCATTTTTATTTTCTGATCAAATAATTTAGCAGCAGTGAACTAGTTTATGAGAATTTACTTTTTCTTTTTGTTTTTATTATAATTCATATTTTTAACTTTTCTTTTGTGCTTTTGTTTCAGGGATATTTTTTGTTTTTCATTTTTGTTTTCTATATATTTTATTCTTTCTATTTTTTTGGTAAATAAGTTCTACACACACATGTCCCACAAATCAATTCTCAGAGCTGAATGGTTAACGGGCACATAAATCCAGGTTTGAGCCAGCCCAGCTTAGCAGGTATATCTATTCCCAGAGAAGGTGTTACCAATGTCTATAGAGATTTTTTCTAGACTAAGAATGTCTTTTACTGAGGAAGAAGAACAAGGCCAGAGGTATCACTCTGCCTAACATCAAATGATACTACAAAGCATCAATAATCAAAACAGCATGGTATTGGCAGAAAAACAGACATACAGACCAATAGAAAAGAACTGAGAGTCCAGAATTAAACACTCATATATGTAGGCAAATAATTTTCAACAAAGGTTCCAAAAATATACAATGAAGAAAGCCTCTTCAAAAAATGGTGCTGAGAAAATTGGAAAGCCTCATGCAAAGAATGAAACTAGACTGCTATCTATCAGCATACACCAAAATTAACTCAAACTGGATCAAAGGCCTGAAAATAAGACCTGAAACAATAAATTGCATAGAAGAAAATATAGGTACTAAACTCATGGACTTTGGAATTAGAGAGAATTTTATGAATTTTACCTCAAAGGCAAGAGAAATAAAAGCAAAAATAAATGATTGGGACTATATTAAACAAAAAAGCTTCTGCACAGCAAAAGAAACAATCCACAAGGCAAAGAGGCAACCATCTGACTGGGAGAATATATTTGTAAATAATACCTCCGATAAGGTCCTAATTTTCAAAATATATAAAGAACTAATACAACTCAACAATAATCCAATCAAAAAATGTGCAGAGAACCAAACGGACACTTCTCCTAAGAAGACATACGAACAGACAAAAGACATATGAAAAGATGCTCAACTTCACTAGCTATTAGGGAAATGCAAATCAAAACACAATGAGATATTACTTCCCACCTGTTAGAATGGCTGTAATCAACAGGACAAGTAACAGCAAGTGTTAGAGAGGTTGTGGGGAAAAAAGAGACCCTCATACACTGCTGGTGAGTATGTAAATTGTTATAGCCACTATAGAAAATATTATAAAGTTTCCTCAAAAAACCAAGAATAGAATAACCATATAACCCAGCAATCCCTCTCCTGTGTATTTATCCAAAAAACTTGAAAACATTTATCTGCAAAGATATGTGCACCCTGATGTTCACAGCAACATTGTTCACAGTGGCTAAGACATGGAAAAAACTGGTGTTCATTTACACATGATTGGACAAAGAAGATATGGTATATATATATATATATATATATATATATATATATATATATACACACACAATGGAATATTACTCAACTATAAAATGAAATATTGTCATTTGCAACAACATGGTCAGCTCTTGAGATTATCATGCTTGGTGAAATAAGTCAGACAGAAAAAGTTAAGAACTATATGATTTCACCCATATATATGTAGGATATAAAACTGAAAGCAACAAATAAATGTGACAAACAGAGACTCATAGACACGGACAGTGGATTGGTGGTTACCAAAGGAAAGGGGGACTAAGAGAGAGATAGATAGGAGTAAAAGGGATCAAATATTTGATGACAGAAGGAAATTTAACTTTGGGTGGTGAACAAAAATGTAATATACACATGACATATTATTGTATTGTACACTTGAAACCTATTTAATTTCATTAACCAATGTCACTCTAATAATTTTAACTAAAAACTGACAAAATAAGCAAACAAAAATCTAATGAAAGAACATAAAAAATTTAAAAAATATCTTTTACAGTGTATTGAAAATGATCTCTTATTTCAAGTCATTCTATCTTAGTAAATGTCAGAACCATGTAAAACTTACATTCTGGATTTCTGCATCCCAGGAAAGTCATATGTATATGTAACTTTTACACACTCCTATTGACATTTATCTATCTTGGGACCATTGATCAGGTAAAAATCAGAACACCTAATCTGCTGAAAAGTCATCAGCCTCAATTTTGAATATGAGTAGATAAGTAGATAAGACTCTGCTGGAAATAACTTTTTCTAGAGTAAATAACTGTTATTCCCAATTAATTTCTCTCATTTTTAATTCTTTTATATTTAAAAAGTGAGGCTAGAGCAGTGTTGACTCTATTTGTAGAATTTTCCATCAGTTAAATGATGGAAGTTTGATAATCCTGTTATCAGATACTTCAAATAGAATATTAATCACAATAATGTATGATTTTTTCACACAATTTATTGAATCAAGGATGAGTTTTGATATTTCTTTGAAATATCTGATAACATTGTGAATGCATAAATTCAGATAAAATTCCATATTTAGAATTAAATCACATTAAGAAGCCTACAAAGCAGAAATATTTTTGTAATTAGTTGTGTGGCACATATAATTGACAAGTGTATTCAGACAAGCTGTTTAATTCCAACCACTGAAATAGAAGCCATAGTTGCCAATGCTATATATATATATATAGCAGATAAAGTCACTACATTGACTTTGTATTATATTGAATTAAAAAAATACTTCATCATAGTAGTGTGGAAAACTTTTTTGCTGTATAACATTAATCTGATTTTAGATGTATTTGAGCTTATAAAGAAATACTTCATAAATTGTTTCTTATACTTCTACTGAACTATTTTGCAATATTTTGATTGTATTGAAAAAAATCTTTACAGATTCAGAGTACCCAATTAATAAAATGGCCCAAAATTTTCATCTTTTAAAGCTTTAACAAATTATAGCTATTGAGAAAATAGCATGCAAACAGAAAGATGTTGAATTTTATTCATAGAAAACATGAAAAACCAAAGAAATGTTGAGAACTCAAAATATACAGTTTATTTTAAAATTGTACTTTTGGCTTTGAAATATTTATATTTGTGGGAAGAGTATTTTAATAGGACTCCTATTTACATTGAATAAAATTATAATCTATTTGGATGTGGAATGAAATTAAAAAGGTCTAAGATTTTGCAGCATTTAAATTTGCTAAAATGGTCAAAAGAATTATAAATAAATAGAACTTTTCTGACAAGTTTTATCTTAGAAAATAACTCAAATAAAATAACTGAAATATAGCAATGAGAGTAGATATTTAAAATAATTGGGCTAAAATATGTACACATTTCAGTCAAAATATAGATTTGAGAATATCCTTCATTTAGCATACTTTGTTCTCAGACAAGTCAAATGCATTAAATATGGAATACAGTTTTAAGAAGGTACCAGAAAATTTTATGAAAAAATATGACAATATTGAACACACTATTTCACCAAAAAAATACCAGTGACACAAAATTAGACACAAATACAATTTTATAAACCTGATATCTCTGTCTATAATAAAAATTATTTTCAGTTTATATAATTTACAATATTCAAATAATCAATAAAATAAGTTTTCATATTTAATTTAGGACTCTTGTATATATTGAATAAATTTATACTGCTGTATGTTTTTTCAATTCTAGAATTTTTTTGAAAATTATTTTTGAGTAGAGCTAGTTATAGGTCAATTGATAAACCAAATTCTAAAACAGTAAATTAATAACTAAGCATTTTAATCAATGAAGAATTTTAAATTTTTTTATTAATTTTCGTATCAACTATCATTTTAAAACTATCTCAATGTTATAGATGACACTCCTCAGATAATTAACTACCTTAAGACTTACTGGATTACAACAACTTATTATTGTCATTATTATTGTTTTGTGGTTGACTAAGTTTTATTGGATTCTTGTGAAGGGTCTCATACAGTTTCAGTGAAATGGTAGCTGAGTTTGATGCCGTAAGAAGAGTCAAACAGGTTGAATATCCAAGATGGCTTATTCAAGTGGTTAGTAGTTGATGCTGGTTATTGGCTGGGGCTCAAATTAGACTATGAATTAAAGTAACTACCTACCTACATATCACTTTTTAAAGCATGGTAGCTGGGTGTTGAATAAGAAGACTTTAAATATGTGTGCTCCAAGAGACACAGTAGAAACTATAAGGGTTCTTTATGAATGAACACCATTTTTGTCATATACTGTAGATCAAAATCAAGTCAAAATGTTAGGCCAGATTCAAAAAGAAAGAACTTTATTGCACATGAAAAGCCCTGTTCATTGGTTAAAAGAGAAGAGTTAAAGAGAGTTTACAGGTGGAAGAAAAATTGAATAGAAATTCAAAATTAGTGCTGAAGGGATTTTTTACAATAGATATATTTTATTTGTTTGATGAGTAGGTGGGTTGAATAGTTTTGCTTTGCTTTGTTTGGTTAGTTTAAGATCTGAAGTAGATTAGTTAAATTAGTAAGGGAACCCAAATGATGGGAGGTTATGAGACATACAACTGTTTTCAGTGTGTGTTAAGCAACTTAATTACTCTACAAGATTTTGAGAAGGGGAAGGTACAATTGCTAATATTTTAAAATATATATGTGTGTTTTATTCTTTGTCATGCAAAGTTGGCTAAAATCATAACCCATTAATATTTTATTTACCTAAATTTATTTAACCAACAATTTTACACACTCTCTACATGAGATAAAAGGACTTTATACACATGCCAAAGTTAATTGGTTGAAATAAATAGAATAGAATAGAATAGAATAGAATAGAATATAGAATGTGAAATGTAGAATATGTGTTTTAGCAAAATATTCTGTTCTATGCAGTCTAGTTATTAGAGTATTCATTATAAGTGAATTTAAGGCTAAAAAACTATTCAATAGAAGATTGCTAGAGGATTGAGATTACCTGTAGTCATCCAAGTGATGCTGTTAAGTAGGCAGTTGCATGCAAAAGTCAAGAGTAGAAATATAAACATAAATCATTAGCATATATTAGAATTTTAAACCACAACACTAAACAAAATAACCCAGGGAGTTGGTGTATATAGAGAACAAAAGAAACACAGAGACGTTTATAATATTTAACATTTGGAAATTGAGCAAGGAGGACTTAAATGGAAGAAGTAGCAAGAGCATGGAATAAATTAGGAAGAATTTTAAGAAAAGAGCATCTATTAGCTATTTCAAATCCTGCTGATATTTTAAACAATGAACCATGAATGGGCATTAGATTTAACATTATTGATGCCATCATTGACAATGACAACAGCTAGTTTAGTTGTGTGGTAGAGCAAAAATTTTTTTTGTTTTGGGTTCAAAAAGGAATGAGAATGGAGCAATCAGAGACAATCAGTGATTGTAAGATAACTCTTTAGAGGATTTTTTTTTTTTTTTTTTTTTTTTGTAGAGGGGAGAGATACATGGAATATTGTCAGGTTAAAATACACAGTAAACAACTTTTTAAAAATATAGTTAAAATATATTTATGTGATAGTTGAAATGTTTCTGTAAAAAAGAAAGAATTTGATAATACAGAAGAGAGAGCGACATTTGTAGGCCATATGGTCTTTGGGTAGGTGAGCATGAAGAAGCCCTCCTCTGATCCTCTATGTTTTGCAGTGAAATTGGAAGTCATCTTATCAGATGAGAGTAAATATAGAAGGGATTTGGAGAGTTAAAAAGAAAGGAGAAAGGAATAGTCATTTCAGAAAGTTATACAAGATAATCAGAGTGAATGATTTAGGGAACTGCAGAAGTATGATATATTTGTCATATCATCAATAGTAAAATGAGCATTTGAAAGAAATTCAATAACTTTCATAGGTCAAAACTATCTTATAATATGATGTAATGATAATATATTAGTGATAACATTATCCTAATGACATTGTCCTATGATACAATGTAATAATAATAAAATAAAAATAACACTGAGCAAATGTTAAGTGCTAGGTTCTCTTCTAAGTGTCTTAAGAAATACTAAGAAAACCTTCAAAAATAGATACTACGATAATCACAATTTGACATTTGAAGAAACTGAAGAATGATATAATCAGAATTTGGTTAAGATATACCAGATTCAAAGCTTTTTTTTCTCACTAGGTTGAGATTTAATCTAATGGAATAAAATAACATATTTACATTTCAACACATTTAAACATTGTATTCAATGGAGTTATCTTAAACTGGAATTTTAACTAAACAGAAAACCCAGAATTTAAATCTGAGGGTTTGGGTCTTTCTATCAATGTCCAATGTCCAACAATGTCTATTCTCTTGGCATAGTTATTTTAAATTTTTTGTTCTATTTATGTTAATAATTGTTTAGTTAAATCAAAGTTATAATGTAATTGGTTTTGTTCATTACTTTAGAAAACATATTTCACTTTCAGCAGAAAACATAAAGTAATACAAAGATTTAATCTAATCTTATAGAATATATAGAATATAGATAGGGCATATTTAAAATAAACAGAGAGATACCATGTTAAGTTAAAAAAAAAAAACCCAAAAAATGAAAAAAAAAAAAAAAACAAAAGCAAAGAGGGTTCTATTATTCACTACAATTTTTTATGGAATTCTAGTCAGGTTTATGTAAATGACATTTCATGTTGCCTTAGGTTATCTTCCTCATATCAGTCTTGCTTCTAAGGTCTCATAGTAATGTGTACCTGTAAATCATTTTAGTATTATCTCTCTAGATGAGACACTGACTAGCATTCTTCTTCTCAGTTATCAATGATGAGGGCCTTTTTTAATAACCTGAGAATTTTGGGGTTACTCTCTCCATGAAAGATAATGAGAAAATGTGTATAGACAATCTAAAAAAAATCTGTCATGTTTTTTACTGTTAGCATTATTTGTGATATTAACTACATAAATAATGAAGTGTCTGTAAAGATTAAGAAGCATACACCTTGGGAAATACAATCAGCATTTTATTCAATTCACACATGGTGCTATAGCAATAATTCATAAAAACCTAAAATCTCCTGTGGCAGCCAAGAAAACCATCCCTAGAACAAACTGCTCCAAAGAAAAATTTTCTGTGCTATGTATAAAATGGTGAGATTCTAATGAGAATGTATCTACTGATCAACAATCTATTTCTACCATTATCTAAGCACCATGTGATATAGCATTTATAATAATTTTAACGTTTGTATTATCATAGTAAAACCAGCTTATTTTTAATTTTCATCAAAAAGAAAATTTCCAAATCTGTCCACAGAAAGTAAATATTAAAATAAGGAATCTTTGTACTATTACCAGTGCTGTGCTCCCTTACTAGTGTATATTTTTCATGAACAGCAGGTAAAGTAAGAATAAGGTCATCAGCATCAGTGGCATAATTTTTGTTTATCTTGAAGGAACTAAGTATAATAACAAAATATTGGAGCTAATTTTTGGATAGTGAATTCAGGATTTTTCTCATACATGATCATTGCTGTCTGTAGAGGAAGCATGATTGGATTACATTATATCACATATACTACACTATAGAAGCAGATCTTTATACTTAACATTTTTGGAAATTCAATAAGCAAACAACTTAAATCATTTTGACATCTGTTATTTAAAGTCTTTACCAATGTGCAAAAGAGGAAACTAAGGGTTTTTTTTTAAAGCAATAACTAAAATATACTGTACATTGGAAGACATGATAGCACTTGAATTTAGCCGCCCTTTGAAGAGATGAGTTATTTTGCAGATGGCTCCCATCCGGCAAGACTTTTCTGTTTATAGGGCTGCAGGTGGTAGAATAGGATATGGGAACAGGGGTGGAAAGGTTAGAGCTATATAATTCTCTCGACAGTAAGTTCAATAAAATTAAATTAAGTTCCCAGCCTTCATTCCTTATCAGTACTGCCATCTAGAGTGACATGGAAAGTATCATTTTGATGAGTATTAAGCCTAGTGCATGATGTCAGTTTTTCGTAATTTAACATGCTGGTCCAAAGAAAATAGCTGCATTATTCACAGTTAAAATGGAAACACAAGTTAGAATAAATTGTGGGTAAGACTGAAATATGCAATTTAATGCACTTATGCAAATTTAATGAACAACCATCTCTAACCATTCATTTTATTATCAGAAAACTCATATAATTAGCTTGATGATTAGGAATAAATTAAAATTAAAGTGTGAATGAACCAAGATAAGCCAGATAACAGCTACCCTCAAATCTCAGTGACTTAAACAATAAAAGTTTATTTCTTGATTAAACTAGATGTAAAATACAGGTTCACAAGAGAGATTCTCCTCATCAAATTTGCCCAACATCCAGATAGACAGAGGCTTTAGTCTTGAGATGTTGGCCTCTCAATGTATGCCCCTATGATTGTCATAGAGGGGAAGAGAGAATTTGAGAAACTTGCATCATCATTTAAACACTTCAGCCCAGACATGACAAACACTACACTCCTCTTCTGATCATCTTTTAGTAGTGAAAGAAGTAACATGTCTATGCCTAACTTAATAGGGATGACTAAGTGCAAATCTTCTATGTGCCTGGAGGGAGAATAGAACCTGAAATGTTAGTGACCAGTAGCCATGTTACCACAGAGGGAAATCTCAGCATGGAGTGATAGAGCAACATGACCCAAGCCATGATATCATAATAATATTTTTGATATTTTACTATCTTTTCTTAAAAATCCTTACAAATGTCTTCCTGAAGTTATCATCATACTGGAACACACAGGGCAAATGTGAGAAAATAGTTAAGATGTTGGGGGGGGTTGTGAAGAATGGCAAAATTTCAGAGACAAATTGTGAACATCGAGATTTGAGATAAGTTTATATTCTTATATTAACAGTTGTTGAAAGTAGAGAAAAAGAGACAGATGTGTCATTGTTAAAACTAGACCCCTTGACAAAATTATTGAGTGAACATTCCTAAATTTTACATGGTAGTTTCAAATTCTTTATATTGAAAACATTGTCTGACACTATTGTTTTTCCTACCCAATGGCTTAATGTAAAAGTTAAAAAAAAAAAAAAGATGACAAAGTTAATAGGATAGTTTTATACTTGTTTTGGGACCGAAGTCTAAAGGTATCTATTACCAAAATCCTTGCTATGACTTATGAACTTTTTCCCTTGCTTAATTAGGTTAGTTAAAAAAATTAAAATTTTGTCCAGAAATGTGGATAAGCTTAAGAGAAAATGTGTACAAAACTATCAAAGAAGCCGTTAAACATACTGTCACTGACCTAGCCTCACAAACTTGGCTTTTATTAAATGGCAGCTGTGGCTGATTAAAAAATTATGGCTCCCCTCAGGAATCATGAGGGTCATTAAAAACCAAGTCATAAAATCCTCTGCTCCCTGAAGGCACATTGACAGAGAATATTTCCCATTTCCTTACTGTAATTTAACTTTAACTACCATAATATCCAACATGTACTTAAAAGATTTTTTAAATTGTCATTTCATTCTTTACAGACCTACCTCAAATTGTTAAATAATTACATTAAATTAGTATTTGAAAAATATAAATGATTTGAGTTATAAATACGGTCTGATAGTTGGTTACCTTAAATAATTTTTTCCTCAGATGTGTTAATGAATTTTCAACAGATTTCCTTTAATGTATTCCTATATCTTTATCTTCATAGTTTGAAAAGAGATTGGATAAGAAAACAAAAGACTACCTGTGAGGAACTATGAAAATTCATAGACACATCAAATGTTAGAAATAGAAGTTTTCAGATATTTTCCTAATTCTAGAAATAGAAGTTTTCAGATATTTTCCTAGTTTATAGATAATGTTTTTCAAACTTTAATATGTATATTCTCTATCGGAGAAAATTCTTCACTTTTTTTTTTTACTATCTTAATCCTTCTATCTGACTTGTTGCCCAAAGGTTGCTCTTTTCTAAATCCATTTGCAATTGTTGACAATTCAGCTACAACTACCTAGACAATTTACAGAAAGCCAACAATGTAATTAGTGTAATAATGGACCAGAAAGTCCCTCATAGCCATCCTTCCAATATCAGTGCAGAGTTTCTACAGAATACTCACTATTATTGTTAAAGTTCAGATTTACAAGTTTCAGCTTCAATCTGTACTGCTGGTGTGGAAGGTGCGAGTGCTCGCTGGGGCCTCTTTTATAACCACACTAATCCTACCCAGAGGGCTCCTCCCTCCTGACGTAATTACCTCCCAAAGGCCCCACCTCCTAATACCATCACCTTGGGGGTTAGGATTTCAACAAGTAAATTTGAGAGGAGCACATTCAATCAGTAGCAGCCTGGAGGCATGCATACTAGAATGGCCCACTGATTTCTTTAGCTCATCATTCAGTCTCCTTGGGCTACTTAGCAAAATACCATAGATTTAAACAACAGAAATTTATGTTATCACAGCAATAGAATTTGGGAAGTCCAAGATTAAGGTTCCAACTGGTTGGATTTCTGGTGAGAGTTCTCTTGCTTACAGACAGTTGCCTTCTTGCTATGGCCTAAATTGGCCTTTCCTCTGTGCCTGCATTCAGAGAGAGGGAGAGCTCTGGTCTCTCTCTTTTTATAAGGATACTAATACTATTGCATTAGGACCCCACTCTTGTGATCTTATTTAACCCTAATAACATCCTAAAGGCCCTATCACCAAATATAGTCACATTGAAGGTTATAACTTCAACGTATGAATTTGGGGAGAACACAGACATTCAGTCCATAATACATAGCAACTAGCTATGTCTTTTAGAAAACTTCGTTTCCCTTAAAAAAAATCAGATATTTAGGAACACTTCCCCAGAGTGTGTGTATGTGTGTGTGTGTGCGTGTGCGTGTGCATGTGCTCACACGTGCACGTGTGTGTATTTATCTGTTAAGGATCTATCACCTGTTTGTGTATTTCATATTTACTAGAATCTATATTTTCTGCCTG
This sequence comes from Eidolon dupreanum, assembly GCA_028627145.1. Lineage (NCBI taxonomy): Eukaryota > Metazoa > Chordata > Mammalia > Chiroptera > Pteropodidae > Eidolon > Eidolon dupreanum. The sequence goes on along the minus strand of CM053502.1, from coordinate 124,593,916 downwards.
TCTATAATCCTTTGGTACTATAAATTTCATGATATTATTTTTTTTTATACCAAGCATTATATCTTTGTATTTATTCTATAGTTAAGACTAAGGGAGGACTCTAATGTTTATATTAGTTGAATATTTGCTGATCAAATTTATTGTCTTCACAAGAATCAGAAAATATTAATTACATTTCTTTATATTTATCTTAAGATTAAAGTTTTCCTTATTTAAATTTTCCCTTTAGATCCTGTCTACCTGATATCTTAATGTCACTTTCTAGAAATTTTCTAGTTTTATGCTGACATACTTTTCCTGAATAGAGCATTTAGATATTTCAAAATCTTGCTTACTTGTAAAAATAAGCAAATATTTGCTGATTTTCTTTTTTGGTATAATTACTATGGTTTAGTAGAAGGAGTGTGCTAGAAATTTATAGAAGTTGGTTCTATTTTATTTCTCTTTTAATCAGTCATGTTTACTGATTAACAGATAAGTCTATTAAACTCTTTGACCTTTAGCTTATTAGAAAAATTAAATAAAATCAATATGCTTTCAACTGCTAAAAGTATTCAATCTTATAACTATTTTTTAGATAAATGAAAGAATTGTTTTCAGATTGCCTACCATGAAAAATATTTGTAATATTAAGTCATTAATTTAGTTACTATATGTTATGGAATGGAGGTTTAAGTAATTCAAATATTGCTTTGATATCTAATTTGTAAAGTAATTGTAAAATATTGTTTAAAACTTTCAAAATAAAAAAAATGTTAGAGATGCTCAAAAAGCCACTAATATTTAACTATTAAATATAAAAGTATATAAAAGTAATAACATAGGGTATTGATTATGTTGTATATATATGTACATACACATGCAGATATTATTTTTGGAGTATAAATTAGTGCATTAATTCTCATAACTTATTTGACATATAATAATGAACATCTTAGAATATTTACTCCTTGCCAGGATATTTAAAAATCATTCTGAGATTGATAGTGCACTTATTTCTAACTTACAGATGACAAAGCAGAGGTATAAGATGGTTAAGTAACTTTTCTTAGGTTATGAGCTATCAAGTGTCAAAAGCAATTTTAATTTCAGTTCTAACTCTATAGCTAGTATATTTAACATTTAATTAAAACTACTTCAAATATAAATAATAAAAAAATATATTTACTGTTTGACCTAAGAATTCTTTAAGGAAAGAAAAATCTGTGAACACTAATGTATAAATGATGGTGGGTTATCATTTAAAAGAGCATGCTATTGAAAACAACCACAAAAGGAAATGGTTAAAAAGAAATGTACATTCTTGAAATCAAATACTATGGAAATATTAAATGTTATTCTATAATATAGTAGTTAAGGCTATGGAGACATGTTTATGATTTGCTTTTAAAACAAAATAGTAGGTTACCTCACAGTAGGTACAGTGTAAACCTAATTTTATGTGTCTACACCCAAATGTTAACTGTAATAGTCTTGGGAAACTAGAATTTCGTGTGAATTTTTTTCTTTCTATGTTGCTATAGTTTTGAATTCTTAGAAAAGGCAGTTATAGCTTTAATATCAAGATAAAATATCAATCGGAATTTTTCAACGAAGGCAGCTAACATCTTCCAATTTTTAGCAAGAAGTCCTAAGAAAAACTAATGTTTATTTGTCCAGAGTTATGCCATTCTCAATAAATTTTCAACAGATTAACAAATTATAGGCAAGATACATTATAGTCAGGATAAAGAAGACAAAGATCTCTGTCTGTTCAATGAAAACTAGAATCATCAAGTAATAGAGAGCTTACTGTCTTCTGGTTTTTCATTGCTTTAATGATGCTGACCTTGCCAGATGGTGAGTTTTCTATGTGAGTTTGGGATACATAACGTGACAACCTCATTTTAAATAGAAATAGTGTGGAGAAATAGTTAAGGTGAATAAAGCTAAATATTACTGGCTTCATTTTATACTTCTGGAAAAACTTGGTCTTTGAGATTGATACATTATTAATTTTAGTAATAATGTGGATCAAAAATAGTCATTTGTATATCTTTGTGTTCAAAACCAGCAGTAAATTATAAAAATGATTTTTAAAGGATTAAGATATGTTGCTATAGCAACTTCTCTTGTACTATAAGCTGTTAATACAACTAGACTATAGCAGATATGAATTAAAAATGGTCTCTGATAAAAACAAAAGTAGACTTTTTTGTACTTTAGAGTAAATGTGTTATAGATATTTTATAACATTAGAATGCTAAAGAGAAAAGTATATAGCATTTATTGTAGCTCTGAAGCATAACTATCTATATAAAACATTTATTTTAACTTTAATTTTGTCCAGTAAGTGTATAGGCAGTATCTTGCAAATAAATTTTATAGAATAAAAGGATAAATAAATTAGGGAGGATTAAATATGCAATGCACTTTAACTCTAATGAATGATTCCATTTTTCTATTTATAGTTATGTATAACAAGCTGTAAGGAAGACACAATAAACAGTGAGTCAACCACAAGTTCCCCCATCACATCAATTACTATGACCAGGGACTATTTAAATCTCAGTCTCTACCTTCCCCTATGTATTCTCTTGGTCTTCGTCTAATTTTATCTTTTGGTACTATCTACCTCTAGCATAAATGTCATGGATATCATGAAAATCAAGAGAATGTTGAGTTGATAAGCAGTTAAAGTGCTACCTAAATCACATATATCAGGATGTGGAGTAATGTAAAAGTAGAAAAATATCTCAAGAACTTAACAATGATCATAGCAATCTGAGTAATTTTATTGAAATTCTGCAAGAAAAATTGCATTAAAATTAATGCAAGATGAGCAAATAAAAAAGTTTATACAATCTTTTGTGAGATTCACTTTTATAGGAAGTGGAAAAGTGAAAGCATAATTTAAGGGTGATAGAGGTTAGATATAGAAGAACATGTTTGATTAAATGTTAAGAAAAATCTAGTGGAGTGGGAGAGATTGATGATATAAGAAAAGAATACATGGGAAATTACATATCTTGAGAAGATTTAGGTGAAATGTTATTAGCATATTTGCAAGGAGTGGCCTTTGAAAATAAGAAGTATTTTTTTCTTGATCAGTACTTTCTAATTTTTTTTAATCTGAAAAATCTTCATAAAAATCTATGATGGCTTGATTGATCCGTCATATCTTGCTCCTAAGCTCTGAGGTAGCTTGCCTGCTATTGAGCAACCTAAGTTTTCTTCTGGGTAAGATAGTTTGAAGAAATTCTACCTCTTCTTTTAAACTTTTTTCCTAGGTTCCTTCTCATTAATTAGAACATGAGTCTACAGGTGGCAGCATGAACTTTCTTATTCATCAACCATATCACATTCATTGTTGTACTGTTCTTTATGTATAGAGGAAATAAATTCTTATAAGAATGTTCATCTTTTTCAGTTAGGTAAAAAATTATTCAGCAACATTCTGGTGCATAATGTGTTTACAATATTGTTCTATATAGGATTATTCACTTTGAAAATCATAGTCAGGGAATCATTTGATAATGTCAGAAATGGAAAAGACTCCATCGGAGCCCAAACACTTTATTTTCTGTGGTAATTTTGACAAACCCTGCATCTAAATCACATGTGAAGATCCCACAATGACCATCAGAGCTTTCATACTGTTTTCATCTCTGGTTGTATCCACTTTATCTTCATTGACTTTGTCTGTGAAAACTTTCAAAAAGCCTATGGGCAAGATACTGGACAGTAAGATATGATGCTTTATAATTTGTCCTATAACCCTTATTTTGTAATTCAAAAATTCTTGAGTAGTGAGGCCTATCATACTCCCATCTATATGGGCATATGCAATCTAAAATATAAAATTTCTTTTGGTAATATAAATTATCACCTTAGATTTTGGTGTGTTTTACAATCTTCTTCCAGAATACTGAATGTTTCTAAGCATTACAACAGTTTTTACTCTCTCCTCTTCTCTTAAATTTCTTGAAATAGCCTTATTCTTCACAATTTTGCTAAACAAGATCTTGCAAAACAGGCATCCACATCTGACAAGTTCTTAGTGAGATGTAACAAGAGAAATACAGAAGACAAGTATGTGCAGATTTATTGATGGGAAAATGGGGACAGTTTCTTCTAATGACTTATTTTCTAAATTATCCTACTTGGATTATAAGACAAAAATGGATCTGCTATGGAGTGCCCTTAAATAGTCCTTAAGTGTTCTTAATAGTCCTCACAAACATTAGTTCAGAAATTGTCTGGGGTGAAGATTTAGCCACCATAATCCTCAAATTTCAAAGATAGTTGACTATTTTTGGAAGAAATCGATTTTTAAAATAAGAAATTTTAACTCAAAAGGAAAAACAAAAATCAAAATATTGAAAAAATATATTGAATTTTAGTTGATATAGATATTGCTATTTTTTTTAGATAGAAGTGTAATGACATCTGTAACCTTGAAATGCACCAAAAAAAATAAGATGGACTGATAGAGATTAGACTATTCAAAAGATAGATAAGTAATAATGCATGGGTAGTATAATGTTAGTTATAGAATCTAGATGGTGGGAATATGACAGTTCACAGTAAACTTTTTTAAAATTTTCTGTGTGTTTGTGATGTTCCATAGTAAAATGTTAGAAAAATAAAGCAAATCTGCATTATAAAAGAAATAAAAAGATTTACTTAGGCAAAGACATATTTACTGATAAATATCATTAAACTTTCTTATGCCTAGACACATACATCTTACTTTTTCTATAGTGACTAGCACTGATTTCCAGGTTCAATTCCATCTCTATAATTTGAAAAATCTATTGATTCTCTAAATCTATTTCTTCTAAAACTTAGAGAAAAACAGTAAAAAGGAGAAAAGAGGCTTTGGATTTTCTTGATCAATAAAGTCTTGTACATTGATTGATTAACTGATGAACACATGTGGTCAATTTGATTTGATTTGTCTGTTACTTGGAAGAAAAGGTAGCTGTCCATTTGTTTCCACCCTCAAGGAGAAAGATTGAGATTTGACCACTGTTGGACAGAAGGTTTAATAAATAGTCATACCTATAAAATGGCAGAAATATAAGACTATAACTTAGTAACTTTTCAGGCTAATTCAGAGGCAGAATCATGGATTTGGTAAATTATCTTTTTGTCTTTAAAAAAAAAAACTCCTTTTTTCACTTTTATTGTCTCTACCTCTTATCTGCAAAAATACCCCCATATCTTCAGAAAAAATCAGTTAGCACATCCTGTTATATTACATAAATTATTTATGTTCTTTGTAGAAAAAATAGAAAATATAAAGAAATGAAAATTATACAACATATAATTTCATTAGAGTACACTATCATTTTTTTTCGCATTTGTGAAGTGGATTTGTCCACATTCTGTGTATGTATACATTTATAAAATAACTATCAATTTATAGCATCTTACCATTTTTAGTTAATTAGTAACAGAGAAGATGCAAAATGGGATGAATTTGGAGATGAAAATTATTCATCCAACAAAAAAAATCTATTAAATTCAATTAAGCAACAATTTTCATAATGCCATTTTATTCCAAAGAACAAATGTGAAATATGTATCTAAAAGTTGAAATATAATTTTCAATTTTTGCAACATATATTTAACTTGCTGATAATTGCCTTTCTTTCTCATATAATGTGTAAATCAATAATGCGACTTACAAATTTCTGATTTTTTTTGTAATCTTTTATATATACAATATGAAAGCAATTGATGTCCTTTCTATAGTTATTTCAATAAACAGTCATGCACATGTATCTTTGGTTATTTTTCCAATCATTTATTGACTAAAAACTCCTTGAAGATAAATTGCTAAGACTAAAGAGAGTATATGTTTATAAAAATCTCTAAAAATGGTTGCACAAATTTAATGTACACTAAAAATGAATATGACTTCTTGTTTCCTTGGGTCCCTAGCTAACACTGAGTATATCCCTGTTTTTGACTGAACTGAAAGATAATGTTCTTCAATAACCTTGAAGTCTTTTTATTTATATTTATATGTATATTTTCATGTTAGAATTCAGGTGCAAAACACCAAGTTAATCATATTTTTCAGTGTGTGGAAATCTGTCTTCCTTGGTCCATGCAAATTTCTTCATTCTCTCTTTTTTAAGTTAAAATTTAAATTAAATATTTATTCTCCCTTTTTTCATTCTTCTACCCAGATACCTTTCTAATTAGAGAATTCTTCCAATGGTTTATGTTGTATTCTTGTGTGTGTGTGTGTGTGTGTGTGCACATGCTCTTTTAATATACATTCTGTTTCTTTTCCACTTAGCATTCTGTTATTAATATCTATGAATATTTATGAATGTTTTTATTGTCTGATCTTCTAACTGCTATTTCTACCACCTTCTATCCACAAAGTTTTCCAGTGTTGGGACCAAGATGACATCTAAAACCTGGCACTTCAAGTAACGTTGCTATGAGTATCTTCATACAGACTCTGTGAGAATTCCTCGGGGATGTATGCCAAGAAGCACATGCACGGAGTCCTAAACTGGTGACAGTGGCAGCATCCACATTGCCCCCAGTGGTACATGAGGACACCCAAATCCACACTTTCCGCCGGTGTAAATACTGGTACTTTCATGAATGTACGAAGGAAGTAGAGTATACTGCTTCCTCTTATGTCACGTGAAGACAATAACAGAGGTCTAAATGAATTCATAAGAAGAAAATCTGTAGTAGAGTGCTTAATTCACAGTAAGTGCTCATAAAATTAGCTATTATTACTAATATTCTGTCCTTCATTGCTGTTAAAAAAAAAAAACAGGAAAAATTGCAGCATAGATAACAAGAATAATGCAAGGTCCCTGCCCTTTTTATTCTAATATGAATGATTTTGCTTATGTCAGCATTTCCCGTTGATCATGTTTTAGCATTCTGAATATTTTATATTACCCATAACCCATTTTAAATACTTCATTAAGGTTTTTTCTGACTTTATTACCAGACTCAAATAAACTTTACATCTGCATTTGAAACACTGATTCTAATGTCACGGTCTCTTATTTAGACTAATCTTCATTTCTTGACATTGAGAAAGGCCAAATTAATATATTTGGAAAAATGCCAAACTGGAAACAAATTTAGAAATAGATAAATGGTTCTGACATAATTATTAAAATGCCAAAAGTCATCTTTTATGTAGCATTTTAAATGGTAGCTCGTATTATTTTGTTCAAGGCTACGAACATTTTATATAAATATATGTTAATATTAAAAGTGTTAAAATAGAATTGCTACTATAACATGTAATATTATAAGAAATATTGAGAAAAATGTTAACACATTTATCTCATTTTTAAAATTTGATTTCCTACTTACTTTTTATATTATTGCAAATTTCAAATTTTTAGTTTTGAGTTTCCCTTTCTATATTAAAGCATCAGACAGGAATGAGTTCAGTGAAGTGGCTTAATAAAGTGTGGTAACTATAGTCTGATTTGAATGATTTTGAGAGATGGAGTTTGAGGAAGCACTAGGTTTTAAGTTAAATGACCCTAATCAAGAAATAATATAAAGAAAATGTATTTTAAATTTATTTGCATTTTTTCATATTAAATTCTGATTGTTCACCTATTGTTCTTTTGTGGAACATTTCCACTGTATAAACAGGGCAGAGGGTACAGATTTGATCTCCATCATTATGGAAAGAAAACAGGAAAAAACTTGCTGTTCCAGGGTATTTCCAATGTACAAATGCCTGCCCTCTTTGGGACCAATTCTGTGATTTTTCTGACCACAGAGGAAATTTCAGATACTTATAAATAGGAGAAGTTTTTTCTTTTTTCTATAAAATGTAAAATTATTTAAGGCTAAGTTTTCTTATTTTCTAATTTCTTGTGCCAGGTAAACTAGTTTGAAAATTACTCATCCTTTTTCTATTCTAGTGGTTTCTCATAAAATATTAACTAACACTTAAACTTACAGTTTCCTCATAATTGTAGAGCATTTAACTTATATTTTATTTCTCTCTACTCTTTGAAATTCTCATCAGTCATGTTTAAATCTTCTGGAATTCAAGTGCATATTCTCATTTTAAAATATAATTTTTATAATTAGTATTTATTTGATAAAAAATGTATTATCAATTTCTTTGCTTTAGTGTTTTTTTAAGAAAAGTTTTTACTGACATAAATTTACTGGGTCATTCTCTGTCTGAAAGTTCTTTTCACTCTCATTCTCAAATGATCTTTGACTGGGTGAGAACTCTTGGTTCAGTGCATTAAAGATGTTGCCCTTTGCCTTTTAACATCTAGTGTTACTATTAAGCCTGTGGTCAGTGAGTCTTTTTTCCTTTGGAGGTGACCTGCTTTATTATTCTCTAACAGTAGTATTTTCTGAGATTGCTCTGTATATTTTTGTCTTGGTAATTTGTTATCTATCTTTCTATTCAATTGTGTCAATGTTTTGCTATTATTTCCTCAAATGTCATTACATACAGTTCTCTCTTCCTCCATCCACATTCCTATTAAACAACAACATCTTGTTGGAGTCAAAACATCTTTTGACTCTGGTCCTCCATGCATACATTTTCCTCTTAGGTTTCCCATCTCTTTATCCTCTGTGCCACCTTTTTGAAGAATTTCTCCAGCTGAATTCTGAAGCTTAGAGTTCTTAGTCCACTAAAACTTCACTTTCTATTTGAAATTGGCTATTTATTAGCTTTTTGAAAATGTTTTCTATCACTCTTAACATTTGATGATGGGGTGAAACAGCCCTGCGTGCCAAATCAATTGCCTTACATCCAGTGTCATTGCCTATTTTTTCTCTTTCTCTTTATCAAGATATAACTTTAGTTGAATAGGAAAATAGAAAGAAAATAAAAGTGGTTTGATTGTCAAAATACAATATGTTGCAAATTTTGACTGATGCAGCAACATTCAACAAATGATTGTCTCCTACAATATGCCAGGCACTGTTCTAGGCATTTAGGGTACATTAGTGAAAAAAACAGGAAAAATGTCTTTGCTCTCCTGGAGACATTTTGCTGTCTCATGAGTGTTCCATATATATATAGAATATATTCTATATTCTATATATGTGTATATATATATATATATATATATATAAATATACACACACACACACATATATATATACATATATACACATATGTTCCATATATATACATATATATGGAACACACTCAGTATATATATGGAATGCACTACTAGTTACTTATATGCCTATTGATTTAGAAATTTTATTTATAATAAATTTATATGTTAAATTTTAGTTATACTACATGATGTATGGTTAATAAAATATATACAAATTATAAACTTTACAAGCAAATAAAAGTATAATGAATAAGATACACTTTTAAAAATTATTAATTGTGTAATATGTCTTTGAACTTAAGAGTTTTTCATGTTCTGTACTCTTGAATTTTAATAATCTTGCTAACAAAGTACTTCTAATTACAATTGGATATTTGATAATTGCTCCCTGTTTGTGACACCCACCCCAAGCTCTTGAGATCTCTATTCCCAAGTACCTTCTAATGATGCCATTACCAGGAGCCTGTCCTTCCTGGCCCAGAGTCCACAGGTTGACTTCTACCATCTGGGGTTTGTTGCTTAGATACTCCAGGTCCACTGAAATGTATACCATGTCCCTTAAACTCTTAGTGTCAGCATTCTGATATTGCAAATTATTCACTATCTAATGTGGTAAACTAATCTGTATTGATGTGATAGGGTTACAAGAGCAACTACTGAATAATACTAACATAAAGCTTCTAGATACAGTGCCCTTGTCTTTCATACAGTGAGTTTAAGAGTGAGAATTGCAGACCCCAAATCAAATCGTGATATTTTTCCCAGTCAATAAAGATTTTTTTAAAACTTCTCAAATAATCCTTTTCTTCAACACACTTTTGATACTACTTAGCATTCATTTAGGACCTTATAAAACAAGTATTAATTACTTTGCTTTATTTAAAATTAAATTTTTACAATAATTGGTTAAATATATTAAAATTTATTTCCTGGTGAGAAATTGAATCAAAATTAAAGTATTTTAGTCTATACCATAATATATTAGTCAGGGTTCATTTAGAGAAGAACTAATAGGAAATCAATCTATTATCTGTCTATCATCTATCTATCTATCTATCTATCTATCATCTATTTATATATACATTTGTTATTTGTAAGAGGGATTTGACCTCACAAAGTTGGGGAAACTGCGTACCTAGTTTCTGCAAAGCTGTTGTCTTGGTCTCTGAGTTGCAGCTGGACATCCTCAGACAAGTAGTAGAAGAAGAAAAAATAGATGTAACATGGGGGAAAGCTCAGAAAATCTAAAGCCTACAAGAATGCTCTGAGGTCCACTAGGACAGAGTAAAACTCTTTTAGTATTTGTTTCCTATGACCTTGTTGGTACTGGTATCCTGCAGAAGCTCAGCCCATTTATTAATGAACTAAGCACATGTACCTGGCCCAGGAGCCAGAGAGACTGAAGGGAAAGGTTGACTAGTTACAAGCCCAGCCACTACCAAGGATGTCAGTCAACAAATTAGCTACCAAATGTGTAAGTTACAAAATGACTGCTGCTTCCCCTCTTTATAAATCTACTACAAGAATCCTTTTTATAGTCCACCTTAATTGGAAATGTACGGTAAAGAAAATTCTGGGAAATGAAGTTTAGACTAGCTACACATAGCATTCTTCATTGAAGAATATTTTGTTAGTTCTACTTCAACTTTCCATTATGTTCAGAAAAAACTTTAAGCTGCATTCATTATATCAGGCTATATTACATATCTGAGTAACTAAGTAACATTCTGATAACCTGGAAGGTAAGCTAGCAGAAGAAAATTAGCACTAGAATGGTTAATTTGATTTAGTAATCAAATCAGTTTAATTTTTTATGGAGTTGATCATCAGAATGGGTGATTTAATCATGAATATAGGCAAGCTTAAAAGAAATTTTGAAAATTTAGTTCTAATTTTAATAGCATTTTCCTCATAAATAATTAGCAGGTGGTTTAAAAATCAGGTTTTGAAACATAATTATTTTTTATAATTTGAGAAAGCACTCAAGGCATAGCACATCTAGAATTTTAACTTCGTAATATTCTCAGAGGTAAATTGCCTGTCACTTCTGATTGAAGTGTTTTATTTGGTCATTATTTATTGTGTCATTTAAAAAATTACATTCGTCATCAGTACCCAAACAACCAGTACAATTAGCATTTTCCAGAGTAAACTCAAGAAGTTTGCAAATAGATTATTTACTCGCATAATAGAATTAGGTCTGCAATCCTCTCAACCACCTAAGAAACATAGCTCCCTAATTTAGAGGGATCGTCTTTATCTTGAACCCTAAAATTACACCTATGTTTAAAAAAGAATTGAAAAAGAACTTTGGATTCTTATGTTTCATTTCAGAAGAAAATTAAAGCAACATAAAAGCATTAGGAAACAGTATATTTGAATTAAAATCTAGAAATAGGAATCTATTAAAACCATAGTACTAGTTTTTCAAATCAAAGTGAAAAGAAAGTGAACAAAGGATGCAATGTTTAAATACATAGCCACTTCTCAACCACTTTTCTGTTTGAAAACATTTCAAATACATTAAAAACACATACACAAAAGAAGTAAAATTAATCAATCAGCCCTCAATTTTGTATATTTTAATTGATAGGTAGGTAGAGAGATACATCAGTAGATGATAGATTGATCAATTGATCAATCTGTAGATCAGTAGTCAGATAGATTTGAAGTAGGAATTAATCTTCCCACTCCTCTAGTTGCATTCCTTGGAAGTAACAAATATTAGTAGATTGCTGTGTCTTTAGGATACGTTTTATCTATCCTGGTCTTTATATTGCATGCACAAATAAGTACATACATACACATTTAAAAAATGAAAATGAAATTAGGCTTTATAAAAGTTTATCTATTAATATGCTAAGAACATTTTTCTTAGTACCTAAGGCATATTTCATTTTTTTCCGATGCCTCTATAATATTGTATTACTTGAACATACATAATTTATTTAACCTGTTTTTTTAATTTTGGATATTTAGATTGTTTCCTTTCTGTTGTTTGTTTTACCATATAATAATTCTGAAGTAAAAAACCTTGTACAATTATTTATAAGAAAATTGATTAATTACTGCAGAATAGATTCAGTAAGTAGAATTGCTTTATCACATTTTGCCCATTTTCAATCTAAATAGAAGTTTCTCCTGCATTTAAAGACAATATCTGTCCCAACATTTCAATAGCCTGAAAGAATATCTGTCTAATTAAGATTTCAGCTAACTTGATTTTTAAAAAGAGTAATTTTCTCATTTTAATTAGCATTCAAAATGATTAGTAGGGTGAAGCATTATATTGTGTGTTTAGTGTCTAGTTGTAGTTATTTTTTATGAATTAATTACTTATATAATTTACCTATTAAAAAAACTTAGGCCATCATCTTTTCCTTAGTGATCTGTAAGTACTCTTCAGGCATTTGCGATATTGGTCTTCTTTTGTATTTGTTATAATTTTTTTAACTTTTGATATTATGGAATAAAACACACATTCACAAATATGAAATTTAAAAAATAATTATAAAGCATACACCCACCACTTTATAGCAAGCATACTATTACTATGATCAGGAAACAGAGCAATCATCCCTAAAGTTCCTTACATGTCCCCTTCTGAACACATTTCTCTTTCACCCAGAGAGGCACCTGTCTTGACTTTCACATCAATTATTTTCATATTAATGGCTCCCCCCCTTTTTTTATAGTTTTACTACCTAATTTTGCTTCCCCAAAGAATATTGTTTCATTTTCCTGTCCTTTCACCATTCCCCCCACAAAGACTCTGCTCCCTTAATTACTGCTGCTTTTCTTTCTCTTCACTGTCAATATCTCCCTGTAATCTGAATATCCCAAACATGCGATGGTTCCTTTATTTTAAAATAAAGCAAACCTCTTTTGACTCCTTATCATCTTCCAGGCTTTTTTTCACTTATCAAAACTTTCTTTATGTAGTTTCTTGACTTTCATTCATTGTATTTTTATTGTGGTAAAATATACATAACATAAAATATATCATTTTAACCATTTTTACATACACAGCTTAGTGGTATTAACTATGTTTATATTGCATACAACAGTGGTCACTGACCATCTTCAGAACTTTTTTCATCCTAAACTGAAAACTTGTACCATTTAAACAATTGCTCCCAAACTCCTCCCCTATTAGCCCCTGGCAACCACCATTCTAACTGTATAACTATGAATTTGACATTCTAAGTAACTTATGTAAGTGGACCTATATATTCTATGCCATTATTTATGTTAAGAAATATGTTTTTTAAAACTGTTTGGTGCTACCTGAGTCAGAATTCTAGAATATTACTCAATACTACATGGTGCTGCGAAAGCCAATATTTTAGAGTGTAAGCCTCATGTGGCTGGATTTCATCATATTATTCCCTGTATCTCTGGTTCCTAGAATAGAATGCACAAAGAAGTTGCTCAGCAAATATTTGTTAAATTTAAATTAGTTAATTCTGCATTTTGTTCTTCGTTATCTTTGGTTTAGCTGTGGGTGCATAAAAATCAAACTAGAACATTTTGGATGAGGTTAGTCACAATATTTTCATTAGCTTTTTCCCCCTTGAGATATGAAAGAAAAGATTAATACTTTCCAAAATGTGGCATGTGTCAAATTATCTCCTATGGTAGATATTTGAAGAAGATCCCTGTGATATTTCACCCTGTTCTCATGAAAGTACTTAGAAAAAAATGTCAGCATTAAATTCTTATTCTTTAGAGATATTTTGGATGCTCATTATAATAGTTAAAAGCTAGTTGTATCTAGAAATACATTAAAAAATATTTTAACAATAAATGTCCTTGAACTGGATCATATCAGGTTTTGTAGATCCTAAAATGTGTAATTTAAATTAGTAGCATGGATTTGAGATGCGTGATGAGACTTTATCTTATAAATTAAACAATTACTGCTGAAATAATAAGTATTAAAGGTAATATGGATGTCATTAAATATAGAATGAAGAAGTGACTGATAAAGAATATTGTAAATAATGATCTTAAAAATCTCAAAAGCTTTAAAAGCCATTATGCAATTTATTAAATTCTTTCTTCTAGGATTTGTGGTCATGGAAGCACATATATACACAATTTTAAAAAATTGGTCTTCCTAATCTAGAAATACAATGCACCTGATATAAAAATAATCCCTCAATACACACCATCCATAAATTTTGATAAGATGCAACAAAGAAATATACACACATGTACCAAAAAATATATTCAAGAATAGTCACAGCAGCATTGTTGAAAGCAATCAAATTTACATCAACAAAAGAATGGATATGTAATACGTAATAATCATACAATAGAATATTATACAATAATGAAAATAAATAAAATAGTGTTACATGTATCTATTCATCTAAATGGATGAATCAAACATATTAATATTGAGGAAAAATAAGGAACAAGTCATAGAAGAATACATATAGTTTAAAATTTTAAAAACATGCAAAGCCATATATACACTATATGTACATGTGTATATATTTTTATGTGCACATATATGTGTACATTTGTGTTTATATGTATATGTGCATATACATGAGAAAGATTCAATAAATGTTGGAAGAAAAATATCAAAGTTAGATTAGTTAAATTTTAAATTGTGAAATTGGTTACTCCATGGTTTTAAGGAGTGAAAAAAATACTACCAAAGAGGAATAAAGCAGAGATTTAAATTATATTATATTTGTAATATTATATTTCTTATATTTTCATGTTATGTTATTTTCATCTGTCATATTATTTTCACATTCCCCAAAATGTCTCATATATTTCACAATAATTTTAAAATTATTAAATAATTAATATAGTTTCTTACAGCTACAAAGTGGTCTTCTCTTCCTTACCTGTAGTCATCAAATAAGAAATCTAAATTTTGTGGACCATTCTTATCAAATATCATTGATTATGGAGGGAAAGAATAGCAAGAACGTAATACTTGACCTCAAGTAGACTGTGAACAACCTTCTCATTAGCTGCAGTTTACAATCCAAGCTCTTAAGCCTAATTTAAGAGGTCCTTCACTTTTTGGCCTTGTCTGCTTCTGCAGCCACTTTCTACACATTCCCAATGTTGCATCAAATTATCATTGCCTCCAAATCACAAATTCAGCATATATTTTGTTGAGTTGAGATGCCTTGTTCTCCTTGGCTAAAACAATCCTATGTCTTTAAAAAGGCAATCTATTTTGGGGTGGGGGGGGAGGGGAGTATAAATTTTATTCCTGAGACCCCAAGAATGGTTAATGTTTCCTCTGAGCAACAGCAGCTTTGATTCATGTCTCTGTTCCAGAGGTCACAGGCTACCTGCCCTCATCTGTGCTCATGTCTATATTTCTAACGAAAGTGTGAGCATCTAAAGAGCGGGAGGGATGATTCAGAATTTCTAATACTAGGAATTTGAGTACATAATGATCCTAGGATGGAACAGTAGAGTCTCACAAATGGTTATTGTGTTATGGCATTCTGAGAATGGACTCTAATATTTCCAAACATTTGATGGCTAGAAGAGTGCTTATTCTGTGCATGTAAGCAGTTTTTTGCTTCATTTTAGGGCAGATATATATACTTCTTCAGAAAAATTTCACTGTCCTGCAAAATAATAGAGAAAGTTTTCTTGGTCAAAAAAAAAAAAAAAAAAAAAAAAAAGATATCTTCTTTCTACACTGAAAGACAACAGCCTTACAGCATGGTGGTGGCCTGGGGCCCAGGTCTGGAGTGAACTCTATAAACTCTAATCTAGCTCTGAAAGCAGATTTCAGACTGTTTTTCTGGACTATAATTTTTTTACTTTAAGTCAATCAGTAAAATAATACTGCCTGATCTTATTTACATTTGGAGCAGTAAGTATGATTGCAGTTGAAATATATCAGTAAGCAGAAACAGAGTTGCCTGGAAGAGTCAATCATAAAACCGGAGGTAAATTTTATATTTTTAGAAGTATTGCTAGAATATCTGGCAGAATTGAAAACCAACCACCCATATAGATTTATGGAAAATGTAAGTGTCCCTTTGGGTTTTCCAAAAATTATATGGGAAAGGGAAACTAGTAGAAGAATGAACTTTCCACAACCCTGGAAACGGGGTAGATGATGGCAAAAGTGACGTTATTTTATATTCTCAGTTTGTGAGTTCTGAGAAGAACATGAGCTTACAATTGAATAAATAATTCAATGGAGAAAAGAATTAAACACTTTTTTACAATGGTATTATGAAGTTTTTGGAATAGATTTTAAAAAGAGCATTGTTAAAAAGACATAAGTTTGTTGACTCTGTATCTATCCACAGATATGTCATCCCTTCAGTGGTTACAGCCTAGGAAAAATGCTACCTATTTTGTTACTCTTTTGTTTCCCTACAGTAGTAGATTTCTATACCAGTTGTCTTTAACGTATAAAATAAACAACTGTCAGAATAGAAAAATCATAACTAGTAACTATATTAGTAATTATACATTCCTTACATGAGCTTGTAAAAGAGGTGTTTTGGTTATCTCTATATTTACTTTTGAGGAAAATGAAGCTTAGAGAGATCAAATTATATTTCCTAAAGCATCACGGCCTCTTAGAAGGCTGCTGTGAGTTGATCTCATGTCTTCTTTTCGAGATCCCAACCTTTTTCCTTTGTACCACACTGCGTCCGTCTAGGTATAAAAAGGAAAACTTTATATGCAGGTTATTTCTCTCTAGCCACACAATTCATTTTTATGTCTAGCCCCTCTTTGTGAATGGTATTTGCATTGTAGTTCTCATTTTACCAATGTCCAAATTGGGTCCAAGCTGACATTTCTTGAAATCTTTCAGCCACTAAGGAAATAATTGTTTTCATGTTTTAGAAGGATCATTTCCCACTCCAAGGCAGGATGACCTGTATCTTAGCCCTACACTGAACACCAAACAGCAGGTGTGTGACTCCTGCACAACTCCTCAGCTCACAACCTCATCTCTTGCTGCTTTCTGCCTCTTAACCTGAACGCTGACCCTGTTTTTGACTTATTTTTTGAACATGATCTGCTCATATCAACTCTTAACTCTTTGAAATGGAATGGTATAAAATGTATTTACTTGTAGCAAGGACTTCAGACCTTAAACTAAGAGTTCTATTTTTTTTTCATGTATTCCATCTCCTATCCTAATTTTAAGAGGAGAGACACTAAATTACACTAAAATAAGCTCTACTAACCTAGAATCTTGTGTAAGACATAATCATTTGAGTAAAGAAAATAAATTTATTTATTTTGTCTTCTTGTAGTACATATACAAAGCAAATGCTATGAAAGAAGCCTTCTGAGAAAGAAGATTCTTCAAAGATTAAATGGCAATAGGAACATTTCTCTCTCTTTGTAACCTACTTGTAGAGAAAAGCTTTGATGCATATTTCTCCCAATAAAGATGAGGGCCCTAAAAAAATGTTCTTTGAAGTTTGGAGATTTTCTAGGTTCTGGAAAAACTCTTACCTAGGATTCCTGAATGGTTGGAGTACAAACAAGTGTCACACACTGTATCATGCTGGGCTTAGTCTGGAGAGGATGTAGGTAGACCTGAGGAGGATGCAGGTAGACTATCCAGTATCCTGGGGCTCAACAAAAAGAAGGGGAGACAACAAAAAGAAGTTCTGGGAAGGTTGCATTATGCAATGCAGAACACAGAGTTTGCTTGAGAGAGAGAAAGAGAGAGGGGGAGAGAGAGAGAGAGAGAGAGAGAGAGAGAGAGAGAGAGAGAGAGAGAGAAAGGGAAAAGTGTACTGGAAAAACTACCACACAGGAAATTTACTGAACTAAAAACACTCAAAAGATGACACAGAGTGAACTGCTGGTAGGAGCTAAGGGCGAATATGACAGCCCTTCTTTGGAACCAGAGGAGAGGGAAGGCAGCCTGGAGAGAGAGTCACCTACAACAAGAGCACTATGGCAGCAGAAGCCCATGTTTGACATCACTTGAGAGCACATAGATCATGAAGTGTTGCCAGGGTCAGGCAGGAAGAACTTTCTGGTGACTAAAGAGCAGACTTCATTCCTGTTTTCCCACCATTTAGGCAACCCTGTCAGCTGATTACCACACATCTTCCTTTATTACTGTGGGCTGTTCCAGCCAAATAAATGCCAGGGAAGACTGCCAAATCCCTCTCTACTTTCTTGGTGATTTTTTTTTTTAATTACAATAGAGCTCTATCTAAATACTAATATAAGACATTTAGCTGGACAGCTATTGGTTATAATGAGTACATCCTGAATTTGAATATTTACCAAAGAGAGATCCAGTTTTAAACTGGACATCATGTGGTGGAAAAAAAATAATTAGACTTTTAAGGTCAATCTGATTCATTTTTCATAGTAGAGGAGAAACAAGAAATTGTCAGATGACAATTAATGTAAATAAAGCACATTTAATATTTAGATTTTAAAGTAAGCCCATTAGATTGTAAGTGCCATACAGGAAGGATTTTGTCTGATTTTATGACTACTGAATTCTGAGTGACTAGAACACTGGTTATTAAGTGTTCAGTAAATATTTGAACAAATGCTTGAACTTTCACGTATGTGGTAATGACTAACTGATATTATGTTTGACAAGGGATATCACCACAAATCCTACAAGATATGAAGAAGCTAAATGTCTTGAACAATCTTTATTCTAATAAATTTGATAACCTAGACAAAATAAATAAATTGCTTGAAAACGAATTTCAAAATTAGACATAAAATAATGTAAAGTCTGAATTCTCCAGTATCTTGTAAAGAAATTAAATTTGAAGTTTCTTTACACAAAGAAAACTTCAGACCTGGATGGTATTTAAAATATTTAAACAAGAAGAAAATAATTATACTAATTTTAAATGACTTCTTTCAGAAAATGGAGAAAGAGGAAATAATAATAGAAACATACGTCTTGTTCGTATATTTGTAAGGTGCCGATTTTTCCTTGATTAATATAAAAATTCAACATAATCCCCACAAAATCAATAATTTTTGTGAAAATTAAGTTAAATCTAGGGGAAATTAAGTTGAATCTAGTGGAAATTAGAGGACTTTCAATAACTAAAACAAGCTTGAAGAACACAAATAAAGACATCTGTTCTGACTATGAAGCTGTAAAAAACAAGACAATGCAGTATAGGTACATGAATATGAAAAACATCTAACTGAATGTTATCAATGTTTACCACCACTTGCCAGTTCTATAACTTTATAACAATTCTTCCTAATTAAGTTTTCAGTCTGGGCTATAGTAAGTTAGGAAATTCATCACACTTTTTCTCTAACAATATCAACAAAATACGAAGAGAATGTAAGTACATAAAAAAAAATTGAGCAAATGTTACAGATAGACAATCCAAAAATGAATAAATGCAAGTGGTTAACAGAATGTGGAGTGCTGAAACTCATTGTCAATCAAAGAAATGGAAATTAAGATAACAGTGAGATCCTATTTTATATACACTAGATTGTTAAAATTTGTAAATTGGATCATGACAGGGCTTTAGGAAAACATGAATCCCTTTGCATTGCTAGTCACACTATATAGTATAATATAGTAGTCATTCTCCTTCTAAAGATCAGTCTGTAAATCAAGTATCAAAATATCCTACGACCCTACAGTTCTACTCTTGGGTGTATACCTAAAGAAATTCTTGCATAGTAGCATAAATGCTCATCTATAAGATGATTTGTGTTAATGTGACGCAGCAAACACCTTAAATATTCATCACTGAAGAAACAGAAAAGAAAGTGGTATACACATACTATGGAATTCTATTAGATATTAGCAACAACTAAATAGATGCTGATACAACAATATGGGTCAATCATGAAAATATAATTCTGGCTAAAATTTAAAAAAAAATCTATACCTCAATAACATCTAGGCAAATTTCAATGCATGTACACACAGCAGATATACAGTCTAACAAAAATAGATACACGTCAAACTCATTTAAAAGGTTGCCTATTGGTGGGAGGAAAGTGAGTGAAGATTATGGTTAAAAGAAAATAACCAAATAAGTATAAAAGTAAAAATGACCTTGAACCAATGATTATAGCATTCCACAAAAAAGAGAATTTTGTTAATTCAACTTTCTGCCTGCCCTCAAGATTCAAAAAAACATGAATCAATCAATAAGTAATGGCATATTCATATGATGATACACCCAATGTAATTAAGTCACTGCTGTGTAAAAAATAAAAGCCAATTTAGTGGCTTAAAACAACGTACATTTATTATCTCACAGTTTCCCTGGGTCAGGAGTCTGGGCATGGCTTTGCTTGATTCTGTGCTAAAGTTTTCACAAGACTGCAATTGAAGAGTCAGCCAAGTTATATTCTTATCTGAGGGTTGAGGGCGAAAAATCCACTTCCAAATTCATTTGGTTGTAGGTGGGAGTAATTTTCTTGCAGCTGTATTGATGAGGCCCTTTTTTTTCTTTCTTTCTTTTTTTTTTTTTTTTTTGCTATCTGTCCGCAAGGATGCCTCTAAGCTCCTATGATTGCCCTCGGGTCTTTACACTTGCCCCTCTTGATAAGCCTCTCACAACATCACAGCTTACTTCTTCAAAGCCGTCTGCCAAACAGAATCTTATATTAAGAAAAGTAATCATGAAAGTGACATCTCTTCACCTTTCCATGCGATGTAACCTAATCCAGGCAGTGGTATTTTATCACTTTTGCATATCCTATTGGTTAAAAGCACATTCTGCTTATACTCAAACACAGTGGATGACATGACGATATAATTTATCTGGGGTCACTCTAAGATATGTCCTCCATACTGTGTAAACTTTGAAATAAATGAGGCACTTCTACCTTTAATTTATGGACAGATTTCTACATTCCATTCAGTGCAAAAGCAAGGTGAAGAACCATGTAAATATATTATCACTATGATAATAATTATATGTGTGTATTTATTTAAATTCATAGATGATTTTTAAAAAAGTGAACAAACAATTGGTAATAATGATTATTTCTGCAGTCAATGAGTTGGCAAGACAAGGAAAGGAATGAAACAGTAGTTATCATCCTTTTGTGTATTTTCCATTTGTATGAGGTTCCTATAGTAACTTTTCAAAGTACATAGAGTAGTTTTTCAAGAAGTAAATAAGATTTCTTATAGGAAACTTTTAAAATTTCAAAATGAAAGACTGCATAATATATGAGCTAAAATAAATCAGAAATATATCAGGATCAAAGATTTTCTTCTTATCTGGAATTATATATGACAAGGGAGTGAAAATATGTTTATAATCATGGGCTTTTGAAAATCAAAGCTCCAAATATAAAAGATAAGTTGCTATTCATTGCATGAAAGCACATTTTAGTAGACTAACACAAATATAAACTAATTGATAATTGTTAACTTCTATGGATAAATAATTTTAAAAACCCTCTAAATGGAAATTTGAAAATCTATTTTACCATCAGTATTTTGATTAGCATCATATAGTCTATTTATTTTAAGAATCACTCTAGTAGAGTTGATCGACATTCAACTTGGATACATTCTAGTATTTTTACTAAAATGGAAAGAGTACTTTTATATTTCAGGCATCAAGGAATTAGTATTCTAAGAAACACAGTAACACACTTCAGGAATCACCCCACTATATTAATATTATATTTACATCTCAGAGAGGGTAGAGACCAAGCTTTTCATCTGTGTACTTTCATTATCTATCAGAGTGATTGGACCTTAATTGGTGTTCAATAAATATTTGTTGAACATTTGAAAAAAGTGTGATAGAGAGTAGTGAGACTGGTTTTCACAAAAAATCTGTAAGCTCAAGAAAAAGATTAATATTTGTCTCATAAATATCATCATCTCTGTCTCCGCATGCCTTAAATATTCTGAAAGTGACACTTAAGAAGGCAAAATTCTGTCCATCATCTAAAATGTCACCCAAACTTTTTCAATTAGTATTTAGGCATAGAGATACCTCCGATTAGAAAGTCCTAGGGAACAAAGCTGCCTTGAACAATTTTAGCCTGTGATAATGATAAAGCTTGTCTCTTCTTGGCACTGGATTAGATTAATAGTAACTAAGAGCAAAGAAAGGGAAATGGTACTAACTTAGACTTCTTCTATATTTTCCAGATATTCTCCAGAACACATATTCCTTTGCTAGGCCACTTTTTCAGGTTTCAGATACAGGAAACACCTCTTGTGGATACAAAGACTTCTCTAGTAGCATCGCACTGGCTCATAGACCCACATATATGTGCGATATGTGCATACATGTATGTATATACGTGTATACGAATGTAAACTCTCTCCTAAGTGTTACTCATGGTTTTAAGTACTTGTAAATATTGCAATTTATTACTTATAACATCCT
The DNA here is from genome assembly GCA_028627145.1 of Eidolon dupreanum. Lineage (NCBI taxonomy): Eukaryota > Metazoa > Chordata > Mammalia > Chiroptera > Pteropodidae > Eidolon > Eidolon dupreanum. The sequence continues at coordinate 124,571,490 of CM053502.1, read as the reverse complement.
TACAAGGTAGATTCCATTGTTACCCTCAGCTGAGGAAATGAAGCACAGAAAGATTAAGTTACTTCCCTTTCTCTTAGGACTAATAAATGCCAGAGTCAAAAGCAAACATGAGCAGTCTGATGTCAGAGTCCCAGCTCTCAAACAGTGGTGGTACAGCCTCTCTAAGTGTGCTAAACCCTCAGGTTGGGAGAACCATATTGTTGGGAATTAGACTAAGAAGCTTTAGCCCAAAGTGTGATGGGAAAGAAGCAGTCCAATCACAGAACACATTTCCGTGCTTACTTCTTAAATAATGAAGTTTTTGATAACAATGTATGCCACTGAAATACCCCTTTATAGCAGTGGAATTACCATTTTGTTAACATTCAAGCTGGTGTGCTTTGTCCCATAAATATGCCCTGGAACCATGTGATTTGTTTATCTTACAAGCTTTCTCATTTTTAATATGACTTCTTCCAACCCTTGAAGAAAAAAATTCTGCCTTTCACTTATGTAGTGCTTACATTTCAAATACTCCTTATTATCACTGTACTCTAGATTTGATATCAGAGGTATTGGGAAATAGGAAGTAAATGTTGGTATATGTATCTAGGTTATGTTTATATTTTATGCTCTTTGTGAATATAAGTTTAAACTTACAAAGTAGACAAGTAGTTTTTATGCTAAGAAATAAATACAAACTCATAAAAATTAGAATTTATGTTTAAGAGGTACCATATTTAAATTATTCCATTATAGACTGTTAGTACCACTTATGTCTACTTCTTCACAACTTTCCAGCATAGAATATCCCACTTTATCATAAAAAGGTAAAGGAGTGTTTCGAACAAAAGTTTCATTTACTGGCAAATTTTAAAACAACTTCTATTTATTTATACTTCTGTGCTTTCCTACCTTCATGCAATGTATATACATTAAAATAAACCCACCTTTACCTTTAAAAATTCTGATTCTTGACAGCACTCATCTCAGTCTATTCATAATTTATTATGATTACTATCAGTAACTTTCTAGTGTGAAGCTTAATTTTTGCAAGAACATGGAAAAGGTTTATGGATGGTTGCATGCTTTTAGGCTCATGAAACTGTCATAAGAGGCTGAATATACTGATTGTAGTAAATGCCCACAGACTCCAGAAGAAACAGAATAGATTTATAGTGCACAGATGCTGTACTCCCACCATCAGAAGCAGAAAGTATTTTAGGACCAGAATCAAATGGGAAAATTCAGAAGTTTACATTAGACCTTGTGATAACAAGGATTGGAACTTGATTACTTTTATAGCCAATAATCATCGAGAGAAGAATCTGGTTGTCATCAATTCATAATACCAAAGTTGTTTGTGTATCTTATACTTTTGAGCTGGAGAGGCACTACATTCACTGGAAGTCTGGACTTTCTTGACGAAAGCAGAAGCATAAGTCACTTGGAGGGAGACAGAATAATGATGTTGATAATGCTTGCAACCTCTCTTGGATGTGTGGGAGAATAAAAGTTTAGAGAGTGACTGGGGGTTTGTTAGAAGAAGGAATGAGCATTTCCATTGTTATGTGTCTGATTGTATGGTAAGGGGAAGCAAGGGATTAGAGCTATGCACAGATTTACTACCTTTGTGGATAGCCCCTCCATAAATCAATAAAAGTCATCTGATTTTCTTAACTTTCTTCTTCAAGGGATCAGGGCTGCCTCATTTTTAAAGAATGGAAATACACATTTGGAGTCAGCATATATTTCATGTTCCTGAGATTGTTCCAAGATTTGCTTGAATCTTGCTTTTTTTGCCCTTAGCATTTCTAGGCCTGTTCTGGTTGCTTTCCCTGCATTCTGTTCTCCTGGGTGTGCAAATGAGCCACAGGCCTGCTATGTGTCCACTGGGGACGTAGAGGTTGTCAAAGCCCTCCAGACAGAAACCTATTTGACTTTTACTGAAAGGGAAAAAACAGGTCCCTTAATGTAACTCTAACTTCTCCTTTAAAATAAGGCATTACCATAAATTAGTTTAAAAATCTTCATGGAATACTTCAGAAATCAGTGGGTATATGAGGGTCAAGATAAGGAAAAAGGTATTTTTAAAACTGACATCCCAGAAAAACACATACTAATGAGTGTTGCCCTCTTCAAAGTGATTGCCTGGGGAGGCTCTCCTCCATTTTAACAGTGCTGCCATGGCTCAAAATTGTGTTGAACTTCTCTCAAAATTGCCTTCAGAGTTAGTTTACAAACCACATAAGAAAATCATTACTTTACGTTATACCTCATAAAGTTCCATAAAGGAAATAGGAAAAACAAAGTGAAACAAATGGAATATGGCTTTGCCCATCCATAAAACTGGCTGAAAGATGGGCTTTGTATCCTTTCCAGAATATTGACAGCTGATGTTCCTTTGAATATATAGTAGAAAGAGAAACAGGTAAGTCTTATGCCTATGTACCTAATTACACAGGTCTCCATAACATCTGGCAACATGGAGAATATGTTTTTATAGATTATAGATGAGTTTAGTATTATATATATATTTACCTGTGTTTCATGACTGGATGGATGCCTTTGTAGAACCATTAGTGGGAGTGCAAATTATTCTGTAAGGAAGGTGATCTATCCTCATGTAAACAACTCTGATGGCTTAATTACCTTTACCCACATGGGTAACTACCATAGTTTAAGCTTTTATCAGTTTTTATCTTCTTTACTACTGTTACCCGCTATCAGAACTCTGTGTTTCTAGTCCGCTGCCTAAACTGTGGACAAAATAATCTTTCTAAAGTATAAATCTGAATATGACACTTCCTATTGAAACCTTACAATGACCACCTTTTATCTTCAAGATGAAGCTTGCTATTTAGTATGATATTCAAATCTTTCACAATCTGTCCCCTTTTAGACTTTAGATTGATTAATTTAGTCTTGCCACATCCCCATTTCTCCTAACTGTCCTCTAGACTGATGGATTTGCTTCTAGGAAAGCACTTCTGTGCCTAGTTTCTAGAACTCCATACACATTTTTTGATACATGCTACTCTAAATGCCTATGATTTTAATGTACAAAACAGCTATCATTCCCCAGAGTCTTCTCTTATTCTAGAGAAAGACATAGAAATGTATCTTTCCAGCAGTGATTTTTTATTATGGATTCCTAATGTGTATTATTTAAAATGCTAGTTTCTTGGACAATCCTAAAGGCCATTATTACTCATTAGGTCAAATTGTGCCCAAGAATCCATACTACTTAAAAAGGACTCAAATGTAGCTTTTAATATAATATTTTGAGAAATTCTTTGGGATACACCTCCATTGCCCTTAATCACAGTATGAGAGAATTTTGATTCTCCTCTAAAACTCCTACCATAAATACATGATTAAACTCAGTATTAACCAAATAGTAGAACCTTGAGAAAGAATTGTTGAATAATTAATTCACACGAAATATCCACAAACTCTGGTACTCTATTTTAGTAACTAGAGCACAAGGATGGTTGCAAATAATTATATCTCTTTTTGTGCATGCATGCGTGCTGCTCTTCCCAAGGGGAGGAACATTATATTATCTGGTATTGTGATTGTTTTGAACAATGAAATGACAAAGAAATAACATTCAAAGACTTCTGAGTATAAGCAGCATTAGGAAAGTCTGGCAGCTTCAGCGTGTTCTCTTTTAGGACAGTCTTGAAACTCAGGCGCCATGCAATGAGAAGCCCAGGTTACAGGAAGGGGCTATTGCATGTGCTCTCTGGTCAACAGTCCAAATGAGTTTCTAATTGACAACCAAAATCAATTGTCTGCCAAATGAGAGACATCTTGGTCCATTGTAGCCCAATAAAGCCTTTAGAAGACTGCATCCCTAGCAAACATCAAGAGGCACAGAAGACCATCTAGCTGAGTCCTGTGTGTAGAACCATGAGAGGTAACAAAAGTTGTTTTTAAAAGCCAGTAGGCAGTAATAGAAGACTCAAACCCACATCCATTCTTTCCTTTTCTATACTAATGCCACCTCACATGGAAAACCATTCCTCCAATTTTGAAAGCAATATGATTATTAACTGTATTCATTCAGTGGAACGAATATATAGCTTTTATAAACCAATTTATCCTTTGCTTGTTTTTATTTAAAAAAAGATAGCTATACAGATGCCTCTGGTGCTTGTATCACATTTTTTGGCCCGCCTCTGACATCAGCTGCATCACAGCTGGCAGTTCCAGCTCACCTTGTGTTGGCTGTCAGCAGCTCATTCTAAGTCCAGATCGCATGGCTTTCCTCTGTACCTAAGACTTCTCTACTTGGAGAGATCTTGCTTGACCAGTGAATGAGTGCATTTTTAACTTCCCAAGGTTGTTCCTTCAACCACTGAAGCAGGTAAAAATGGACAAATGTTCCAGCTACCATCTTTCAGATTAAAAATTCTGGATTATTCCATATGCTCCATAGATATCTTAATTGAAAGAAGATTCTTTCCCACAGTAGCATCCTAGTACACTCTCTCATTGACTTTTCCTGCTTTACTCTTCCCATTTTATTCACTCCTGCTTCCAGAGCCCAATTCACAAACCCTTGTCTCATAAGGAAATCTCTGAAGTTCTTGTCTCAGACTGTGTTTTCAGGGGAATGCCAAATGTATATAGTGACATATAAGCTAAGGTTATGGACTGAATGTTTGTGTTCATCCCAAATTTATGTTGAAGTCCAAACCCTCTGCGTGACTATATTGGAGATGGGGTGTGTGTGGGGGGTCTCTAAAGAATTTAATTAAGGTTAAATAAAATTATAAGGGTGGGGCCATAATCCAATAGGAGTGTTCTTTTGAGAAAAAGACACCAAAAATCAATCTCTCTTTCTCTTTGCTCACACACCAAAGAATGTGAGGCCATATGAGGATGTAGCATTCTATTTTTGTCTTCCTGAGTCCCAATAGATTTGTCTTGATGGTTTTGACCAGAGTTTTTTTTTCCTTGGGCCACTGCTAGACAGAAAGCTATTTTATAACTTTTTTCTGTTCTCTTGTATCTGAGAAAAGCACACAACCCTCATGAGACTTTCTAAGTGATTTTGCTGCTAGCAACACTCATAACGTAGCTTTAAGATACAAGGAGATTCATTTTGCTGAACTTTTGCTTCATAACCAATATTGTGTTTATGGTATTTTTAAGGCTAGTTCACTTTTGTTCTTTCATCAGTTTTGCACTCACTGCTTATTTTCTCTTCCAAAAGATAAAAGTCATTACATTAGCTTTTTATATTCTCACGGTAGATGTTTTCATATTCACTATCATAGTTATTAAGGCAACCCTGAGATCACTTTGCATGGTGAGATTTAGTCAAATATAATATCAGGAAGTCTTCTTGACCTTTATTTCATCCCATCTTCAGTATTTTGTTCATCATAAACTTAACATCCTTGGATCAGCCCCTTAGTATTTCTCTACTTGTGAGAATTACCAGTTCTAAATTTAATGCCAGATGCTTTCCCTTAATACTTCTAGCATCATTCTCCACATGAGGGGTTAAAGTTTAGGTATCTTATAATTTCAGGGCCTTTAGATAAAGGTCTTTAGATAAGTATCTTCTTAGACACACTTAGGATAAGAAGTGCAAAATATTTATTTTTTAACATTGTCATATGGTTAACTTTTGCATCTTAACATGTAGACTTAAAATAATAATGCACCTTTCCTCCATTCCTTTTTTTCTGGCAAATAGATAAATAAAACCATACAATATTTATTGCCACATGTCAGATTCTGTGTTAATCTAATCTTCAAGCTAATCTTTTAAGATAGGTATTTTATTATTCTAATTTACAGTAAAGAAACTGAAGCTCAGACATATAGGGTAACTTTTCTGTAATCTCAGAGATGATAAATGGTAAAATTGAGATTTAAGTCTCTGACCATTTTAATAAAGTATCTTGTCCTCCTACTTAAAACAAAATAATTAAGATAAAATAGTGCATAGGTTGATATATCAGGCAAACCTTTGATAAAAATATTTTTGTTGGATAAATCATTTGGTGACCTCTATTAACAGAAGTTACTGATTCTGCTGCTAGAACATAAACTTCTGCCAAATGCAAGGCAGTGCATGTACATTATTTCATTGTAAGGCAAGTCTCAACAGGGAGAGCGAGTCTCTGAGAGTTGATCTCAGATTCCTTATCTGTAAAATAAATTTTATCCTTTTATGATTTCAAAGTAGAATAAGAAGCTTATAAAACCTATGAAAATTGTCCATTCACTAGGTTTTTACTTTCATTGTACGGTTCTTGAAAACAAGACTTCTAGGTGGCGTATGATTACAAATTATAGGCAGTTCTTAACTCTCACATTCTCTATTTTATGTATATATTTACTGTGACCACAGTCACTTCCTTCTGTCTCCCCAATGCTGGAAGCTGAGCCTTTCCTCCCTTTCTTATTTTCTCACTGACTTTGTTCTTTTTCTTATTTAATTGCACATCATTAACACATTTGCAGGACCTTATCTTGTTTTGTTTTCTTTTTCCCCTGGAAGGTTTCAAGTGAAAGAAGGGAGGTACCAGAGCTGGAGAGAAGCAAACCTTCTTGGATTATAGAGCATATTTAATGGCCTTGGGGAGTAAAGATGTTTCTATATGGTTAACCAAAATATGCATTTCCTCTTTCTGCGAAGAACATCTTCCTCAGAATACATTTCCAATATAGACACACAAAAAATCAATACAGGTATTCATCAAGACAGAAAAAAAAAATACAGTTATTCATAAACTTGTCAACAAATGGAATGACAAATATCATGAGGATTGCCATGTTCTGGAGAAGAATGCAAGAGCACTAAATTTCGGTAATAAAAGCTTCTCAGGGAGCCAGGATAGGACCTCAATAAAAGTTGCTTTTTTTTTTTAATAACAAAAATTTGGTACTTAATTTATTCATATTTCAATGACTAAAATTATGGGCTTAGAAGTGCTTTTTTATACTATCTGGACAAGTTCTTTTTTTTAATATACACTTAAATACTGTGCCGAAAGTCATAAAGCAAGTTAGAAGAGCAGAGACCCTTTTTGCAGTTAGATTTCTTGACAATTTTAAACTTTCCCTTTGCACTGTTTCTCTTGCCTCTTTTTGCTAGAAGCAAATTCTCTTAGCAAGCCTCTTGAGGGGTGTGTAATTTCCTCAGGTACAAGAGGACGGAGAGAGGCCATGAAGCAACTTTCTATCCAGCATTGGCCCAAGGACAAGCAAAACTTTGGACAAAAAGATCAAGACAAACTTATAGGAACTTAGGAAGATGAAAAATGGAATGGTCTCTTTTGCTTAAATTGAGATGAGCTATAGGGTGGTGGAAAACTGAGTTTTTATTTCGCCTTTTGAATTAATTTGATTCCTAAAATGTTAGTTTTATAGTGAATGTGCAATGCATATGTAACAAAAAAGGGATGTTGGAGAGAAAATATTTCAATTTTTATGCCATAATGAAAATTTCTATTACTGAAAGTTTATTGGGCGAAAAGTGGAAGTTTCCATTGACTATCTATCCGAAGAGACCTACTAACCTTACTTCTAAGTCTTTATCTCTCTAGCTTCTTATCTACTGGGTTCCCTTCTTATTCCAGGGACTTGGCACTATGGGGAATCTCCTAGGGCAGCTCCTAATCTAACCACAGATGATGTTTTCTTGCTTCTAAATTCATACACTCAATATAGTTTCTAATTAGAGACTCATTAGAAAATAATGCTCTCTACTTCACTAGACTATAACTTGGTGGTTAAACTGACTTTTATTATCTCTGTATTCTCACCTTCTAGTTCAGTGAATAACTCGGACTAAACATGTCAATCAGTATTTGTTCACTTTGAAAGGAAAAAGGAAGGGAGGAAGGGGAAAAAGTGGAGATAAAGAAATAAAGGAGAAAGAACAAGCATTGTTACATATTGTGGTTATAGATTATTTTACAGATTGATTAAACCCCATCTAGGAACACTATAATATGTAAAAGTACACAAACATTATAACAATTTATAGTAATATATTTGTGAAAAACCCATCTCTATATTGCAAAACACATAGATAACAAAACCTCTGAAAACAGACTTGCCTCTACTTTTGAGTATGTCAGAGCAAGACTTATTTAAATTGTTGGGCATTTTGATTTTAACTATTTTAACACTTTTGAAATAGGTTAAATTTAGATATAGATTTTAATAATAATTAACATGAACTATATATATTTATAGATTCTACAGCTTCCTGAAGAATTATTGTCCTTTAATAGAGTTGAAAATAATTTTCATTAAAACTCAGTTTTCTGCCTGCATGATAGAAGGTGACATATCAAACCAAAGTATTCTCTCTAAAGGCCATTGTATATTACCCTATTTCATTAATTAATGATCTAGTTTCTATGAGTTCCATGATGAAGTTAGTTAAGTTATATTAATATGCCTGGTATCTGATAGGTTCTATTGATATTGAACATTAAAACAAAAGAGAGAGAGAGAGAAAAAGAGTGAGAAAAAAATTTTTTTCAGGAAAAAATAAAATTTCAAGATTTCCTCCAGATGCTGATTTTTGTATTTTACTACTTATTTTACTAGTTCTGCAGTTATGGTATATTCAGCTTTAATTCTTCCCACTGCAACTTTAGTCTTTTCTTTTTGATCTCTCCTTGATGAAGATGGGAAACAGCTGGCTGCCAACAACCATTAATATACAGTATTTTTTACTCAAAAAAAATGCAAAGATCATTTTTTTCATCTCCACCTGAACTGATTGTTTTCTCAAATCACTAGAAAGTATAATAGAAAGAGTGGACTAGAAATTCTACAGTATTTTGTTATAGTATACATAAAATATTATATTAGTTTCAGGTATACAACATAGTGATTCAACACTTATATACTTTACAGTGTTATCACAATAATAAGTGTAGTAACCTTATGTCAGTGTACAAAGTTATTTTAATTTTACTGACTTATTCCCTGTGCTATATATTATACCCTCATGACTTAAATATTTTATAAATGAAAGCTTATACCTTTTATTCTCCATCCTTTTCATTCATCCCTTTAAACATTTCTACTCTGGCAACCATTAGTTTGTTCTCTGTATGTATGTCTGTTTCTGCTTTGTTATGTTTATTTGTTTTATTTTCAGATATATAAGTGAAATCATGTAATATTTGTTTTTCTCTGACTTATTCCACTTAGCATACTATACTCTAAGTCTATTCATATTGTCGCAAATAGCAAGATTTCATTCTTTTTATTGCTGAGTACTATTCCTTTATATATGTGTGTGTATACGTTTTCTTTTAGTTTTACTGATGGTTTTCTTCCCTGTGTAAAAGCATTTTATCTCAATGTAGTCCCATTTGTTTATTTTTATTTATTTATTTATTTTTGTCATTGCCCTGGGAAACTTCTCCAAAAAATTATTGCTAAGATTGGCATCAAACAGTTTTCTGCCATTTACATATTTTTCTAGGAGTTTTATGGTTTCAGGTTTCCAGGTCAGTGTTATTTTGATACCAAAACCAGACAAAGACACAGAAAGAGAGGGGGGGGGGGGAAGAAAGAAAGAAAGAAAGAAAGAAAGAAAGAAAGAAAGAAAGAAAGAAAGAAAGAAAGAAAGAAAGAAAGAAAGAATACAGGCTAGTATCCTTAATGAACATAGATGCAAAGATTTTTAATGAAATACTAAAAAATTGAATTCAATAATACCTTAAAAGAATCATACACAATGATCAATTGAACTTTATTTCAGGAATTGCACAGATGGTTCAATATTCACAAATCAATGAATGTAAAACACCACATTAACACAACCAAGTATAAAAATCATATGATCATCTCAATAGCTGTAGAAAATGCATTTGACAGAATTCAACATTTATTTATCATGAAAATTCTCAGCAAAGTAAGTAAGTATCATACCTCACCATAATAAAGACTAACAACCTGAAAGCTTTTCCGCTAAGATCAGCAATAAGGCAAGGATGCTCACTGTCACCCCTTTCATTAAATATGACGTTAGAAGTCCTAGTTACAGCAATCAGACAAGAAAAATGAAAAAAAAAAAGCATCCAAATAGAAAAAGAAGAAGTAAAACTCACTGTTGACAAATAACATGATATTATACATAAAAAACACTAAACACCAAAAAAAAAGAAAAAACAACCTCTTAGAACTACTGAATGAAGTAAATTTTTATACACTAATAACAAACTATCAAAAATGAGAAATCGATAGCACAATCCCTTTTACAACTGCAACAAAAAGATTAAAATACCTAGGAATAATTTTAACTAACAAGGCAAAACGCTTGTACTCTGAAAAATACAAAACATTGATGAAGGTAATTGAAGATGACACAAATAAGTGGAAGGATATATTATGTTTATAGATTGGAAGGATTAATATTTTTAAAATGTCCATACTACCCAAAGCAATCTACAGATTTCCTATCAAAATTCCAATGGCATTTTTCACAGAAATGAAACGAGCGATCCTAAAATGTTTATGAAACCACAAAAGACATAAATAGCCAAAATAATCTTGAGAAAGAACAAAACTGGAGCTATCATGCTTCCTGATTTCAAAATACACTCTAAAGTTATAGTAATCAAACAATATGTATTAGCACAAAAGTAGACACATAGATGAGTGTAACAGAACAGAAGCTCAAAAATAATCTAACATTTATATAGTCAATTAATCTATGACAAAAGAAGTAAGACTATACAATGGGGAAATGACAGTTTTTTCAAAAGTATTGGGGAAACTGGACAGATACCTGCAAAAAATGAAACCGAACCACTTTCTTATATCATATACAAAAATAAATTCAAAGTAGATTAAAGACATAAATGTAAGAACTGAAATTATACAATCTTTTATTCAGTCTATCACATATACAATTTTTTTTCATTAAGTACTTTAAAATTTAGACTATGTTTAGATGATAGAATTGATATATGTAAAAATTAAATACAGAGAGAAGATACAAATAGACATGTATTCTATACTATGTATTTTTTATTTTATTTCATTTATAAAAACTGTAGCTATAGTTTTAATTTGAGAAGAGGTAAAAAACAACCTCTGCGAGGTTTTAGTGATCATTTGGGCATACTTAAGCATCATTCATTTGTGAGAGGAAGGAGGAAGAGTGAATAAGAAGTCTCTATGTTTTAGTAAAATGCCAGTGATTTAACTCCACTATTTCATTAACTTAGATCTCACAAAGTATGACCAGAAATATTTACTTTGAAAATTTGTGAAATGATTGAAATTTTTTGTTTAGTAATTATATAATCTATTGAAAAATGACAATGCTCACATTTCTTAAAATAAATCAATTAATGAAACTATGGAATATGAGTGTTCATTTGAACGTTCAATCTCATCAGATGCGAAGCATTCTCTAGGTTTATTTTTCTGACGCTTCACCATCATTTACTTGAGTGCCATTGTCCTTCACCCGGACTCTTTCACTAGCTTAGATAACTAGCATTTCCTAGAGGGTTCTTACCAGATGCAGCAAGTAGCAAAGATGTCGCATACCATGTGGGACTATAATATAGTGCACCTGACAACTGGCAGAGCCCTTGGAATGAGGCTTAATGGTTAAATGAGTGTAATTAAGTGAGCTCTTACATCTCTGCTGTCCCAGAGTATGAGAATGCTTAATGTGACTCATCAGCCTCATTCCAAGTTCCAGACACTTAGAAACCAAATGAGCATAAATAGCAAAAGCCACAGTAAATCAGTTGAACAAAATAATTTATAAATATAAAAAAAAATAGACAATTTTGGTCTGCTGATTTCACTTCAGTAATATGCCTTAGCATTATACAGTATAGTGATACTAGAATCATTTCCAATTTTATACATTAACTTTGCTATAAGTTCATAAAAATGTGATCTCTCCTTGCTAGAGCAAACTAACCACTTGTAAACCATACCTTCTCAGGGAGAACAGGAATTGTCTTTCAATTCCACTGCCAAACTCAAAATAAGATTGTTAAATTCAGGTTAAGAAATAGTTCTACATTGACCTGTGTTGCAACTCCTATCCAACAGTCATTTTGAATCAATAGTATAGAGAGCCAAAAGTCCAAGCTTACAGAAATTGCCTATTTGGACAATCAGGACAAAAAAATGTTAGAACATTATTTTGTGCTTCTCTGATCAATTGTCCTCGGAGGGGCGGTGGGGGGGGGGGGAGAAAAATATAAACTTCCTCAACTCACCAAAGATAAAACCATACTTTTTACTTTTGCAGAAAAAAAAAGCAACATCCCAACTTGGTAAACAGAAGGGAAGATTTCAGACAAGAAGCCACATGAACAACCTTGAAAAGTTCTAAAGAAAAGATTTAAGATCATCTGCTTTAAAGGCAGCAAGTAGAGACAAAATAAAATGATTAACCAGCATGAGTTCAAGTCTTCCCATTACAGAATACAGAAAGTATTCTCTTGCTCTGGAATTCTTCTGCACACCTGAAAAATTCATTCTTTTTTGGACAACAGTAAAGGAAAGGAAAGAATGAGTGTCTATTAACATTTTTAGTTTTAACAAAATCTAAAACCCCAGATTGTGCTATGCAAATGGAATAATATGAATGGGCCAAATTAACACTGCTAAAATTGTCACATTTTAGTTCTGACTATATTTTACCTAAGTTTGTTTGACTGTAAAATTATACATACATATTATTAAAGAAGCTAAAGCAAAACTTAATTTAAAACTGAACAAATTAATGTTATATATTATCTAGATTGCATCAAGTTTGATAAATTTAATGATTTTTATATATTGTCCAATAAGATTTCTATGGTATTTTAGAGTATGCCCCACAGGAAAACTTAGCAACAAGCAAAAACTAAGAGAATATAGTTTTATGCAAATCTGACATATGAAAATGGAAACAAAGCACACTCAGTGAGGTCTATCAGATGCAAACATGTACGGTGTTTGCTGGAGCAGATGGCCCAGTTGATGAGAATTTCAGAGTTTACAGCTAGACTTTAGGCCCAATGTCAGCTCACTAAGGAAAAACAACAACAACAACAACAAAATAAAAAACAAAAAAGAAACGCCAACCTGAGGAAGTTCAACTAAAAAAAGGTATCAAATTTTAGCCATTGGCCCATTTAATTTAGAGAGGGTCATTTTGTTGAAAACTTGATTTTTCATATTTTTTTTTCTGAAAAGAGGCCTGAAAAATAAGATCATGATGCATAATATGATAATTTAAGGATTTAAATTTAGTATAATGATCAACTCTACTTTTCATTTATGAAAAGTAATTTGGTCACTTAACAGATATAGCACTGCATGAACTTTACATTGTATTATCAAGTGAGAGAGGTGACTTTTCTTTTTTGTTACACATTAATCAAATGGTTAATAGTCAGCATATGGCATATGGTGCTTCTTTCACACCACTGTGAGCCATGCCACAGAATGCTACATCACCATTCTAAGAGTTTTTTTCTTCTCTTTCTTTCCCGTATGGCATTCAATTCTAAAACAGATTTTTCTGCACATACTCAATGTCTTTGTTCAACATTTCATAGTTGGGAATGAGGTGTGAGTGAAAGATGAGAGCAAGTTCTTATAAAAACGTTCAGTTCCCAGTTGGGTCTATAGGGATCTCAACTACAGTTATGTTTTTCTGTAGAATTTGTGATTTTTACCGAAATCAACTGAAAACTACTCACCCATTTTATAATGTGCCACACAGGTACTAGCCTAAGCACTGTGAAAGTGTTAAATAATTTAATCTTCAGAGTCACTCTATGAAGTAGGCACTATTTTTAACCTCAATTTAAAGATGTGGAAACTAAGTCACTGACTTTCTAAGCCTCTTGGCCAAGGTCACAAAATTGCTAAATGATTGAGCCAGGATTTGAACCCAGTCTAAATCCAGAACCAATATGTTCAGAACCAATTCAAACCACAGCCACAAGTGCTGAAGAAATCATGATGAGCAGAATGGACATGACCTCTATTTTCACAGAGTTAATGGGAAAGAAACTGTATTTAACAATTAACTGCAATGAAGATGTGTTTGATGTGGGAACTCACAGTAGGGGAACAAAGTAATTTAAAGAAGGAGGAGGAAGATAAAGGGACGAAGAGGAAGTAGAAGAAAGAACAGGAGAAGGGAATGGGGAAGAGAAGAAGAAGAAAAGGAGGAGGAAAATAGTAATGGGGAAAGAACCTTCCATGATGAGAAAACTGAATTTGCAAAATCATATGATTCTATGAATTTATATTCAATAGTATAGGGTTAAATTTGTCATTTCTGTATATATCAGATGGTGATCTCTATACTGACTGAATTAATAGATTTATCATCTTATCTTTTACTTCCAATTTCTTTCAGATTTAAAGTTTAAGACCACAAAATTTTTAAATTGTAAAACTTTTGCTTGAAAATATTGGAGATTATAAAGTAACATAAATTAACTCATAGCATGTTTGGTTACTTCTATGCATTATTATTAATGCTAATATCACTAGCATTACAGTGCTTAAATGATGAAGCATCCATAACTAAATGCCTAGCATATTTACTTTGTCAGAAAATATATGATACATTTTCACTTCAAAATATAAAATATTTTATTAACTAATATAATTGCAAGATCCAGACTGCAAAGATATGCAATAATATTTTCAACCCAAGTTGAACACAAAGAATGAGAATTAGTCTCAAAAACAAGTGACCTTGTCCACTGGGAGAATATTTTATGCAACACAGTACAAACTGAACAGTTTTAAAGCAAGATGTCATTTCTACAATGTGAATTTTGAAAGTAAAGGGCATTTTAAAGACACACTTGCAGCCCTTGTCTGCCATAATCTGGATAGCTCAGCAGTACAGAATCAATAATCTTCACTAATACCACAAATCATTGATATGGGAAGAAAAATAGAAACTCAAGAGACCTCAAGGCTTTGTAGTTGTAAATAATAACATTGATAAAGGAGAAAAAGAACAGCAAAAATTAATGCTTTTAAAGGTAATATTATTTTTGTCTTCACAAAATGGGCATCTATATTTTAGGATTCCTAGTTAATAAATGGGTCAAGAAAATGAGTGTCAACCTTGTCTCATGTTAGCATTTTGTAATATCTACCAGGAAATATTATGTATTTTCTTAGAAACACATTATTTAAAAATAAAACAAGAAATTCATATTTTTCTATGTGTATTCTGACTGTAAATGCAGTAGATATAATTTTACTTATAACATAAATCAAGTACATTACACAATATTATTTCAAATAAAAATTTTGCCTAACTGGGTGAAATTATAGATTTTATTTGCTGAATTTTAAATTTTTTTAATCAATTATTTTTGGAAGCAAAAGATTTTTATCCTCTCATTTTTTATACTTTTTAACTTATAAAACACTAAAATATACTTTCTATATAGATTTGTTATATAATATGCATTGACATATTATGATTTTATGTAACATGATTTTTATTTTCAATGTGTGAAGGGTGGAATTCTTCTTTTTTGTCTTTCCTTCCTATCTTCTGCTTCATTTGACATTATACATTGAAAATTGGTCAATAAATGATACTAAACAGTAATAAAATAAATTTTGGAAAGAAATAGGAAAAAACAGGCGTCATTCCTCAGCTAATTTTGTAGCTTAAATTTTGCCCATTACAGCCATAGTAATCAACCCTGCATCCTAATTGTTATGACCTCTGTAATACATATTTGCCTCAATAGAAATAGACAAAATCATGGTTTAACATTTGGCTACCTATAGAGAAACTCTTTCCTGTCAGAAAATAGTCATTATTATTAGACACCATAGTCATAATAAATATTTTTAAAGGATAAAACTGTAACATCATGAGTAATGAGAGAAAACAAAATACAAACTATCATCTAGCCGAGATCAATTCAATCATTTAAAATGTTAATGCAACAATTCCTCTAATGAAGAAAGTAGTCATCAAAAGTGTCACACAGATAGAAATGTGTGCTGATTGATTGACAGGTGCTGTGATAGATGAAATTGATAATGTTGTAGATTCTGAAGTAAATTTTGAATGGCAATTTATCAATACATTGTAAAAATCATAAATTATTCCAGCTCTTATTTTCAGAAATCTCTCATCTTGTCATAAGGGAAAAATTCAAAAGAATAAATTAAAATAATTTATGTAAAAAGTTCTTTAATAATACTGTTATGTAATAACAATGTTTTCTTCAAAAAACTAAACATAAAAAATAGACACATTAAGTCATAATTATATGATAGACTGAACACCCATGAATATAATAAATACCGAGACTATGAAAAAATTGTAAATTATAAAAAATTTAAGTAAAATAATTAAAAATGACAATTTTATAGCCACAATAATTGCAACTATCAAAAAATATATTTTCTCATAATATATGAAAGGCAAGGGAGGGGGAAAAAGTTAGAAAGAGAGGGAAAGAAATCAGAATAGGCCACTGATAATTGTAAATTATTGGGTTGATAGACTAATTTTATGTATCGTTAAATATTTATGAAATATTTTTAAATATTCCATTAAAAAACTGTAGGAATAAAAGCTATACCCAGTTTTAAATAATTGAAGGAATTTTCTGATTACAGTTTTGAAGTAATCTTTAGCAAGTGATTAACATGAAATATTTTTTAGTTTAAATTGATTTTGCTCTATTTATATATAAACAAATATATGTAAGTATATATTTATAGAATAATGTAAACTTTTATTCTTTCTTCACTAGAATATAAATCCCTAGAGTGAGAATTCTAGTCTGTTTTGTTCACTGATATATTAAAATTATCCAGAATAGATTCTGGCATATAATAAATTTTTGTAAATATCTATTTGATGAGTGACTAGATCACTTTAAGTAGTTATGAAAAGCTCTTTCAGGATTCATATGTTCATATGTTCATATGGAAATATGCTGTTCTCAGAATTATAATATACTTCCTCCTTTTTTAAATGAATAGTTTGGATTTTATTGTATTGTGCGAAAAGAGAAAAATGTGGCTACAGTTGAATTTTTTGACAACATGGATACTAAATACTGTACTGATAAAGTTTTTATAGAAAGAAATTTTTAAACTATATATATATATATATATGTATATATATACAGAACATTATCCATTACATTCCCAAATATTTAATATGTACATAATTAGTATCAAATATTAGGGAAGAAACCACTGAAAAATGACTGGAACCAGACAGGATTCTTTGTCTTCTGTAGAATTCCAAGAGAGGACAAATAAAGTGTATTTCTAGACCAAATAGCAAATGAGTCTTTACTTTTGTACCTCTGCTAATTTTGAAATATGACACTTATATTAATATTACAATGTTATAAGGGGAATTATATATGATATAATTAATATTATAATAGGAATATATTAGCAAAAAAAAAAAACAAAACAGGAATTAAGGTAGGCCTGTGAGTAATGATATTCCACCTAAGTTCTACCAGAAATCCCATTAACTATGTGTCTTGGGTCATTTATTCATAGGCAATAAAGAATTCAGTCCAGCAGATGCCAGATACGCTTTCAACCAAGCTTATCATAAGATAATATCTTTGCCACACTGTATATAGATACTTCTCTGGACCATTAATTTTATACTGTCTTTCGTACATAATTGCTTAATGCTAAAAATACAATTGTGGGTTTTAATCTTTATAATGTGTCATGAGTTGAATTGTGTCCTCAGAAAGTATGTTGAAGCCCTAACCCTCAGGACCTTTTTTAGAAATAGTGTAATTGTAACTGTAGTTAGTTGAGTTCATACTGAAGTAGGATGAGCCCTTAGTCCAATAAAATATGTATCCTTATAAGAAAATAATATGAAGACATGAGAAAAGAATTTCAGGTGAAGACAGAGGCAGAGACTAGAGTTATGCTACCATCAGCCAGGGAATGCCTGGACTATCAGAGCTGGAATAGACAAGAAACAATGTTCATTAGAGGCTTCAGAGTGAACATAGCTCTGCTATACCTTGAATTCAGACTTTTAGCCTCCAGAACTATCAGAGAATACAGTTCTGTAGTATCAAGTCATTCAGTTTGTCTTATTTTGTTACAGCAGCCCTAGAAACCAAATATAGCTCTAGAAAACCATTAAATTGGATGATGCCATGTAAACAACATTGAGGTTAAAGATATAAATTTCAATCTTGGCTCTACTGTACTTTATGATGAGTAATCTTTGTGGAATATTAAACCAAAAAGTCTTAATCTATCAGTGAAAATGTTATCTATAACATAGTAATATTTAACTTGTCTTCTTCCCTCTTTCCTCCATTTAGCTATTGTGTATTGAGAGAACTGTCATAAGAGCTAAAGAACAAATCCAACCTTTCCTTGAGTTCCCATTATATTTATAAAATCACACCAGGTACTACAGTGATTTATATTCAATACAAGCAAAATATAAACTGATATTAGAGAATTAAAATGTTCTGAAAGAAGAGAGAGGTTCAAGTGCTTAATGCTAACCAAATGTTCCTGTTCATACAAGTTTAAAGAAAACCAAAGGTATCCCCTGAATGCAAATATATGTGAAGAGCAAACATGCTGCATACAGATAAGAGTAGTTGGTGAAAGCCAAGTGGGAATATGAGAAAACATAGCAGGTATTTCCTTAGTAACATAGCACATACAATCCATGGACATGAAGAGAGTATTAACTGAATGGGTAAGACTATCTATCAGTCCATAAGGAACCGTGATCACTAACTTGAGACTGTCAGTTTCCCCACAAGGTTACTGGCAGTATTTTTTTAAGTCAATAAATTAAATGCTCCTTCTTTTGCACCCCATGTGCCAGAGTTTCCTAACAAATTTGACAACATAGGAGTCTTTTTGACAGCTCTTTGTTGTATTGATCCTAGTACATTGACAGCTTGTATTAATTTCTTGGATAACACACAAGAGCACTATATGGACTAACCACAGAAAAAATAAAAGAATTTCAACAACTTCAGCTCAGAATCTGAAGATAGAAACTGAGGTAATTATGTTGACCTTTTTCTTGGAGGTTCTAGGGGGAAATGAGAGCTTTAGAAAACCTATATTAACCTATCTAAAACATAACCAAAAAAAATCTCTAAATTTTTTGTCATCCTGAAAATTTCACTTAGTTTTCCCAAACTTTCTAGAATTACAACAGTGATATATCCAGATATGTGTAATCTTTTTTTTTTTTTTTTTAGATGAAGCAACCCTTGGTTGACCTCACAGACTGTAAGGACCTCATCAGCTTACAATCTCTCATTTTTTTATTTTTTATGCCTATAGCACCTGGTCTTCCTAGGTGGCCTCCCATCCAAGTACTAACCAGATCCAGTCCTGCTTAGCATTCGAGATATGTGTAATCTTTTAAATCGCAATTTCTAGCTTTATTTTTTATTCACAGTTTTTGTTTCTTTCAAACCCTTTTCTTATGAGTTTATTTAAATAGCATATCAACAATTGTAATTAAATTAAAACAGGTTGTATGTGCTTATGTAACACTTTCATATGACATTCTAGGGATTTTTCTGATCCTAGTAAATACTAATTGTGGTTTTTACAGAAATGCAAAAAACATGGTGAATTTTAACTGTGCTAGCTACTTTCTATAAGAAAGGGATACATAAGTATTTGTGGGAACATTGAACTTTGTTAAACTCATTCTGCATTTATATTAAAACAATTTCTCCGGTGTTTTCTGTAGAGATGCTTCCTTTTTCTGACACAGCCAAGATACTCCCAAATTAATCAAATATTGAGGACTAGGTTAAAGTATTTGGGGGGAAAATTTGTTGAATGGACACTTCATATCTGAGTTTTGGTTTGGAATAATAATCTACCTTTCATTTTCTGGCTTCTTGCCTGAAGCATTTGTTTAATCAACTGCCTGTGTCTTTCTAATAATAAGAAGTTTCTTAAAGAAACAAGAAAAGACTAACACATAATTTGACAATAATAAAAATGAATATTAGAAATTTCTCATTAAGCTTGTTTCTCAAAACTCCATACACATATAAGATTTTCTAGGAATCAGTATTATACCCAGGCATACACAGATGCATAAAAGTGTGTTTGATTATTCTATCATCTCTGGTGAAACTTTCACTTTGAAATTGATGATCATTAAATTTATAAGTGAAAATCATAATTTATATATTCAAATGGTAAACCACTATAATGCCTCCATCAGTGCTGTTAATATGAAATTCATTTGATACCTAAAATTTGAATCCAATTATTTCTCATAGAAATTCTTTTGTACTTTAAATGTTTGTAAGTAACAACACTACACACACACACACACACACACACACACACACACACACAGTACCTATAATGAAATCTATTTCTAGCAAGAAATTTACTATAAATCTTAAAAAAAAAATCACTAAAGTAACCAAAGTCCCAACAGGAAGAGTCATTTTATAAATTCAGTTTAGGAAAAAAAACACTCTAAAAGCCATCACAGAATCAGAACATGCTGCTTAAAGACAAAGATGTGAGAAGAGCTTCTAGTCAAGATGGCAGAGTAGATAAATGCTGTGCTTACCTCCTCTCATGACCACATCAGAATTACAACTAAACCGTAGAACAACCATCATTGGGAGTCACCTGAGGTCTAGCTGAGCAGAAATCCTACAATAAGGGACACACAGAAGAGGCCACCTCAAAACAGGTAGAAGGCAAAGGCACAAAACAGGCTGGTCTCACAACCACCTATAGCTATTGAGGATTGGGAGAGATTTCTTGGCTGAAAGCCAAGTGTCCCAGCCCCACATTGGCCTCCCAAGACAAGGGTTCTACTGCTGAGGAGGGAAGTCCTCATAACTGATAGCTGTGAAAACCAGCAGAGATTGTGGCTAAGTGAGACGGAGGGCAGTGGGAGTCACAGATCTCCCTCTTAACAGGCTCACACATGGACTTACTCTTTCTGAGTTCCAGGGCTGAGGCAGCTGCTTGAGTTCCAGGAACATACAGCAAGAGACTGCATGGCCTGGTTTCAGGGGGAGGGCTGGAATAACAGCTTTCTCCAAAACAGAATTGCTGGCAGAAGGAAGTGTTCCTTTGTTGAGCCCTCCCCCTGCTGGTGTGCAGACGCAGACAGCTGTCATATCTGAGTTTCTACTGGTCGTCCCACTCTGGTGATTTCCTGAGACCCTGACCCACCTAAAATACAGGCCAACCTAAGAGGTTTCCAGTGTCTTTTCCATACAAATGACCTGTCTTGGCTCATTCTACAAACTTTCCTAAAATCTCTCAGAGGTTTGCACAACTGAAATAAACAGCACCTGGCCCTGGCATGCCCCACACGTCTTGTTGAGCAGCACCAGCCTTGGCATTAGCGGCAGCAGACCTTGATTCATGGCTTGGCCTCTTGAGGCACCTCCAAACCCAGCATGGGTGGTGACCAACTACAGATTGTTTAATGGCTCATGTCACGTAGCCCTGCAGCAGGACCCCTTCCAGGAGGCTCTGGGGCCAGCATACCTGGTGGACACCTTCTGACCTAGCCAGAGTATCACCAGGGGCTGTAACCAAAGATTACACACCCAGAGGGCAAACTGGGCTGGCACCAGAGCCCTGATAAAGTGAATCTTGCTCCAAAGGGTCAGAACCTGTACAATAGCTTCTCCACTATAGTCAATGACCAATCCTCACAACCAGTCAGCCCAAGGATTCCTCTCATTGACATGCAAACAGCAACCAAGTCTCAACTACAACAGAAAGGCACACATAACCCATACAAGAGACTCATTCAGAGCACGCAGCTCAGGTGAACAGAGAGATTGCACCACTGGGCTCCACAGGACACCTGCTATACAAGGCCACTCTACTAAGACCAGGAAACCTAGCAGCCCTAACTAATCCAAACACACACACACACACACACACACACACACACACACACACGAGGCAGCCAAGATGGGGAAACAAAGAAACATATCCCAAATGAAAGAATAAAGCAAAGTTCCAAAAAAAGAACTCAACAAAATGGATATAAACAATCTACTAGATTCAGGATTTTAAGACACTGGTTATAAGGATGTTCAATGAACTTAAGGGAAGAGTGAATGAACTCAGCGAGAATTTTAACAAAGTGAGAATTTTAATAAAAAAGAACCAGTCAGAAATGAATGATACGATAACTGAAATGAAGAATACCTTAGAGGGAATCAATAGTAGATTAGATGAAGCAGAGGATCAAATCAGTGATATAGAAACTAAGGTAGCTGAAAACACCCAATCAGAACAGCAACAAGAAAAAGGAATTCAAAAAATGAAGATGGTTTAAACTGCCCCTGGGACAACATCAAGTATAATAACATTTGCATTATAGGGGTATCAGAAGGAGAAAAGACAGAGCAAGGAATTTGCATTATAGGGGTATCAGAAGGAGAAAAGACAGAGCAAGGAATTGAAAACCTATTTGAGAAAATAATGACAGAAAACTTCTCTACCTGGTGAAGGAAATAGACATAGAAACCCAGGAAGCTCAGAGAGTTCCAAACAAGATGAACTCAAAGTGTCCTACAGCAAGACACATCATAATTAAAAGGCCAAAGATTAAAGACAAAGAGAGAAAGCAGCAAGAGAAAAGGAATTAGTTACCTATAAGAGTGCTTCCATATGACTGTCAGTTGATTTCACAAGAGAAACTTTGCAGGCCAGAAGGGATTGGGGGAAAATATTCAAAGTGATGAAAAGCAAGGATCTGCACCAAGATTACTCTATCCAGCAAAGCTATCATTTAAAAAGGAAGGACAGATAAAGAGCTTCCCCGACAAGAAAAAGCCAAAGGAGTTTATCACAACCAAACCAGTATTATAAGAAATGTTAGAGTAACTTCTTCAAAAAGAAGAAAAAAAAAGGTCAAAAATATGAATAAAAAATAGATTACTACAAATCTATCACCAATTATTTCATATGTAGGTATATTAAACATTTCAATCAAAAGATAGGGTGGCTGAATGGATAAGGAAACAAACCCTTACATATGCTGCTTATAAGAGACTCACTTCACATCAGAAGACACACCAAGAGTAAAAGAGATGGAAAAAAATGTTTTATGAAAATGGAAATGAAAAATAAAATCTGGCCATGCCATCCTGGACAAGCCCCATCCTGTCTGATTGCAGAAGCTAAGCAGGGTCGGACATGGTTAGTACTTGGATGGGAAACCACCTAGGAAGACCAGGTGCTGTAGATGTAAAAAATAAAAAATAAAGGATTGTAAGCTGACAAGGTCCTTGCAATCTGTGAGGTCAACCAAAGGTTGCCTCACCTAAAAAAAAATAAAAATAAAAAAATTAAAAAATAAATTTAAAAAAAGCTAGGGTAGCAATATTTATACCAGGCAAAATAGACTTTAAAGCAATGGCTATAACAAGAGACAAAGAAGAACTCAGTAATTCAACTTCTGGATATTTATCCAAACAAACCCAAAACACTACTCCAAAGGAATATGTGCATCCATATATTCATTGCAGCATTATTTACAATAGTCAAGATATTAGAGGCAACCTGGGTACCCATTAATGGATGAATGCATAAAAAAGAGGTGGCACATATATACAATGGAATATTTCTCAGCCATAAAAAAAGAATGAAATCATACCATCTGCAACAACATGGATGGACCTAAAGGGTATTGTGCTGAGTGGAGTAAATTAGACAGACAAAGACAAATGCCATATGATTTCACTTGCATATGGAATCTAAAGAATAAAACAAAAAAACAGAAACAAACTCATAGACACAGAGAACATTTCAATGGTTGCCAGATAGGAGAGGGTGTGGGGATGGGTGAGAAAGGGGAAGGAATTAAAAAGTACAAATTGATATTTATGAAATAGTCATGGGATATAAGGAATATAGTCAATAACATTTTAATAACTAAGTGTGATGTCAGATGGATACTAGATTTTTAAGGATGATCACTTTCTAAGTTACATAAATGTCTAATCACTATATTGTACACCTGAAATTAATATAATATTGTATGTCAACTGTAACTTAAAATTATTTTTATCTTAAAAAAAAATTGTGAGAATAAAAAAAAACGAGAAAGGGAAAGAGAAAATGTAAGAATGAAGAGAAATAGTACTTTACATCATTTTTTATTTATATACTTTATATTTTATATATTTTGCACTAAAATATAAACGTAGAGATGTCATCAAATAGTCATTGTAGTCACTATCACATGTGCCCTCACTCCCAGTTCTGTCTACTGAGCCTGGACTGCGCTGAGGTTAATCTATATATGTTTCCATGAGTCAACTTGAATCAGGGCTTCAAGAAAGATACTTAACACCATTTTCTTTAAAGCAGAGAACAGAACTAAGTGCTGTGTGTGTGTGTATGTGTGTGTGTGTGTGTGTATTTATGCAACAGTAAAAGGTTGATATATATATATATATATATATATATATACACACATATATATATATATTCACATATATATATATATATATATATATCAACAATAAAAGGAATTCTAGCAAATTCATAGGAATTTGCTAGAGTTCCTTTTACTGTCGATCACATGGCTACTAATATCTATCTCCTTTTTGAGGTCTGGCCAAGACTTCTGTCAAAGATAGCATTACTAAATTCAATACTTTCTAATATGCATACATTTTTTTAGATGTCATTATAGATACCGATGCTTTGTTAGTCTCTTGTGTACTTTTACTTACTTCCTGTGTATGATCTTCAAGTTTTGCATTGTCTAAAGCCATGAGAACTATTGATGCTGTTTATGTGTGTGTTTATGTAGTGCTTACACATCAAGAACTGTTAGTAAAACTCTTCTGCTCTCTTCAGGATGCAGCTCCCCTTTATAATTCCTTCCTTCCTTCCTTCCTTCCTTCCTTCCTTCCTTCCTTCCTTCCTTCCTTCCTTCCTTCCTTCCTTCCTTCCTTCCTTCCTTCTCTTTCTTTCTTTCTTTCTTTCTTTCTTTCTTTCTTTCTTTCTTTCTTTCTTTCTTTCTCTCTCTCTCTCTCTCTCTCTCTCTCTCTCTCTCTCTCTCTCTCTCTCTCTTTCTTCCTTTCTTTCTTTTAATAACTGTCCTTGAGGAATAATGTTAGCTGTCCCCATAACATGAAAGAGCTGGAAAAACAAAAACCTTTCTTATTCTTTCAGGGTTTTCCAGATTATGGGTGAGTATTTTCTTTTTTTCTCTGAACTTTTGTTGAAGTCTTGTCCTCCTCACTCTTTTCATTTGTATCCATTTTGTTTCCTAGTTTTCTTTTCCATTAGAATCTTTATTTCATAATTCTGTTTTATTTACCACATCTCACATCTTGACATCAGAGTTTCCAGTTGAAGACACCCTATTTTGTCCCTCCACTATGCAGACTTCACTTGATGATGAAATTTTGACAATTTCAAAGTGTTTTTAAACTGATATATCTGTTTTCATGCTACGCATATTCTGTACTCAGGATCCTCATCTCTCATGATTATGTGCTATAATTTAAGAGGGCACAATGTGTGAAGTGTTTGCATAGGTTCAAATGTTAGATGTGACTTTCTTTTAATCAAATGAATGATAGTAACTATCAGAGAATTAAAATTTGGAACTAAAGAGAGGATTTATTTCACATGAATAACAAACAAAAAGAAAAAAAAGCAAATATAATTCCTCACTCTCAAGAAACATTTAAGTTTGTAGTAGCTAAAGGTTCAAGTCCACCCAAAAGCATGGTGTCTATTACATGTATATAAACACACATACATATGTTTATATATACCTATATGTATTTGTGTGTGTATATGAGTGTGTGTGTGTGTATAAGTAGGTCCCCTTATCTTTAAATGATACATGCTAAGACCTTCAATGGATGTCTGAAAACTGAGAGTAGTTCAAACCCTATATATTCTATTTTTTCTTATACATATCTATAATAAAGTTTAATTTACAAACTATGCACAGTAAGAGATTAACAACAATAATTTAAAATAGAATAATAGTAACAGTATACAGTGAATGTGGTCTCTCTCACAATATCTTATTGTACCATTCTCACCCTTCTTCTTGTGATGATGTGAGATGATAAAATGCTAAACATATTCCTGAATCTGTGTAACCATCCCTTACCTGCAGTAAATAGCTTGGTATCATTTGTTTCAGGGGATCCCTTACTAAAGTCTTTGTGTAGGTTCAATGTTTTCTGGCACAACATGTTGTTGTCAACTGAAATGTGTTTTCTGTTTATGTTTTTCACCCACAAATTTGATACCTTTTTCATCTTAACTAAGTACTTATTATGCACTGTGGCCATAACTTTTGTGTCCAACAATTTTATTTTCTAGGTTGGATTTTGACAAGTATATTTTTAAGTCCTTAATGTCATGGCCATCTTTTCAATGGGCAGGGAGGGGGACAGAAAAACTTCTTTATACTTAAAATGTTAATTTTCTTTATTTCTTTAGCAATTTGAATTTTCATGGCTCTCAAATTTTCAAATTGATAAAAATGATAAAAATGATTTTTGATGTAATTAGAAAATTCTGAAATGAAATCCACTTAGCTCATATTTCCATATTTTTTGTAACAACAAATTTTGAAGAATAATAAGTAAAGATACCAATATGAATTTTATTTACACCAGAAAGAAGTTGGCCATAACTCACCTTGAACAGATGGCTAATGAATGCCTTTACTTTAGGACTCTATGGTAGTTTCATTCAAAGTGATGGCTGCTTTTTAGTTTTGTGTGTGACTATCAGGTACCATGGGACAGTGATAATTAGAAGCAGTAGGACCTCCAGATGTTTCTCTACAATTAACCAATTGTGAATTGTTTAAATGAGCAATGAGTGGAGGTGTGTTTTTATCCAATAGTAAATATTTATGATGTTATTTCTAGATAAATAAGCATAAAAGCCAATGAAAATAAGTCTTTGAAAGAAAAAAAGTTCCATTCTAGTCAGGCTTCAAAAATGAGCATCAGGGGAGTTTTCCGTGAAACACTATGAAATCTGTAAAGCTGTAGAACTAGACCCAGAAAAGGCAATAGGCCCTGAGGAGTGATACTCAAAACCTTCAGCCAGGGAATAGCTGAAATGTGGACTCACCGGGGAAAGGGCTACAGTTTATTTTTCACTCTTTTTCAGTTTTAAGTAAAACTGAAAACATAGAAATGTAAAACTGAAAATGTTGTTTTCCTATTTCCTAGAAACCAAGCATGTTGAGTGAGATTGTTGGTCTCCATGTTAGTCTTCATGAACTTATTGGTAGAAAATCCACTCCTCAACTCTGTGGCTAGAAAGCATGACAAATAGTAAAATTAACACCAAAAAGGAGATCTAGCTATGATAAATCTAATATAGAGCTGCAGTCTTTCAATGTAGAGTTTGATTCCATCACATGAGTAGTCTCAAACATCACCTGAAAGGATCCAGATCCAAACCCTAAATATAACTAGTTACTTTAATTCAGGTTCAAGTTTAATTGGTGGCATTTAAAGATATTAGAAATGATTAATAACATCTCCATAAAACATAAACATATCAGAAGATTCAATATTATTATAATTTTCAGGATCTTTTAGACAAATAATTTCAAAAAATTAAATTGGGGTGTGAAGAAAGCCTCATTTTATGGAGCAGGCACACACTGTCAAATAGCTTACTGTATTTAATCAACACAGCTACTTGAGTTAGATAGTATACAAATTCTAAAGATAAGGAAACAAACCCAGTGAATTTAAATAAATATATTTCATTCACAGAGTCAGGAGTTTTTGTTTGCACAGTACACTAATAAGAAACAGCGGTGTTGGTGCTAGGTTAGGCCCTGAATGGAAGAAGGTGATAATGTGTTCATTTTTGTTTTGTATGTCCCACTTCTTCCTTTACAGCAAATAATAATAAAATAACCCTAGCTAAGGCAGTAGTATAAAAAATGTGTAAATATATTCCCCATTTCCTTCCTTTAATAAGCCATCTGAACTTTCTTTTCTTCGTATGTCTCTTGTATATGTGACTCTGGTTGGCAATCGTTATAAATATGATTTCGATGTCATAATTTAAATAATTTTCCATTATTCCATTCACATTTTTGTTTCTTAAACTCTGTTGTTTTAGAAAGCTTATACTTTTAATGAAAATGAAAACAATTTTTAAAATGTGAATTGTTGTGTTTAGTAAAGTTTAATACTTTTTTAATAGAACTGACTGAAGAGGATTAAACATATGAGAAATGAAATGAATATTAAACACTTAGGAAAAAGTAACTTTGTCACTGGAGAGCACAGGGAATCCAGATTCAATATATTAAAAATGACAAAAAAAAAAAAACCAGTAGTATTTTATATATTCTTTCCAATTCAACTTCAGATACAAACATTAAGTTTATAACGTGTTTTTGAGGGGAAAAAAAAGTGTTACAGATAAAGAAAAAAAGTAAATTCAGGTGAATGATGTCCTGAATATTTGTGAAAAAAAAAATCAACTTTCTCAAGTGATATAACTCAATTAACAGAGAAAGTTACATGTCAAATTCTATCTTTGCTGAATTTACTGGCTGACTGACTTTATTACCCAAATTTGGCAAAAGAACAGATATAATTTCCTTGTATTGATGATTATTTCTTCAGTAAATTAAGAATGGCACAAATTAAAACTACTATTTGTACTACTGTTGCTATTACCACTATCACTAGCTAACATGTCTAGAGTTTTCATCTTGCAAAGAATTTTATATAGATTATCTCTTTTAATTTTGTACTATGCACATATAACCATTACTATTATTACTCTCCCCTTTAAATATGATAAAATTAAAGACAAAAGTGGTTTGGACTCAAGAACATGCAGGGCTTCACTGATGCCAGGGACTCTGCCCAACAAAACAGCATATTAGTAACATTCTATCATGTTACAAACTGTTATTCACACAATATTAGGAATAGAGTAATAATTGTCTCTTCTTTTAGAAGTGACACATAGTGTTCACCCCATAAGCTTTGCTGTCAGAAAAATCTACATTTAATATAGGTCTGTCATCTATTATATATGTGATTCTAGAAAAAAATTAAGCTTTCTGAGCCTCATCAATAACATGATACATGATACAATAGATACCCATGCCCAACCTTAGAGCAAGGTAGAAGTTGTATAACATTTATTAAATATGTTAGTAATATTTCTTATGTTCCCGCAGGGAAGCAAGAATAAAGTCAACTGGCTCCATACTTAATATCTCTATAATCATGCCAGTTTTTCTAGGCATTAAATAATGACTATAATAAGATTAAAATCTAATATTTAGTGTTTAAATGTATTATTTATCACTGTTGAGGTAGGTGTTATTATTAACTAAGAAATGGAGAACTGTGGTTTTCCCAATAGTCAGAGGCAAATATTCAGTGAAACCATTCATATCATAAGCACTGTCTTCTGGCCACACTCACCCAGCAATACAATAGACATGTAGGATAACCAAAGTTGAGAGAAATGAGAAGACTGATATATATTTTATAATCTTTTCCTTCCATTTAAGAATGCTAAGAGTCTTCTAGAAGCAGTTTCTTTACTTACAACACTCTCATGTGCAACTCAACACAAAGCCTCGTTTCCACTCCCATATCTTCATAAAAATAACTGTTGTCAAAGGGAAGCTCATTGATTCTAAAGTTATTGCATGCTTTTTACTTCTTATGTTTCTTGAATTATCTTGGCATTTGACTTCCTTGATTGCTCTTACTTTGTGAACTCTACTGATCATACAGGAAACTCAAGAAGCGTTCTTGAATCATCACCTCAAAATCTATATCCAAATTATCAAAAATATACCCTTTCTTCTACATACTTATTCTTAAATCCAATTATTTCTGGTGTCTTCTATAATCTTAGTTCAAGCCCCGTCTTTTTGGTCAGCAAACACTTTAGGAAACTTTTCTTTCTGGCACTAGCCTTGCTTTCTTCCAACCATTCTCTATTTTGTAACCATATTAATCTTCTAAAACAAATTTGACATAATCACAATTTTGCATAAACTAAATGAATAACATATCCTTTAAGATGAATATCTAATTGAAATGATGGCTGTTGTTTTTAAATTGAATTTGAACTAAA
Source organism: Eidolon dupreanum (assembly GCA_028627145.1). Lineage (NCBI taxonomy): Eukaryota > Metazoa > Chordata > Mammalia > Chiroptera > Pteropodidae > Eidolon > Eidolon dupreanum. Next base: position 124,541,385 of record CM053502.1, on the reverse strand, counting down.
AAAAAAAAAAATCTCATTGTCTCTATTTCCTTAATTGGAATTTTTGCCACTTATCAGCACATTTCCTGCTCTCCTGTCACCCAGAATGACTTGTTTTTCGACAAATAATTTATGCTGACTTGGCATAGCTCCACTCACTAGGTCCATTCCAAAGGCCGATTTTTATCCAGCAATTCCTGCTCCTCAACTAACGTCCTTCATTGGTTGAGTTAATCTGTGCTTCAGAGCTCAAGGTGATCACTTTGTTGCTTCTTCCTTGAGGACTTTTCTGACTCTTCCCTTCATAACCAGAAGTGCGGCTCTACTGCATCCCGAGACACTACCTCTCACAGCACTGATCACAAGGTATTGGAAGTATCTGTTCATGTTTTTGACTCTGGCCTGCAAGCTTAAAAACAGGGCATGCATGCTATGGTTCTTGGTATCCCTAGCAGTGCTCAGTGTCTGGCATAGAGCTGGACTCAATAAATATTTGTGTAATGAATGTGCTAGTGAAATTATCAAGTTATATCTAAATAAGTAAAACCTGTGTAAAGATATAGAAATGACACTGAAGGATTGGCCTGATTGAATCACAAAGTTAGAATAGTTTTTTAGTAAAAGTATATACTAGGCTGAAGGAAAAAACAGATTACATAAACAAATAATGACTGGAATATGGGCACAGACACTGACTCCGCTGTAGTGTTCTAGATGCTCGCAAATTACAAAGATATCAAAAGACAGAGAAAGATATTTATTTCATATTAATTCCTACAAAAATAATCTCTTTCACCAAGGTTTCTAAAATACATTTTCAGCTTTGTAAAGGTGATATGTTGAATATTATACCCTAACCCAGTTGGATGAATAATGTAGATATTTAAAACAGAGTATTCTAGTTTTATTCAATGCTTGTATTACTTTTGTATCATACCCAGCTTACAGACTTTAATATCCAAAGATAAAAAGACAAATTCCAGGTCTCTTCTCTATAAGAAGGTAAGTCAACCAGTCTCTATAAATGAATGCATCTTCTGCTACCACAAAAGGGTTCTTTTTTCCCATCACTTTGTAATCCTAAAAACACTTTCCAACTTGATATGAGAGGTACTAAAATAAAAGTTGTAAAAACAGCCTCTCTTCAATGTCTCCATCCTATCTGATTATTTTAAGGAAAAGGAAGTCCATGTAATAGCCTCTTCTCTTAATTCCTTTGGCTGACCTCCAAAGTGTAGCTGTCACCTAGTGTTAGCTAAATAAGTATGAGCCATGGCCCATGGCCCATTTACTGTCAGTCACTTAGATGAGAATGTTCCCCCCATATTATTATTGCTAAATATCAGGAGTAGGAACCATCAATATACTTCTCTTCAGTGTGATGTCCAAAGACTGAGTAAGGACATCAGAAACTGTTATATAAACACACACACAAAAAAAAGTCCATCGATATACTTTCTACATTTCAGAAGCACTATATTTAAATAAAATTTAATCTCACCTTGTCAAGGAAGGCTTTTATGATTAACTTCATCTATCATCTCTTACTTGGCAACCTCAACCTGTATTTACTCATGTTTAATATTTGAATCGTCATTGTTTAATATGTTGCTCTATAAATATAGTCTTTATTCATGTGTGTTCTTGGGTTTGTATATGTGTGTTTTATCTCATTTAGACTGTCAGATGATTAGGGATGAGAGTTCTGTTATATTTTTGTATCTTTTTTCAGCTCTTATTAAAGTGCCTCATATACATTAATTTTCTGAGCATATGCTAAATCAAAATGGGAAAAAATAATTCTCCTTGTGATTCTCATATATACTCAGTTCTATGAATTATCATAACATTGTTTTTTTTTCCCATTTGCCAAATGAAAAGAGCCTAAGGAAAACAATATCACTCAAAATTTGCCTACTGATAGATTATTCCTCTGAAATACTCTGAATCTATCATCTTTATCTGTAGCTATAAAAACATGGTTGTAAATAAAGATATATTTCCAAAAATGGGATCATATTTATATTTACTCTTATAAAATTATTTTTCTATTTAATATATTATATTTTATTGTTAACAATTGAATCTTTGATCATAAAAATGTGATTATACGTTTATATACTGGAACTTATGCCTTTCTGTATTTTCCCTCCATCAAAAAAATGCTCATAGTACTATGTCACAGAGGAGTCAATTTGCATTAACAAATCCAGTTATAAAGCCACGAGAAACTAAGGACTTTATTAAAAATCTAGCTATCTTTAAGATAAAAAAAAAAGAAACCTTAGTGATTTCATCTTGGATATTTTGGAATGTGAAGCAAAGTTATGTCTGCCTAGGCCTCTAAAAATAACATATCAACAGGGAAAAACAGTTTCAATTCAATTTTTTAAATATATAAAAACACATAAGCATCTTAACTATGATTTTTAACTACAAACTTCTTTATTATAGGGTGATCATAAAACCCAGAGTGGCTGTGGCAATCCTGGTTAAGATTTTTAACGTTCGTTCTAGATTTTTCATTTTTCACTTAAGTATTACTGTTGTTGCTGTTGCTGTTGCTCTTCTTATTTGTTGCACACAAATAGATCTCTTAATATGAAATTATATTTAGTAATGTAAGACACAAATGCAGTGAACAGCACGATGATGTCAGGTGCTTGCTTATAAAATAAAATGTATACATCTAAGTGTGGCTAGGGATATTTTATTCCTTTTGGTCTCTGGTGAAAGTGATGTTGCTGACCCTGCTAGCCATGTGACGAACCAGCCTGTTTTGCCTTGGCTACTCACTGTCAATGAGAGAACAAAGATACTGTCAGATTGCCAGTTAGTCTGATTAGAAAGAAACGTGAAAAATGATAGGTTAAAATATCTGTGATATGTATGGGAAAAAATAGAGGCTGTTTTAGCTCTAATAAGGAGCAATTTCTTGTTATATATTGCCTATTTAAAAAATCTATATTTATTGATTTATTTATTACTGATTATAATTTTACCATCTCTAAATAAGTTATCTTGAATTTTGAATCTTTACTTTCAAAGAAACATAATAATGAACAAAATGCTTGTTTTATCAAATTTGGAAAATGTTTGGTAATTAATTCTTCACATATGTTTTCTGTCAGCTCTCTGTTGTTAAGAGATTCCAGTTAAATGTATATTAGGCCATTTGAAATTGTATAATATCACTTATAGGTAGGATCCGAGAGGTAAACTCATGAAAAGCAGACACTAGAATGGTGACTGGGAGCTGCTAAGGGAGAATGAGATGTTGGTCAAAGCGTACAAACTTCCAGTTATGAGTAAGTTCTGGGGATCTAGCATACAGCATGGTGATTATAGTTAATAATACTGTATTATATACTTGAAAGTTGTTAAAACAGTAGATCTTAAATCTTCTCAGTACAAAAAGTTGTAATTATGTGACATGATAGAGGTATTAGCTAATGCTATAGGTGGTAATCATTTTGCAGTATATGAGTGTATCAAATCAACATATTGTACACCTAAAACTTACACAATGTTATATGTCAATTTTACCTCAGTAAAGTTTGGAAAAAATAAAGACAGACACACAACCAGTAAATTAAAAACTAAGGGTTTTCAAATTTTATAATCACATTTTGACAATCTTAACTTTTAAGAAAATTTTGTGATAGTGGTTGTGTTTAAATAAATTTATACTCAACATTGAAATAGAATAAAATTGACAGAGTCTACAATTTTGCAGCAACTGGATTTGGTAAAACTTTCAAATAAATCACAAAATAGAGACAATTCATTTGATGCGTTTTGTCATATAAAAATATTTGTCAAAGAAAAGTATTTTGAATAAAGTCAAAAAGAGCAAAATGTGAAAATAGTTGGGCATAACTAGTCACACATTTCTGTGTAGAAAAAGAAAAGAATTGAGATATCCTCTATTTAGCAGTACTTTCCCTGAGCATATGAAGCATCTTAACATCTACAGAGTATTTCTAATTAAAAAAAAATTATGATCCACAGAGAAAAGTCAATTGGAAGTGTCAAGAACTTTAGATTATTATTAGAAAGTGGCAACTTTAAAAAAAGAGTGAACATTTTATATAGAAAAGACTTTTAAAGAAAAATGTTCATTCTTTTCTGAACTATATCAATGACATGTTATGATAGATATTGTTAAAAAGCTGGTTAGAGCATATGGAATATTGACTAAAATCATTTTGTTTATTTTAATTATTGATATTTAATAGTTAACATGCTTTAAAAAGTTACTTTGTTATACATGAATATATATTTTCAAAAATGATTTTAGTCTTGAAAATAGTTTTGATTTAGGACTATTTTATAGGATATTTAATAAGTAAATATTGAAAAATTATATAATTTTAATTATTTTTAATATTCTCTGTTACTTATATAATTCATGAATTGAACAATAAATTCATGGATATTCTCGCTCTTGAATTGACATGTGAAGTTTCAGGGGATTCTACTTCCCCCAGTGCATACTCTCTGCTGTCTCTTTCTGTTTTCACCTGGGCTACTACCACTTCTAGGAAAGAAACAGCCCAGTGATAAAAAACAGACAACTGTGGCCTTCTGTCTGGAACTGTAATATCAGAGCTTAACCCTCTAAAAGCTGCAAATTTTCATGATGACTTTAGCTATGCTTCCAAAGAAATTTATCAAAATTTCCAGAAAAATATTTGATATCTTATCATCAGGGAATTAAGCAATAGAGGCAAGACTAAATTCTAAAGACACACAGTTGATAAATGTTTACTAGACATTGTGAATTTGAGCTCTGACCATCGATTTATCTTTTTATTTAATATTTGAAAGAAAGCTTGAAGTATCCAAGAAAATGGTGATATGTGGGATCTGTGAGAACATATCCACCTTTTCAAGTGACGAACCCTGTCTGCATTATTAAATAGGAAAACATTTTAATATTTAAATCTGGCAAATAGATACACATATATCATGTCATCTTTTATGTTGAATATAAGTGAAAAAAATCCTAAATGATATATAAATGAAATAAAGTAAATAATTTCTAAAAATCATCAACAATCTTAGGCAACTTTTATCCTAAGAAAATTCAAATATAATTTACTTGAAATAGTTTCCCACTTCATTCCTTGAATTTATCATCTTTCTTCCACCATCTATGTATCAGCCTTAGCTTTTCATGCACAGTGCCTCATTCTGAAATAGAGAAGTCACCTGAATTGCTGAGATAAGTTTTGAAATTTACCCTCCTCCACCCCAAAAAGCTTGAAGTAAGTGTTGTTTCCTTTCAGGATACTTTTTGGATGACCGCGAGCCAAAAGCAAAAGGAACAAAATAAATAAACCAGAAAAAAATAAGGTAAGTCATAAGCAGAGTTTTTTCCTTTCACTGGGAAATATGCCAAATGTTCAACCAGGTGGTGAGAGGAAGGAAAAAAGTCCATGGTGCTCTGCCCAAATTTTAGATACTGTCTAAACCTCTAAGTGAATGTTCCAAGTCTTAATCTTGGGGGTCTTAGCCTTAGAGGGCAATACAGGCAATATGAAGATTTCCTGACAGAAAGTCTCAAATAATTTTAGAGATACTTGAGTATAGTCTGTACTTTGTTACCTAGAAGGTGGCTTGCAATGGGCTTCCAGCCTCTAAAAGTAGACCTGTAATCTGTATGGCTATGGGTCTTATCCAAGGGGCGAGTGTCTCTGCAGATGGGCTGAGGGCAGTCCAGAAAAGCCTGCTTATCTGAAAGTGGTTCTAGAATTTCTAAATCACCAAAGAGCCAGGGGGGAAAGGAGTGCGTTTAAATTAATGTTCAGAGAGGAATTAGTGCTTAAGAGACTGGAGAGGGTGCAGATCCAAGTGGTTTAGATTCACTGACATGTGACTAGAGGCAGAGTACAGAGCCCAGACACAGCAGTGGGTACTGCTACAAAATAGTCAACACTTCAGCGGAGACCCAGGAGAATGGAAGGCAAGTTAATGGTTCAAATACCCATCTGCTTATGTCAGGGAGACAGGGAGACTTGTATGTCTCACAAAGAAGTTGAATTACCTCCAAGAAAGAAGAGAGAGAATATTTATTGAAAAACAAACAAACAAACAAACAAAAAGCAACAACAAAAAAAACTTATTTCTATAGTAGAATGATTTGCCTTGAATCACATGCTTGTTTTTTTGTTTGTTTGTTTGTTTGTTTTCTCCTATTATTGTAAAAAGGGACTTGTGAGTTCCACTGATTTTGGTTATAGAAAAATTAAGTTAAATCTTTGCTCTGTTAAGTTCAAAATTTGTATGCCTGAGATCTATGAGCCTTACAGATTTTAGTCATACTCACTAAAAAGCATGTTTTTATGAGACATAGTGATAGTCTATTAAATATTAAAACTTAAAAAAATGTTGCTTGTAGTCTTAAAAAGAAAAATTTAGAGATTTATGTACAAGGATGTTCACAGCAAAATTCACTATAATAAAGAAAAATTGCTAACAACTTAAATATCCATGACTAAGGGATGAATCATATGTTAATGCAGTTACTCAAAGTTATATTTTATAAAAATATTTAATAGAATGGAATAGCTAATGATAAAATATTCAGTGTGCAAATAGAATATAAAACTGTTGGTTAGAAGAAACGTTGTCTTTTACACTTTTCTTACATTTAAAATATTTGAAATATTTTGATATTTAAATTTATATATGCCATATGATCACGTTTTTTCTAAAATAAAAGGTATAAAAGGTATGTATTGTTAAAGAGATGTTATCCCTTTTGTAGTAACAAAATCTGGTAAAATCTATGATTTCTGTAACCCTGGATTCTGCATCTTAAACATATTTCTGAATTCTTTTTTTAAGGAAATTATCTAATACAAATTTCCCAAATCCCAGCTCAATTCTGAGATTTTCTGGTGACTATACAAGTGAAGTCCATATTTATGTTTATTCTCTTTCTCGGTTCATACAGTATACCTTGTCTATTTCATTCAGTCTGGCATTGAACCATATACAGTGGATTGCCCTGTCACCTAACTTAGTCAAATATGGACAGTTTTTCTCCTTTTCTCAACTGCAGGCTAATAAACAGTAGATTAGAGCAAATCTTAGAACAAGAAATTTACTAGTCTCTTTTCCCCAGCTCCTAGTTCTGTCTAACATTATGCGTCAGATAGTAAATACTTAATGCTAACGGCACATATTTTTTTTAAAATGACACTTGTTTTCTTCCTGGCTTTATTTTCACCAAATTCTGGGTCAGATACCTTAGAATTTCTTGAATTGATTTACAAATGAACATAATGGAGAATTAATTGTATATTTTAGTGTTCCTCTGGCAGCATAAAAGTTCTCGTTTCTGAGGTGCGGATCTGAATCAGTTCATCTTTTTCAACCCCTTGTTCTAGAATAAAATCTGTGAGGCTCTCCGATAGAGTATTCTATATCTCAAGTAAAAGCATGTATTCTGAAGTTTCCTTTTTGTATGAGACAAAGTTAATTGGGACTCTACGATCAATTTCTACAAATACTGTCCACTGATTAAGGACCTCAACGTTGAAACAACCCATCTACTTCCAGGAGTGTGTGCTGCTTTGATAAAGAAGAAAGTGTCTTTCTAAACTATCTAATGGCATGTTTCTTTAGAAATAGAGGACTATTTTGGAAGAATAAATCATTCTTTCTATCATCTATCTGTCTGTTTGTCTGTCTATCGATCGATCGATCTATCCATCCATCCATTCATCCATCCATCTACCTACCTACCTATTATTATCGCCCCCATTCCTGAACCATTTGAGAGTAGGTTGAAAATGATTCCCTTTTACTTTTTAAATGCATTAGTGTTTATTTTTAAGAATAAGAGCATTTTCTTACATCTCATATAACAACAATATGAATATTAAAATTAAGAAATTAGCATCGATAAAAATTTATCATCAATCTAAAATATATACAATAAAATTCATCAATTTTCCAATAATGTTCTTTAGATAATTTATGTATGCATTTATGAATTTATTGGCCCAGGGCCCAATCCAAGATTATGTGTGGCAGTTAGTATCATACATTTTAGTTGCCTTAAATGTGGAATAATTCCTATGTCTGTTTTTTAAGACCTTAGAAAAGAATAAAAATATAAAAGAATAAATATCATTTTAAAATAAACATTTACTCTGGAATTATACATTCTCTTTAATAAAATATATTATGTTCATGACTTTTGTGAAGAGGTCACAGTTATCATTGCAAAAGGTAAGAGATCATGGACTTCAATTTAAAATTTTCTTTTATGATCTTCTAGATTCATTATGACCTGTCTTTTTAGAGTGTGAAACCAATATGAATTTCCATGTGAACACATAAAGTTTGCAGTCAATACACTGACAACTTCAAGGATAATGGTGCACAGAAAAAGTAGGGAAGAAGCGCAAGAGGAAGAGAATGAACACTAGTAGAAGGAGGAGGAGGAGCAGGAGACAGAGAAAGAGAAGAAATAGTATCATTTTCTTAAGAATACCTCAGAAAGGGTTATACTTACTTATCTGAAAGTTATCCCGAAGGCTTTTCTACTATTTAAGAAAGATTTGGCAAACATATTGAAAGTTTTTTCTTTTCCCTCCAAATAAATAAGTCAGTAAATTACAATCCTTCAGGTCTTCCCAAAATACTGCAAGAAAGAACATTTCTCTTGGATAGTCAATTTAATTACTTTAGGAGTGCTTGTTACAATATTTCATGGCAAATGTGAATGCCCTGGAGATTTAGAAACCTGCTGGGGAAAGAAATGGTGAGGGTGCTTTGGTTACTTTTCACAAGTTTTGTGGAATACTAATGAAACTACAGCTGCACCTGGAAAAATGTAAAGTCCCCATGCAACAACACCAGGTAAAATTGTTTTAAGAGACATTGGAACTTGTAAAGCCCCAAGTGGTTCATTAAAAAGTTGTTGTTTGAATATTATTAAAAGATGTGTATTAGAAAAACAATGTTAGCATTCTACAAGTCACTTAGAATCATGGTAAAACATCTTAATAAACCAAATGATTTAAATTTATTTCAGTGACAGTTCTTTGTTTTTCACAAAAGATAATTAAAACAATCTTTGTTAGGACAATAAAGAGAACAAAATATCTTTAATAATTTAAAAATGAGTTATGAAATAATTTTAATTTTGCTCTATCTCTTTTGCTTTCTTTCATTGCACTAAGAATCATCTACGCAAGGCCTAGATCAGGCCAGTGATTCATTTTTTTTTTACTTCAAAGATTAAACACATTCCAATAATTATTGAGAAATATTAATTTTATTCTGAGAATGGTTCTGAAAAAAATATTTTCTACCTTGTTGCTTACATTTCTTAACCTTTTTAATAGTTAGTGAATAGTCATTTTGTTGATATATGCTATTTCTCAGCTGAATATCTCTTGAGAATTGCACTTAAGATGCAGTAATTATTTTTGTCACTTTCATAAAAGTCAGTAAAATACATATTTAATGTTACCAACATAGTGCTGTGGGCAATTAAAACGACAAATATTATTGATAGCTCTATTTTGAAAACATTTCTAAAAAATTCTACACTATTTACAATGCTTCTCTGTGTTCACAGTATCCCTGATGTTCAACTGTAAAAATATTGGCTCAAATCTCCTTAAGAATTGCTTTGTGGATCCCACTGGTGGATATAATGACCTCTTTCACCTTGTCAAAAGGGCAAACTTGTCAAGCTCACAGTATAGTCAATACTCTGAAGAGCATCCCTTCAGTCTAGAAACATGGACCAAGCAGGGACTCTGAAGTGCAGATGCTGAGATGTGCGAACCTGACAGAGACAAATAGTTCCAGAACTCACCAGCTGATCAAGGACGAAGGGACACTCTGCTTCTGAAGCTGAAGCCCACTTAGATTTCTCCTGTATCACTTAATGAGGTGAACAGAAACTTAATTCTTTGAAGTGCCTGATTTAAGGAGCTGAAAAGCAAAGGAAGCCTTTTTGCTTGATCTGATTCTTGTTATTAAAAGAAACAGAGATAAAACACTTTCTATTTTTATCTATTGATGTGTTTTGAGGTCAGTATTTTAATCTGTTCATCTATACTTGCCCTCTGCCCTCATTCCAAAGTTTCTATTTGCTTCTGATTAAGAATGCCAATTAATTTTTTGATATATCCTTTAGCTGATTACAGTTAACTTTTTCCAATTTGAAAGTTTGTCTTATTTCAATTCACTTATCATTCATTTTGCATTTCAATTTCGTTAAGAACCCCAACTGAAAATTTCAGAAAATTTACTGAAATAAATTAATCTATTTTGATATGCTTTCTTTCCGATCACAGTCCATCACTGATGTCTCTCAAAAGTTTTCTATAAGTGATTTCCCTCACTTTTCCTTTACTAGCCAGATTCATTTTATGCCACCAAAGTTCTAGATGGTATTAATTAAAATGTTACCTCACATTACAGAATTCCAATGACCTTCTGAATGTTTCTGCAAATACCCAGGTCAAGAAAAAGTTTTAGCTTATGATTCTGTCTTTGATCTGCTTTTCCTGCTTAGTCATTTTAATTTACGGATATAATTGCTATCTAATGCATGATGTTTCCATTTTTAAGGGTATCAATACAAATGTGGTAGTCAAGCCTCTTTCATAAATACTTTACCCTTACATGACATTTGTATGAAGGAGATACATTAACTGAAGTTTTTGGAGAGATGGGGAGATTTACAACACAAATATGCTAATACCTTCATGGGTTCAGACACCATGTTTTACAACTACTACATTCATAATCCGGTACTTCTCTGAAATTAATGCTCACACTCTTTTCATTTTCCTCACAACTATGTCATGTCTCCAAACTATTGTTTACTTTTAATACAAAAAAATAGTCTGTGGAACTTTTTCTTTAGCTCCAGCCTACTCATTCCAACAGGGGTCTCAATTGCTATCTCAAATGGCTTATTATCATTATCATTAATAAACAATGGCTTATTTTCTTAAATAATAATATTCTCTTTCTTAAAAAGAAATAAATGTTAACTATGAAGAAATTAAAAAAAAACATTTTATCACACTTTACCAATTACCAATATTAATGTGGTTATAGATGTTTACCCTTCATTACAGACTTTGTATTTAGGTTATCTATAATTGAAGTTAAGCCTAAAAAACAGAGTAGTCTGTATTTCTTTTTTTTATCATTCCTTTGTCTTTCAGTCTGAAGGACTGACAATCTTTATTCCCAGCATTGTCACTGAGCTTACATTGCATTGTGGTGACAGTACAACTACCAGCATCAGTATCAATATGCTCCCTGGGAATACAACAAAACTGGACTCTTATCTTTGAGAGGTCTTGGTGCCTGTCAGGTATTTTAAAGTCAAATAAATGCCATGGGAGAAACTGCAGATTCTGAAAGCAAACCTGTCCCCTTGAGATGATGACAATCAGCATAGATGATCTGCCTTTAAGATACCTGATTCACTTTTACCCTTCCCCATGTTTTAATTCTGTTGTTTCTCAAAATATCTTGCATTTTCTGTGAACACCTAACTGTTGCTACTGCAACTGATACTATTAACATCTTAGATAGCATGTGATGAGGCATCAACTTGGGAAAATTGACTCTTATCACAGGAGAGGAGACTAGAAATTGATAGACATCACACCCAGATAAACTTTATCACACTCTATCCTAACTCCCATATATTCTTCTAAGAGCCCATTCATTGTTTCTAAAAATCATTTACTCTCCCCTAAGAGGCCTACATTCCCTTACCCCTTTTCCTACTAAGATGGTATTTAATCCTGAATTCTAAAGCCACCTCTTTTAGTTACTCACATTTTCCTGGGTATCTCCCATGTATATATGAGGTATATATGTTAATAAGTTTCTGTTAATTTTGCTCTCATTTATCTTTTATCACAGGGGTCTCAGTTAAGAACTCAGGTGGGTAGAGGGAAAGTTATTTTTCCTCCCCTACAAAATGTAAACCATTGTCCTATATACAATGAAATCATCAAAGAAGAATCTATTTGTTGGATTCATCAGAGAGGATTTCATACATAAGCTGGCATTTGAACTGGCTCTTGCAATAAAATAAGGTAGCTGAGGAAAAACAAGTGGGTGCCAAGGGCATTTAAAATTGCAGGAAACATTAGTGCAACAATATAAAGACTATACATGGTGATAATTTACCATCTCAGAGTCTTGTATTTGACTAATTAGACAATCAGAGAATACATTCTGCAAGGCCACAAAAAAAGAAAAACTGGATAAATATTTACCTGGAATCTTTAATTATTCATCAATACTTTGGATTCCTAATGCCTTTACCAAAGATTTATTCCCTCTACCTAATATAATTTGAATGGATGTTTCATTATATAACACATTATATAAAAAAGCTTAAAACTCAGCATTTTTAACAGGTTTCAATAATATAATAATTTTGGGAGACTCGTTTGAGGATAAGTCATAATTACTATTGACATTTCTTATCTTCTTACTTAGGCCAAAGGGCACCAACATTCAATGTTACTTGTTTTATTTTTTTGACTCCAATGGTTTACTGCTTTGTGTTGAGACTTTAATACCCCTGATCTGGATTTTTATGGTATCCTGCTACACTCAGCCTCTCCTCCCCCTCAATCTACTCTGAATTAATCTTTCTAGAACACAATTTTGGTTTCAATATTTCTCTGCTCAACAATCTATAGTGATACCCCATTAACTATCAAATAATACAAATAATTACAAAATAAATACTAATTATTCAGCTTGGTTCAAACTGTGTTGACAAATAAATCAGCATAGGGGTAAATAAGGTTTAAAGGAAGCAAAACAAACAGAATGCTGATTCTGAGTCACTAGTACCTTCTGGATTTAAATCATAGTTCAAGTCACTTTTGTATGGCTTTTTGTTAGCTGCCTAACATTTTCCAATGTTGGTTTCTACAACTAATTAATTACAAGTTTTTTAAAAGTTGCTGTGAAAGGTTGTTGTAATGATTACAGGTAATATAATAGATGTTCCAATATTCGTAGAAAGGAACAGAAATGTACCTGGTTAGGTTGAATAAAATTCTGGCAGCATAAATATAAGAATTTCAGACTAATATTCCAAAGAACACAAGAGGACCCAAAAGTATGCCAGGAGAAGACATCCAGGAGGTAAACAGGTCATCAAGAGTGATTGACAGCATGTCATAGGAGGAAAATAAAGTCAGGGAATTTGCAATAAGTCTAGGTAGTCCATTAGCAGGAAGAAATTATCCAGAGAAGAAATTAATTGAGATCAGAAGTTTTATACAGCTGACAGACAGCACCCAGTCTCAGCAAATGGAGTTGCCAGGGCAGAACTCAAGTACCATGGGGATATAAGAAACCATGAAAATTAGCAACAAGATTCATCTGGTTCCAAGGTGCTGCTATTGAGTAAGGGCATCTTTTGATTTCCCCTGCTTTTGAGCCCAGAAATGGTAGAATGTATAGGGTAATGACATCTGGAATAAATAATATCACCCTGGGAGTGATGTTTGCATTAGAGTAGTAATAGGGATCCAATCCAGACTCTTATGTAATTTTCTTATTAAATTTAAACTGGACATTCTAAGGGTTGTTAATAGTTTGGGCTTTATAAATGTTCTTTTCATCTATGAAAGAGATTTTCATTGTAACAACATACTCTGAATAAAGTCAATAGTTACATATATTCTCAAATAGAACACTGTACAGTGATGGTCTGTAATAGGAAAGAAGGTAAATGTATACCTAAGCATCGAAACTTGAGATCAGTGGTAGAAATAAACATGCATAGCCCAATTAAGAAGATTTAGACCAAATTTGTTTAACAAAACCTTACTATGTTCCAGGCATTTATTAACTCAATTTTAGAAATGTGAAAACTGATCAGAGCAAGTTTAAGTAACTTATTTCAGGTAATACTGATAGAAAGTGATATAGTCAGAATTTTAACTCAGTAAGTTTCGTTCTGAGATGCCATATTTTTATTTATTTATTTATTTTTTATTTTTTGAGACTCCATGTTTTTAATCACTATTCCATTTTGGCTGATTATGTGTTAATAAATGATTAAATGATATCCATCAGAAGAAAACCAGATACTGTTGAAAGTTAAATAAAAGCAACTCCAAATGTATGTAATTCAGACTTGCTATGTAATAAACCACCCAAAACTTAGAGACTTAAAAACTGTTTGTTTAGCTTAATCAGCTAACTGATTCTTCATGTCTGAATCAGCTCAGCTGATATCTGTGGGGTATGCTCAGTTGGATGGTCTAGAATGGCTTCATTCACATGTCCCGTAGCTGACAGGCTTTTGATCAGAATGCCTTGGTCTCATTTTCCAACAGGTTAGCTCAGGTTTACTCACATGTTTTCAGGATTTCAGAATGAGTCCAGGATTGTACACAAGAGGGCAAATCCCATCATGAAAGTTGTTTTCAAGACTTGACAGTTATGATTGTCAATATGAGAACAATGTTTCCTACGCCCAGGAGATATTTGACAATGTTTGGTGATGCATTTTTGGCATAGTCAGAATATTGCTACTGGTACCTAGTAGGTAGCCATCATAGGTGTTGCTAAATATCCTACAGTGATCAGGACAACCTCCCTCAACAAAGAATTATCCAGTTCAAAATGTCAACACTGCAGAGGTCTAAAAACTGATCAATTCAGATTACATTTGTTAATGTCCTATTAGCCAAAGAAATGCACATGGCCTACCCTATTTCAAGGGGTAAAACAAAACAAAACAAAACAAAACAAAACAAAACAAAAAAAATCAGAGTCCACCTCTTGATAAAAAGAGATTTTTTGTGGTCATGTTTTTCAATCTGACATTGCAATAATAATTTAAGTTATTTGATAAAAAGAAGCAAAAAAGATGACAACACAGCAGCAGCAAGAGTAGCAGTGGAAGCTCAAGAAATAGAATGGATTCAAAGGGTTAAAGAATATTCAACAGGACAGCAAACCTGGGAGATTTACTTTAATATTCTGTTTTCATTTAATCAGACTTTATGCATTCATATATGATTAAGTACAATCTTTCACAGCCTTAAAGAGATGTTTGTCTTTCAAGTGGGGTTTTATATATTTAAAACACTAAATTAATCCATACCAATAGGACATTAGCCTATATATACAATGTATTTCAAAACATGAAAAACAATTGTAATTGAGCAATAAATCTATCCATAGTAATTACTGAGGCATTTATATAGTTTGTTAGTGGTAAATCTATTTATACTTTTCCTCTTTCCATAAATGTAATTATTGCTAAAGGATAAATTAAAAATCAACGTGTCTTATTGAAAGATCAATAACTACTGACCAGATCATAAATAGAGACTTTCCTGAGGGAATTGGTTTGTTATGTTCATTGTCATTTGAAAGAATTCCTTAAATCTTAGTCATTTTTAGTTGGAAGAAGAAATAGAGAAAGAATAAAAAGAATTTAGCTTTTTAAACTATCTATTACTATTTCAGAAACCTCAAGCATACAGATTAAATGTTTGGATTTGAAAAAAATTTTATACTTAGTGATCTAACTATCCCTATATGATGTAAGATACCTGGTAATAATGTTAATATTTTTGTTAATTTTTATGTTTCCAAATACATGGGGTTTTGGTGTCAAATGTATGAAAAATTATAATCGATAATAATCATTATTATCATTATAACTGATAGTTTACCTTTAAACAGCTATAGTTTACCTTTAAATAGCTAAAAATTACATAAAATATTACATGAATGAACTATAAAATTGTTGATAGCCATTTATGCCTGTATAAATTATAATAATATGTGGTTCAAATTAATATCACTAACTAACTCAAATTAAGATAATCTGTATAATTTTTAAAAGGTTTGGCAAATCTAAATGTATTAACCAAAAAAATCTTGCTGTATGATTTGGAGATATTAAAAAAAACAACTTCCTTTAATCTTTATCAAACATATGTGATTATGTCCTGTGCAAATTAAGATTTCAAAAAAGATGTTAAGACAGATACCATCAGAAAATTAAAAATTAAAAAGCAGCTGTTGGAAATGTTTCTATCTTTATAACCCATAAATGTAACACCACAAAATCTAAGTATATGCTTATGCACAAATGCCATTGTAATAAAGGATGAATTTGCTCATAGAAATGTAAATATTTTTCTAAAGGAAGATACAAGTTTCTCCTTATAATATCTTTTCTTCGAAATTTTAATGAGAAGCAGTGTGGTAAAGTGAGAAGTGGATTGCCTCTGGAGTCATACAGACCTCACTTTTCATCTTAGCTGTGCTGTTTCTTAGCACTAGTCTAGATCTTATTGTTAAGTAAGTTCTCAGAGGCTTAGCTTACTAGTGTATAAAATGGGATAATAATCCTATCCTACTGTGTTTGTTATAAAGGGTAAAGGAAACAGTACGTAAAATTTATCTACCACATGTTAATTTATAGTATATGCTCAATTAATACAAGTAGCTTATTATTTTCTATTATTTTTGCAAACATTTTTGTATTAGAAGTTAATATATATCAGATTCTAATTATGTTGTCTACATTATGCTTTATTTTAGCTCCTTTTTAACTCTCAAGATTTCTGAAATCTTGTTGGAGGAGAAAATGAGCAAAGTCTCTGAGCTTCACCAATTTAAATTTACCTATTTCCATTCTTTTCATTTTTCTCATCCCAATTTTTTTCCACTCTAAAACATTCTTCCTTGCTACCTCTTTATATAACATATCCTTTAATTTAAATCTTTTAAAAATTAGATATGAATTTAGTGCATTCAATTTCTACCTTTAAAATAAAATGTTAAATTTATACAATAAAAAATAGATTTAGGAAAAATTATCTAGGTAGTCAAATAGTCTTGAGTTCCTGACTGAAACATCAGTCTGTACGTTTGATCACTTGTGTCTGAAAAACAATTAAATTCTTTGGCTAGCACTTGGAAAATATTCTCTCTGTTTTCTCAATGTCAAAGTGATTTTCAATTTATCTCAGATGTGAGAGATAGCCAAAATGATTTTAAATAAATTGCCATGTTCATAAATTCTATCTCTAAGGAAAATATGATACATAACCAATATTCCTTTCATTGATTATGTACAGTATGTTAAATAATCACATTATAAAACTTAAGAGACAGAATCATAGATATATGCAGACTACAAATAGTCCCCCAAATAAAATATTTCTCCACAAATCTTTGGTGACCAGCTATGGCAAGAAGGCAATATGAATTGATGGGCTCATTTATCTCCACCTCTTCAGAGACCAGCTTATATTTTTCACTGACTACATTAATACATTCTGCATGTTTGACTATGAATAGTCACTGCTTTGAGATACATTTCAACAGCCCAGAACAGTTTAATATTATCAAGGTTACAGCTGTACTTGTTCATAAATAATTCATTTAAAATGCATTTTTTTAATTAAAAGTAGGTCATATGATTCATTTTGAAGTCCTATGAGTCGTTGGAAGATCATCTGGGATGATTCATTAATACCTTCTCTAAAACCTGCAGTTTGCTACCCCACATTTGTTCATAAATGAACTGAGTAATGCCTACACTTCCTAGGTTTTCACTGTAAAATTCACAGAGGCATCTTCTATCAGCACCTCCATGGATTTAAAAACAATATAGGTTCATCATACGTCAATACACAGATACTAGCCATGAGGTGCTTGAAAAACTTTGCTCATTTGTCAGGCTAAATTGTAGTTCAGACTTGGCAGCAAAGAAAATAGGGCATCATGTTTCTACTTATATGTAACATTACTGGTAACTGCAAACTGACACAATAAAATAGAAAATAGTTTAGGATATCTGTGGTTATACAAATCTATCGCCACACTTAAGGTCTTTGGGGGACATGATTTTAAAATCATGTAGCTATTTCAAAGCCTATTTTCAGCTCTGTTTTGAAAGGTTACTGAATAATGATCCATAACCTGACAGGTGAATATGATTCTCCTAAGATTTGGCATTTGAGGACTCCCATGAACTATTTAGGATAACAATTGCTCCGTACAATTCATTGCAGGACCAGCGGCACTCTAGTGGCATCGATGGTTAATGCACCTTTGAAAGAACAAGTCATCTGAGCAATTAGTTCACCTGCTAGAGACGCTGAGACCACAAATTTGATCCCTATAAAAATTCCCTTTTCTTTTCAGAAAAAAGAAAAAATGGTCAAGCCCAGAGATACACACACAAATTTACCTCACAAGATAACCTGGCTTAGGTAATAACATCTTGTACCATCTCACATGTATTTCAAACTCTCCTTTACCGATTTTTCCATCTCAACATATGAACACATATAAGTCTTGCTCATCTTGAACATTTTAATTATAAAAATATAATCTTCCATTGATATTGTATCTCCTCTTTATGTATTCTAACTATATAATTAGGTTTATTCTTTCTTTTTTAAGACAGATGATCTTCACTTCCTTGCTTATTCCTCAGCTTGGAGCAATCTAACATCCAGACCACATTGCTCCAAAACCATTGCACACTAAGGTCAATGATAGGCTTCAAAATTCACTGAACATTAGTGATATTTCTCTTGCCCCAGTGCCCTCATACTTGACACTCTGACATTACATCTTCCTTTGCTTGTACAACATTACTTTCTTCTTCTACCACTTTGATAGCTTCTTTTTAGTCTTTCTTAAGAAATATTCTATATTCTTTAGATGTCTGTGTTCTCTTTCCCCTAGTCTTTCCTCTATTCACTACATATTCTGGACAGACATCCACATAAAAATTTCTTCAGAAATGACTGAAGAGTTGTTAGATCCCAAAACCATAGTTTCAATACATTTATCCAATAGCTTATTGTAGACCTCTATTTAGCAGTTCCAGATATATCTTAAATTCAATGCTTAAAATAGACATCATCTTTATTTCCTCAATCTGTTTTTTTTCTCTCTCTCAGTAAATGACATTATCACTTACGCTCACCCAAACTACAGAGAAAGTAGAGTTGTATTTAGCTATTGTCTGAGTACAGGCTGCTTTCAGCCCTCTCTAAATACAGGAGTGCCACCTCCTTCCAACAATCCTTCCAGGTTACCAGAGATATATAGCCCTTTTTTGAGGCTTATAGATGTCTCGTTAAGATTGTGGGAAATTTTCACAAGAGATAAACTAGACAGGGAAAAGGAACAACTTCATTTAATGAAGAGATATAGATGAGCTTTACTCCCACTGGGTGGTCATTAATCTGAGTGCTAGCTCCTGATCATGGGAAGATTTCATCAGGTATCTATGACAAGAGAAGCTAGTATAGGTCTGGGCACAGAGAGAACAGTAGCAAATGATGTTTCAGTTTCCAAATGACTCTGACAATGGAAACAAGGCCCTTCAAAAAGGTTATTTACCAAAATGTGTGAATGATTCATCACCTTTAGCCCTGTCTCTAAGGTCTATTAAAAACACTCACCCCTTTTTACTCTTCCTCCTCTCCTCATTACAGTATAATGCCAAGACCAGACAAAACTCTGAGCTTCCTTCTGTTATCCTTCATATTCTTTCTCTGATAAATGAATACAGAACTGACTACTAGAGTTGGAGAAATGTGAATAATGTGAATAATAGGAGGGAGAAAATCAGATGATATTTTAAAAGTAATATTCTGCCACATTAACAAGAATTATTCTAACCTCTCCTCTCTCTTCATATACAATTGTATTTCCCCCCTTTCCCCGCTGAGTGGTGATAATCTAACTTCCAGATATCTGTGTCATCACTAGCAACATTAGCACCCAGAAGGCTATGTTCACCTTACCACCAACTCTTAGCATTATCCTAGGCAATTCCTTTGTCAACATTAAGGAGCTAAATCCTACAAAATTTTCAAATCCAAGACATAAGTGCAACTAAGAGAAATAATCCAGCACAAAGAGTGGTCAAAGACATCTCTAAGATAGAGACCAAGGGGTACAATATTTGCTACTGTTCTACTTTTGAAATTGGGAGCTCTAAGACTAGACCAGGGAGTTTTATCTGTGCCAACAGTTTGCCTTAGGTGCAACTATCACTAATAAGACTGTAAATAAAACAGAATAGGTAAGACCTTTGTTGCTATAACATTGATATGACAGCTTTTAGTAAGGCTCAAAATAGATGGTGTCATCTATTGCTATTACTCACTTATAGGAAATGTAGTACTCAAAATCCATGGATACCTGACTTTTAACAATACCTAGATTTATATCTCTAACATATTTCCTTTACATGGTCATGGACACTGTATTCTAGTACCAGCACTCTTTACATCTCCATTTATAACAGTCATTCACCACAACAATACATGCTTTTGAACTTTTGACCTTCTCAAATCTCAAATTATATGATGTTCCATCATAGTCTCCCTTTCGTTTCTCAGAACAAGTCGGTGGGTTTTTTGTCAAATCTCTGACAGTTTGCTTACCCTTGTCTATAACGTTCACCAGAGATAAATGGGCAATCATGGAATATATATCAACCTGTTATTTAAAAATACTTTAGTGATATTCCTGTGAGATAGACAAAACTGGTCTACTTCATCTCAAAGAAGAATTTACAACTCACTACATTTCTTCACTTTCACTACAATTATGGTTTTTATCTATGCTACTTCTCTCTCAAAATGAAACCCAACAGAGAGACAGTACCCGAAGAAACCACTTGCTACCCAGAGAGAACTTTAACACACCTTCAAGATTGCCGAGGGCTAGCCCATGGAATGTATTGATCAACACCTCAGGTGAAGGGGAAAAAAAATGGGAAACCTCCTCTGGTTCTGCTTCACATTTTTATAAATAGTCCATACATAATGAAGGACAGAGAACCTTAACTTTTTTCAGCTGTAGAAGATACTAGCCCTATGACCTTATTATGACTCTAATTTTCCTCTGTCATATACTGTTCTCAACCATATCTGAACTGAAAACATGTAAATCTAATTCAGGATTAGAAAATAAAAAGAATAGTAAGTCACGTAGCTGAGTTAAGCAGTCTCACTTCCATCTTTGGTGCTTGCTTTACTGATTGGCACCTACAAATTATATCAAATTTGAGAATCTATCTTTCAACCAAGGAATATGTAGAAACATACTAGTTGTAAGAGAATCAGAGGTGAGAGACCCCAAAAGAGAATTTAGTGTCAAGTCCAAGATTGTCACTTAAAGCCCTCAGGATACAACCTGATCTGTAGCTAAAGAATTATTAAAGGGGCCCCAGAAAATAACACCAGATTTATACCCTCTTTCCACTCAGTGTTAAAACAGAGCAGTCTTTGTTTCTGCTCTGATTTCTCTAGTCTTCAAAACTTTGCCTTTTTACCTGAGTTTTCTCTTTTCTTCATATGACTTTTTGTTTGATGACTTGTTTGGAAAGTCTGCTCAGGTTGTGGTTCTGCCATTCCTCTAGTATTACTTCTTGAGTCAAAGCAAATCTTCCTTGTGAGCAGGACCTTCTGTGTTCTCTCATTGTTCCAAGTGCAAATGCACATTTATCCAAATAGGAAAAGCATCCAAGATTGAGAAATATACTATGTTCCCTGAATAGATTTAAAAATTGAGTCTTTCAGATGTTAAGCAGTTGGCCCATGATCACAATATAAGATAAAAATAGAAAAGGTACAGAAAAGGTACAACTAGTGTCATTCATGGATCACAGTAACCTAGGGTTTAGAGAATATGCTTATAAATTATGAATAGTATATGAATCTCTTCACTACTACTGTGGATGATTAAAGATTTCAATAAAGGACTTGAGGATAAAATAAGAAGGTGGAAATAAATACCACAAATGTTAAATTTTGAGTTTTAATTAAAATGAACAACTAGCACAGATATAAACAGGAGGAAGAACATATCATTCCAAGAACTCTAAGAGTTTGACTTGTAAAATCAATATTAAAATGTTTCCAAAACAAAAAATGAGTTAATTCATTTAATAACCCTAAAGTATGAAAATAACAATAATATAAATGAGATTCAGAGAGGAAAACTTTGTGGTATATACTCACTACTTCATAAAGGAGCACATAAATAATCTTATTTACTTGAAAGATACTCTCTATTATTGAGCAAGGATTGCTCATTAGACTTCTCATTGACTTGGATGAAATAGTTGTTAAGACTTTCTTCCAACCTGTCCTCTGAATCTAACTCATGAATTTGATTTCTGATATCTAATCCAGTATTCTTGACATTAAAATCCTACTAAAGTGGGTGACTTCATTAGAAGGTGGACATAGTATAGCCTACTAAGTTTCTTCCAAAAAAGTGTATTATTATTCATTGTACATGAAGAAATTGACTTTTATATATCATATCAATTTTTGACATTTAATAAATACATGAGTGCAATCAACTCTGTGGCATTGAAAATATTGTTTTTCTCAATAGGTCAAGTTGAAAATCAAAAATCTCAAACTGTGGAAAATTCTCCTAAAAGCCTCACTGGCTAGGGTAACATAATTTGAGTTGCATTTTTTAGCAAACATCAATCTTGATTTACACCTTTTCAACACAATGTAGAAAACCTAGATTAAATGGAGTTCATGTGAAAAAAAAATTACCAAATTAGTCAGTAATAAAAAAGTAATTAGTGAGTTCTAAAATAATTAAATTTAGTATCAAAAGAAAAAGAAATTACAGACATAAGAAAGATCATATCTGGAGACTTGTCTGGTATCTTAAATTCACTAGTGTTACTTTTAAGAGAGAATTACTGTGATAGCTATTTGTAAGTATGTATAGGGTCATCAATTACTAAAGTGTTTTGATTTGTTTTATGTGAATCTAAGAGGACAGAACCAAGAGCAGTGAGTGAAATTAAAAGGGAAATAAATTTTACTTGTCTCAACAAAATGGGTTGCCTTGCATGGTGGTGTTTCCAAGTTTTATACTGGGTTAAGGGCTCCTCTTCAGATATCTTTTTAAAAATTCCTACATTGCATAAAAGTTGGGCTAAATTACTTTTAAGTGACATTCTAACTTAGAAGATCCTATGCTTAATGTGCTTAGTAAAAGATTAGTTATGGAGCTTATATATTCTGACTCCTGGTCCAATCTTATTTCCATTATTTTCTCTTTTTGTTACCAGCAGTTGTGATTTTTTTTTTTTTTTTTTTAGGACAAAGAGAAGATACTTATTTACCTGCTGGTTTGTTACACATTTTTTTTGCATAATTGTGTTATGATTGAGTTGCATGAAAGAGAAAGAAATACCTTCAAACAACATCAGATTGTTATTTCCCACACAAAAACAATCACTTGCAACCAGATAAGGAAAATGCCCTTGAATTTATCTTCTTTTCTTAGTTCTATGTAGTACTTACTGTTCCATGGTTGGTAACTGCATGTTTGAAAACTAACTCACATGAAATATGAGATAACTAATATTAACTGTTCACACAAGAATTTTTTTTATTAATTTGCCACAAGCAACTCCATTCCTGATATGGCAATTAGGGGATAAAGGGATAATTCATTAATCATACACTTGTGAGAAAATAGCTTATGCAGTCTGTGTTGTCTGTATTGAACAAAGCACCAAATGCAGAAATGTTTATTGTACTCTGCCTCATGAGAATGAAGAAAATGGGACGTAAACTTAGCATTTAATTTCTGTAGAACCCGGCTGTATTTGAAACCATCTTTTTATTATCATCACTTCATGATACATGAATTTTGAGTTTCTGAATGACAGACTAACAGCGAGAGAACATGGATCATGGAGGCATTGGCAATTAAAGAGCAAAAGCCAGGGTTGGTATTAAGCAATTTATTGAATGTAAGAAATGCTAGTATGATACATTCAACAACATTCAAAGTGTTGAAAGCAGGAGTCAAATAACAAAAATGGCATATGCAATTTGTGGATTTGTTAACAAACTATATTAGAATAAGCTTTTATTTCTTTTTAATAGGCAAATGCAACATTTAATTTACAGATTCTAAATGAAGAAAACATTTGTTAGCTTCTAAAAGTTATATGCCTATCTTGCCTTATAATTTAGTATCTTTCCACTAAGTGATGTTGACTCTATTTTAAAATTCAAAAAATAAAGTACAGATTTATTTAAATATTATAATAAGATAATTTCCTGAATTCTTTTGATTTTGGATTTAAAATATCTAATTCTTTACAAAAGTATTATTTTGCTTAACATTTTTATATCCATGTTATCCTTAAATTTGGGCAGAATACATTACTTGACTCTAACATCTAAAATCTAGATATTAAGTAATTAATTAATTTTGCTATTGTTATTCAGAACACACATATACACACAAGTTCACTTAAAGCACAGAGTAGAATCCACTAAATAAGCAGTCATGAGCAGAAGTTCAGAACTACTCTGAAATTTATAAAATAGGGTTCATAATTGTTTTTCTTATATTATTTTTGAAAATCCAAATATTTTGCCTTGTTCTGTTTCCACCTTCTTCTCATATAACATTCCTAACTTTGGGGAACAGAAGAAACCTAGCTTCAGAGTATTCACAGTTTCAAGGATACTGTTACTTATAAGTGCAAACTTCCAGACCCATAGCTTCTGACCCAGCCTCCACTCCTACACCATAGCAGGACAGGATGGACAATCTCTAGGCACTGTTTTGAGCTTTACTGCTCCTCCTCCCTGACTCCAGCCTTCTGCTGCCACCCACTCCCAGTATTGGAGACTGCCAAATATATATACAATCTTGTTGGTGTTTGGATGGGGAGCAGTGGATAACGAGACGGAAATCATAAATATGATCATGAACACTTTATCCTGTAGGTCTCAAGGATCTATTGAATGTTTTAAAGTAAATGAGTAATGATAAAAGTTGTATTTGAGAAGGATACATTTTCAGTGGCATGCAGAGTATGTGTGTTAACAGAGATACCAGCACACAAATAACCAGTACAGTGTAGAGAAGATAAAAAAAGAATTATGACCTCTGCCCTGCAGTAGCTTATACAATAGTCCCAGTCCCATCTGTGATTTCTCCTTTTTCCCATAGTTTCAGTTACTCATAGTTAACCATAATCCAAAAACATTAAATGAAAAATTCCAGAAATAAACAATTCACAAGTTTTAAATTGCACACTGATCTGCATAATGTGATGAAATCTCAAGCTATCCCACTCCATTGCTCCTGGGGTGTGAATTATCACTTCGTCCAGTGTATCCATGATATATATGTTACCTACCTATTGATCACTTAGTTGCCTTCTCGGTTATCAGATCAACTGTCACAATATCGCAGTGTTTGTGTTAAAGTAACCCTTATTTTACTTAATAATGGCCCGAAGCACAAGGGTAGTTAGTGGTGCTGGCAATTCATATATGACAAAATATAAGTCCTATAAAATGTGTCTATTAAGTGAAAAGATATGTATATGTAAGAAAAATATATTATATACAGGGATCAGTACTATTCACTGCTTCAGGCATCCACAGGCATTGTAAAATGTATCCCCCATGGATAAAGGGGAGACTACTGTAATTTTTTTGAAAGGCAGAACTGAGGTATGTTAAATCATTTCTTCTGTTCACTGAAATCAGCTGAATACTGTTGTTGTAAAATAAAGGGCTCATTTAATTATATAACAAAAATGAGAACAATACACATATATGTCAATATTTTGATGTTTATGGATGAGAAAATTCATGTCATTATAAGTCAGTAAATGTAAAATACTGGGGACTGTGGCTTTACAGAACTTTTGAATCTTTATCATAGATACCAAATAAAATGCAAAAATGTACAAAAGACACTAAAGCCTTAGAAAAATATTGAAGCTCCATTATGGAATATCAGTTCTTTTACACACCCAGACATTTGCCTGGTGATTTCCTTCCACATGTATTTGTTTAGGAGAAAGAAATTGGAGAACAAAATGGGAAGCAGTTAGAATTCAGGGTTACAAAAACAAGGCAAGGGGTAGATACACAGAAGTGTCCATGTTGGACTGCACTTCTGCTGACAGCGTTGTTGTCAGAATGTAAAAGGATAACCGAAAAAATCAGCATGAGAACAGCAGTCTTGTCCACAATGCCTTTAGAGAAGAATAGCTTTGGTTTGTGAATAAGTGCTCTTTGTGTTTCTGGCTCAGCTTTGCCTTGTCTGCTGCCTAATTCAGCCCACATTTACCCGCTGGCCGTCACTTTCTATGTACATGCTAGCACTATTTATTCCTTGGCAATTCTCAGCTATGTAGCGTTACCTGAGGCACCATTACAGTGTCAGTTTAGCTGGTTAGAACAAAATTCTCAATAATCTAAAGGCACAAAGGAGTGGTATAATCAGGTCATTTGGCTTTGTACAGAAAAGCTCTCCCCTGCAAGGCCCAAGGCTGTCCTTCTCACTCCTGCCCCTTAGGAACAGTGGAGTTGAGCTGATACACCATCACAGTCTGGGAAACCATTCAAAGAACTTGCTGTGACAAGAGGGTCATTCTAGGCATGTCATCCTGTGGGATGGCCATATTGTTTTCCCACTAGTCAAGTTGTTTAGAGGTTTGTTTGTCTTTGTTTATAATACTTTGATGTAGCCTATGTCAGCCTACAATTTGAACAGCTACTTCGATAATCTATTAAACACAACTGCTTCACATATAGAGAATATTGAAAACCTCTGTAGCAGATATGTAGTCACACCTGGTCCTCGACTTGGATGGAATCCAATATTTGTAGATAAGGTCAAAACATTGTGTTCTTAAGTGGTACTTTATAGGTGGCCAAAAAGTCTTATATAAGTGTTACCATACAGTTATTTATCAGAGCCATAAAGAATAAACGGGTTTGCTACAACCATCCTTTATAGACATTTAGTTTGATTTAAAACTTAGTATTATATTGACGTCATGCCCTGACTTGTACATTGTCACATGTAAGGACAGAAACACTGGATTGCTTCTTTATGTCTAGTCTGAAGCAATTTCAATTTTCACCAATGCTATTTGTTAACACTGAGTCATACAGAAAAACTACTTTTATATGAGAAGTCAATAAGAAAATTTAATTGTTTATGTGGCATATTTATAAATTATATTGTGAAACAGAACATTTTACAAACATTAATCATGCATATCAACTAAACAAATGATAAAATTAAAAGCTCATAGAATTGTACCTATTTTATTGAACAAAAACATGTTCAGATATATTTAAACTCAAATATCATGACATTACAGTGTAAGAAAATAAGTCTGCTATTTTAAACCAGATTTCAGTGAATAAACACTATTTACTCTTAGAACACAGTGAATAATCCTAGTGGACAGAAAAATTTAAATATGTGGAGATAACTTAGGCTTTCAATTATTAATTTTTATAATCTGAGAACATGATATACTGTCTAGCACATTGTAATACCTTAATACAGAAGACCATATGGCCTACAAAATATGGATATACATAACAAATATAACTCTATAATAGAGGCAAACAAAGGCATGAGGTCAGGAAAACAGAGTATATTTGATCTAAGATCCACCAAGAAGCTAAGAGCAACTGAGTGTAACTTCTTCAGAAATTGGTAGAGTAGGGAAGATTAAAAAACAAACAAACAAACAAACAAACAAACAAAAACAACAATTACTTACAGCAGAAGGAAATCTGTCTCTCTTGGGTTATTTCTGCCATCTTTCATAACTAGCCTCAGAAGACCTGCACTCATTCAAAACTTTACTGGTGAAATACCTGTATGATTAGACCAAAAGAGTTTCCCTTTCTAGCTCTGCATTTGTTTCTGCCCCATGTCCAAATTAATTTCTTTGTCAACTCTCAAATGCTATTAATATATTTTTTGTGTTTGAGTTTATGAAATTAGAACATATATGAGCAATTTGCCTTGAGCAAGTGAATAGAAACAACTGTCACAACTGGAAACTTAGTTTAATAGAACTTTCATATAGAGACTATAAAGTAAGATCAGTCAACTTTGAAAAAAGTCCAATGAATCTTTTAAAATTTAAAAATATAGTTTTTCACATTAATCTCTCAACAGGTGAATTGAATAGCAAATTAAACACAGTTGAAGAGAAACTTAATAAACACTAAAGAAGTCAACCAGAACATAACATAGAGAGATAAAAACAGGAAACAATGAAAGGCAAACTGTAAGATATGGAAGATAGAATGGCAAGTTACAATAACATTCTAACAGAAACTCCAACAGAAGTAAATAGAAAATGGGGAAGAGGTAATATTCATAGAGATGTGTTCCAGAATTGATAAAAGACATAAATTCAGGGTGACTGAGTCTCGATTCAGATAGAAACACTCAGACACAATATAATGACAGTGAAGAACATTGAAAGAGGGAGAGGGAGGGAGAGAAAGAGAGAGAGAAGATTGCAAATGCAACAAGTGAGAAAATATATGAATTAGCTGCAAGAGAAGACTAGATGGATAGCAAATATTCTAGCAGAACTGATAAAAGCCAGTGACAATAGAAAATGTTTTAAGTAACATTTAAGCAAAGATTTAAAGCAAGCGTGTGAGTTATTCATGTGAACTTCAGAGGGGAGGGATAGGAGAAAATTTGGGGCCCAAATAATGGGGCTACAAAGTCCCTAAGACAAGGATATGGCTTGTTTGCTCAAGAAGATGTCCAGGGTTGTCAGAGAAGACTGAGAAAAGAGGACAAAAGAGGCACATAAAATCAAGGAAGAAACAAAGGCAGGTTATGTGGGGTCCTGAGGGCTAAGTAAGAATGTTCACCTTACTTAAGTGATGAGCAAGCCATTGCAGGGTTTTGAACAGGGAAATGACATGATCTGATTACACTTTAAAAATAATTACAGTGAGAGTTTTAAAAATAGTCTGTTAGGAGCAAAGGTATAATTAAAGAGATCAGCTAAGAGGCTGTTATGATAATCTAGGCTTGGACTTTGGTATTAGAACAGTGAAAGTGGTAAGGGTTTCAATTCCGTGACGATTTTGAAGGTGCAGTCAACAAGATTTCCTGATTAGATATAGAGTGTGGTAAAAAGAGAGGATGTAGATGATTTTTGGCTCTAAGAGCTTGAAGTATAAACTTACTTTCAACTGTAATGAAGAAGCTGTAAGTGAAGGCCATTTGGAGAGAGACTAGTTTGTTTTAAACATGCTGTGTTTGATAGAATGAAGTTTGAATGTACGAAGTGGTTGCTAGAACTAGGATGCTTCACCGTTTTTCTGTTGCCATCTAACTCTGCCATTACCATTGTAAACAGGCCCTTCATTAAAGTCTCTTCAATCACCTTGTTTGAAATTTCTGTTTCCCGTTACAACTATGAATGATACAATTATTAAATGAATAATTAATTAGCGTGATGAGAACTCTTCTACCCATTTGGGTCCTTAATGTCAGACTCTTTTCAAGCATATATTTTGGCATAAATGGATTTTCAGAACTAAAAGAAAAATTCACTAGATTTCATTAGTAGTATGCTACATGTATTTATCTTAACCTAATTCCAAATAATGAAAATGATATGTGCTACTTTAATGAAACTTTCATAAAAAGTAAATAAGAATGCATTTAACAGATGATCCAGAGTTTCACATTAATTCACATGTCATGATCTACTACTACAGGTACAGTTATGCATAAACTAGGTGTGAATTTGGAGTTTTTGTTTTGTCTTGCATTGTTTTTATTCTCCCAAACTGAAAGCCAGCGATGGCATATTCCAGTAAATTCTAGGAATGCTATTAATCACATTACTATAAAGAGAGAAAAGGCTAATGTGCATGAAACTATGTCCAAAGTTATAGTTAACTGACAGAGATATTCATAACACAAAACATTGAATGTTTTGAGAAAATTGATGTAAAAATGTGGAATTGTCGATTAGCTCTATGGGAATGAAAAAGAAAACATGCTTAAAGCTATCAGATGTCTAGACTCTCCTAAGGGACAAAGCACAGCATTTATTTACTTTTTAAAAATTTCACCTATGAATTAATACACACCTTCTGACTTCTCATTACCCTCTTCCCTGTTTGTGAGATGAAGTACGATGGGGGAAAAGAGTGCTCCTGCAACACCACTGTTATCAAAAACAGATGCAGCTCATGTTTTAACACCTACTTCAACAATGCCCTTTGTAGGTGTAATGCTCAATAACACATTTGCTCTCTAAAATTCAGAATGAATTAAAGAGAGAAAAAAATAAAAGCTGTATTTTTTAGAACTACATTTACATTGAAATTTACATGAAAGAGATTTACATAGAAGAATATGACCTACATGATATAATGTACATGAGTGATAATTGCTTCTCAGTTCTTTATAAAATTTTAGCTTGACTGGCAGGTACAATGTAAAAACAATATGTACATTATACTTTCGTTTATATTTTCACTCTCCCATGTCACATTAGAATATATATATATATATTTACCATAGCAATAATGATTTCAAAGCATATTAGAGCTAGCCCTTGTGTGATATAAATAAATATGTGCCAGAACATTGAATTTTTGTTTTAACCTTTGTTCTAACATGACTTAACATAATAATATTGTCCCCACGCATATAAAAAAAATGTAAAATAGTGGGTTTACACATGACACACACACACACATATACATACATACACATCACATCACATCATATCACATAATGGCAGAGTAGGTCAACAAAATGTTATTAAATATGTTTTATACTTTAAGAATTTGGAACTAGTGTCTTTACTTAATAATAGACATTTAATTCTAATAAATGAGTTCATAAATATTTACTAAGTGCCTAATACACACTAAGCAATGTACTAAGTAGAGGGGAGAAATGGATAGGTTTCATATAGCACAATGGGAAAGAAAAATATATAAATCATAAATAGAAAATTTCCAAATAATATGTTCAGTGTTAAAGTAGATATAGACAGAATATGATCATAGGCCATAGAGGAGGCCTGTGTAGCTAATCTTGAAATTTTAAAGTAGGTTTCCTAAAAGGATGATTTGATATTATCCAGCAAACTGTCACACAAACTGTACCTAAATTACTTTGGAATCCAAAAAAATAATTTTCTATGCTAGAATTCCCAGCTTTTAAAATATTTAATGTTTATTGGGCATTATTCTTTAAGAAAATTTACTCTTTCTTGAGTACAATAACCTTAGAATTGATGTCTAGAATTATTTCAATGATTTGTAAAATAAACCAATCTGTGTTTGCATTATTAATAATGAGGTAAAATTTTTATGGA
Organism: Eidolon dupreanum; assembly: GCA_028627145.1. Classification (NCBI taxonomy): domain Eukaryota; kingdom Metazoa; phylum Chordata; class Mammalia; order Chiroptera; family Pteropodidae; genus Eidolon; species Eidolon dupreanum. The sequence continues at coordinate 124,510,181 of CM053502.1, read as the reverse complement.
TAAGTGGGTATGGTACTTTATGGAATATTGTAATATTAAAACAGGGTACTTCCAACAAGAATTCCTATAAGGGGCTATTGGAATAATTAAATAATAAGCAGTAAATATATGTGTGGAGTTTGGCTAAAACAATCACTCATGTTTATTTGGTAAAGTTGGCAAGACTTACTATATGGTGGGACATGGGGGTGTGAGGTGAAGGGCTCTGAAGTGGCTTGCAGGATTCTGACTTGGTGGATTAGGTATGTGATAATGAGAAATGCAGATGGGAGAGTGGTTCTAGGCATATTGAAGTGAAAGTGGGTGTGGAATTTCCAAATGTCCTAATGGTCTAAAGTTAAAAAAAAAAAAAAAATCAGAGTTCAAGGAGTGTTTGAAAGTTACCTACAAGCAGCTGATAATTAAAGCTAAGAAGGTAGATGAGATCATCCAAAAGGAACACACGGAAGTAATTCTAAAAGTCAAAGTAGGAACCCAAAACAGTAGTTACAATATTTAAGGAGCAAGAGAATGGGAGAAGATCAGTGTCCACAATGGAAGTGGGGAGAGAACAAGAGGAAAACATTATAGAGACACAAGGAAAATCTGAAGAGAATATTGCCATGGAAGTAAAATGAATATTTAAATTGTCAGAAGAAAATCACCAGTATCCACTACAGCAAAGATAACCAGCAATGTTAGGGACTAAAAAAGGATATAAACTTGATTTCTAGGAGTTGAAGACTAGAGAAGTTAGGCCAACATTCCCAACATTCCGCTGAAAAGAACTAAAAAATAAATAGAAAAACGTACTAAATAAAACAAAATGAAGTCATCAGAAATTTCACAATGTAGTGAAGAAGATATAGAAGGTAATTAGAATTGTTCATTTTATTCTTTGAATTTGCCTTTTTTCAGTGAACTGTGAACTAATGGATAACAAGCAACGGCTTTGTTTTTTATAGAAAGAATGAATATCTACTGATGATGCATGAGAAAATTTGAGAATTAAAGACAGCACACTAATTTACCATGAAAATTGTGAAATATTGGCACATATCAGTGTACTTCTTAGGTATTTCTTCATTCTTTATTTCTCTAAAGATAAGTGTGGGTGACCTAGCTCTCACGCATTACAATTTATAGAAAAACTGTCTTCAAAACTAAAAATTTGAAATTGGAAGTTTCAGAAATAAATCCTCTTAGGGAAGGAAAGATCCCATTGTTCATTTTCAGTGATGGTTGTAGACAACATCTACTCTTGAAATTCTTTCCAAAATATCTTCTCCTCTTTATTGTATTTCTGAATCAGAAGAATTATCTCTCCAAGGGGATTATTTAAAAGTGTAAATGTAAAGACAAAATATAACATGTGTGGAAAGGCTAGCTCTGACTGTAATATGGTGAATGAGCTCTTGCTCTGGATAAACCTAAAAAGCAATTTTTGTTGTTTTTTTTTTCTATTTGACTTTTGAATATGAAATTTAGTCTTTTAAAATGATGTTTTTTTTTTTTTATCATAAGTAATATTTTTTCCAGATGTCTTAACTGTTTCTTCAGTTCAGTTTGTTGGCAGCATATTGACTAATTTAGGAGCAATAAATTTCAATATAGTTAATAAGTAGAATTTTTAAGAACAAGTTAGTTGTGATGCCATAATTCCCCTTCAATAGCTAATGGTAATATATGTAAAACATGGCTTTACATAAAAAATAAATTTCATGAGTACAGAAATAAATGAATTTAACATTTAAAAAACAAAATTTCTACTTTTTAGTGTATAGAGAGATATAAAGGAGTGCAGTTATGTCTACAATATCAAGTATAAATGATAGGAAGTGAAAATCAAAGGGAAAAAGGTGTCTATAAAATCTTATCAATTATTCAGAAACATTTGAAACAGCATAATTAATTTACAGTTTTGTATACACAGTACAAAATGGTAAACCGTGAAATGAACAAATAAAGACTTCTCAACATGTGCACCCCCTTTTTTTTACTTCAGTTTATCCTCACCTATGGCTTTAACAACCATCTAATTGCAAACAACTCTCAAACTTACATTCTACATTCCCTGCTTCTCCAATGGCTATTTAACATTTCCACTTGCCTATCTCGAAAGTACTTCAGATTTTATCTAAGAACAAACTCAAGATTTTTATGCATAAAGTGACTTGTCTAGGAGTTCCTTTTTCCATGAATGGTACACCATTTATTTAGTTTAGCAAACCAGAAACCCGGAATCATCTTTGACATTCTTCCTTGCTTTTCTATTATAGAATATTATAACTATGTGCATCTCTTATTTCAAAAGCTGTAATGACTTTGCATTTTGTTTTGGACACATGTAAATAATCATGAATAAAATTCAGTTTCAATAGTTTTAATGCTGCCAAGCCTATACTTCAACATCTTTGATCTCTCCATCTCTGTCTCCATTGCTACCTCCTTATTTTACCCTTCATTTTCCTTCCTTCTTCTCTTCCTTCTTCTTTTCTTTTTTTTTTTTTAATCTTTGAGGAGAAAGGAATATTTTTAGTAGTCAAACATTTTTGTGGATGGTTCATGGATCCATTCATTAATTTATACATTAATTGAACATGTATTTATTATATACCTACTTTGTAAATTGCACTATGCTAGGAGATTCATGTTTCAACACAAATTACAAGAATTCCACACACAATTTTCAGCAATTGTTTAAGGCTCTGTTTTAAATTGATGATAGAACTGTCTTCAAGATAAGACAAATGTACATATACATCTTGCACTACCTTTAGATATTCCATAGAGGTGCCTACAAATTGTGTTAGGACTGCCTTTCCAAACACATTATGAATTTATTTATTCAACAATCATAATAATAATTATGTGACCAATCCCATGTTGAGACTAGAATACAAAGATGAATACAATGCAATTTATACTATACTATTGTACAGAGAAACAAAACAGTAAAAAACAAAAATAAAGGAAATAGGATGTTAATTCTATCCCAACAGAATGGACAAGAGTTATAAATTTTCTGAAGAGAGAGTGTCAAGAAATGCTTCATGGGAAAGAATATTCTTCTACTAGAAACTTGTGCAGTTTTTAAAGAGATGTTTCCTTTCTAGAGTAATATCACAGTACTCTTCACAATATCACAACTAACTGAGCTTCCCATTCCTAACCTAGTCACTTAGGGTAGATATATAGTGTTCTTAGAAGCCTCTGTTAGCTGGTGAGCCAGTGAAAGGAAAGGTCATTGCCTAATTACAGCAAGTGGTGCGGTGGGTTAGAAAATAGATACTAAATTTCACCTATTGTGAACTTTTCCTATGACCACTATTGTTAGTAATAGTAGTAGTAGCAGCAGTAGTAATAACAGTAGTAGTAATATCATTATTATTATCCAGAATTGGAATTATCCAATGATAGAATTTAGTTCCTTTCTCCTAAACCACTATAAAGAGATTCATTAAAAGTCAGAAAAATCATTGTCAAATTACTATTATGGTCATAAATGTAGAAGTCATTTTGGGATAGGAAAGAGATGTTAAGTAAGCAAATGAATAGAGGAAAACAGGAACTAATGTAAGTGGGTCTGAATATAAGGCCAAAGCTGGGTCCATGTGAGAACAAATACAGGTTGTCCAAACCAAGATTTGAATACTCAAGACCAGCAGTGAGAGGGGCAGCAAAATCAGATCAGAATTAAAGTTTCGAAAGAAGAGCACAAATTGTGCCACACAGTGTGTAAAAGCCACTCGCCTCCCTATTCACTTTCAATAAATATTGTCCTGAAACCACTTCTGAAAATTTTGCTAGTCACAATACTTTACTAAGTAGTTCGATATAACAATACAAATTTCCAATTTCTAGACATGTGAACAATAAAAATTATATAGTGCAGATCTAGATATTTGCATTTGTTAGTAATTTAGTATTTTGAATATCCATCATTAGTGCTGATATTTGAGAATGGTTAAATCTTGAAGGGATCTTAAAGATTAACCCCATCACCTTATGTTACTAAAAGTATGACAAATTACAGAGAACATAGCGACATGTGAAGGTCATACATGCAGTTAGTATTGAAACCAGGGTTAAAACTTCAATATTCCAACTTTTAGTAGGCCATGTTTTTCCAATATATCTATCTTTCTATATATGAGTGTAAAGGTTTGTGAACACATATACAATAGCTATGGTAGTATATAAATAACTCTGATAAAAAGTAATTATAACAATGATTATGATTTTTTAATTAACCTGTGTAAAACACAAATATGTCATTTTATACTTGCATGTGCAACAAAAATTTGATGGGAAATACACGTGTAAAAATTTAAGCTTTCATTCAATGATATTTCTAGAAATTATAATTTCACTTAGTTCTATCTTAAATATTGCTTCTAATAACATATTTGTTTTAAGCAGAAAAACATCTCCCTGAGAAATGCCCTAAAACATTAAAAGTAAATAATTTTTCTATGCTACAAGGAAAAAATAGAAAATAATAATGAAGAAAGATGTTAGGTTTCAATCTGTCAAAGGAAAGCACTGTGTTCTTCAATTATTCCAAGACTGAAGGGAAGAAATGAATAACTACAGAGGCATTAAAAAAAGAACCTCATCTCTTACCTTGCTGTCATCTCATACTTTTATATAATATGACCCCCTCAGCTGCAAACAGCTCTCATGAAGGCAGATAAAGAGGGCAAAAAGATCAGCACCGCAGCCTTCCTCCTTGACAGGTGAATGTAAGTGGCACTTCTAATGCTGTTACTAATTTATTAAGTATTCCAAAGTTAGAATTTAATCGGAATATTTTTGTCACATTATCCATCACTAACTTAGAAGAGATGGAATTTTCTTAAACAGCCATGCAGTGCAGTGCCTTAGGCAGGCTTTTAGTCATTTCAGTTTGTCACAATGGACTAGTTTCATTTTAATGATTTAGTTAATTGTGTGACAAGCTATGAAAAATGGGAGTGACCCAATGCCTAGTCCAAGGGATATGCCAAGGTCTAGCAGTTAAGTTACGAGAACCACTCTCAGTTTAAAAAAAAAAAAAGTTTACACATTTTCTTTTATAAATTTCAGATTTCATATGTTAAGCAAAAGTCAAGTTAGAGAATAGAAGTTCATTTATATAAAGACAAGATGAACATAAAAAGTCACATTATCAGTTTAAATGATCAAGTTAAATAAGATACAATTTAGGTGAAAAGATAATTAAGTGTTGAAATGTAATGATCCATTTGACAGTGAGAGAATAGAAAATGCAGAGAATTCCAAATACAACCTCCCAATCTAGAAATCACATTTAGTATTTTTTACAAGAGAATATGTGCATCCGATAGTACTGTGTGTTAGTTTAAGACTTAACCTATCATTTAATTAAGGCACATTAATATTATGTAAAATATACACTTTATAATAACTATAGAGTCAGAGATAAGAATTTTTTTTATAAAAAGCATGTATCATAGAAACTTTGATAAAAATAAAAATCACAGTGTCTTGTCTCCACTATGCTTTGATTTTGCTTAAGAATTATATTGGTGAAACCTTAGACTGTCCTGAAAATTCTTTCAAAACATTAAAAATATTCATTCTATTTTCATGACAAAGTAACAAAGAAATGACTATGAATAACTCAAAACCAAGTAGGACTAAGATTTTAGTCAAGATGATGGAGTAGGAAAATGCGGTGCTTAACTCCTATCATGGCCACAGCCACATCAAATTCACAACTGACCTACAGAACAACCATCATTGAGAATAACCTGAAGTTTAGCTGAACAGAAATGCTGCAACAAAGGTAATACAGAAGAAGCCATCCCAGGACTGGTAGGAGAGGTGGAGATAACAAAAGATTGATTCCACGTGACCAAGTGATAAAGATAAGGAGGTATATCTTGGCTGTGGAGGTCTGCCCAGAAGAGTGAGGGGTCTCAGTCCCAAACCAGACTGCTCAGCCTAAGGTTCTAGGGCTTAGAAGAGAAGGCTCCACAATATCTAGGTGTGAAAATAAGCAGAGATTATGGCTGAGTTAGACGGAGGGCTACAGGAGTCCCAGGCATTTCTCTTAAAGGCCAGTGCATGGATTTCCTGCTGATGAACTCTATCTGAGCTCCAGGGCTCAGGCAACAACTCAGAAAGTGCCAGGGACATATCAGCAGGAACTGAATTGTCATGCTCTGGGGTGAGGACCAGGGGGGCAGCTTTTTCCCAGACAGAAGTGCTGTCAGAGGCCACTATTCCTCTGTTGAGCCACACCTCTACCAGCATCCAGGTGCAGGGGGCCACCAAATCTTATTCTCTATCTACATGGCTAACACTGGTCACCCTGCCCTGGTGATTCCTTCACCCCATCTTACTCAATTTTCAGGCCCACCAAGCCTCTGCCAGTGGCTTTTATATACAAATTTCCTGTCTTGACTCATGCCGCAGACTTTCCTAAAATCTCTCAAACAAGCAGAATTTGGCCTCTGCGTGCCCTGCACCTCCTACTGAGCAGCTCCAAGCTCAGTACAAGTGGCAGCTGACCTCAGATCATGGGTTGGCCTCACAAATCAGCTCCAATCCAGCATGGGTGGCTAGTGGCTCAGGCAGGGTTCAGGCTGTGGCTTAACTTGGTCTCCAGGGAGCCCCTCCAAGAAGCCCCAGAGCTGGCATAACCAGTGGCCAGTTTCTGCCCTTACCAGAGTACCACCAGGGGCCATATCTGAAGATGACACACTCAGAGATTGGGTAGGCACCAGAGCCCTGCTAAAATCAATCCTGCTTCATAGGGTCAGCCCCTGTACCATAGCTCCTCCACTGTAGTCAGTGACCAGTCCTCACAACCAGTCAGTCCAAGAGTGCCTCTTATTGACATGCAAACAGCAACCAAGGCTCAATCAAAACAGAAAGGCACACACAACCCATACAAGAGACACACCCAGAGCACCCAACTCTGGTGACCAGAGAGACTGTACCACTGGGCTCCACAGGACACCTACTAGATAAGGCCACTCTACTTAGACTGAGGGACTTAGTAGCCCTACCTAACACACACACAAAACAAAAAAACAAACAAACAAACAAACAAAACCACAGGAGGCAGTCAAGATGGGGAGACAAAGAAACATGTCCCAAATGAAGGTATAAAACAGTGTCAACAAAATGGAGACAAGCAATTTACTAGATGCAGAGTTCAAGACACTGGTTATAAAAATGCTCAATGAATTTAGGGGAAGAGTGGATGAGAATTTTAACAAAGAGTTAGAAAACATAAAAAGAACCGGTCCAACATGAAGAATACAATAACTGAAATGAGGGATACCTAGAGGGAATCAACAGTAAGTTAGAAGAAG
>CM053502.1:124336355-124502356 GCA_028627145.1 Eidolon dupreanum | reverse complement strand
CTTCTTCTAACTTACTGTTGATTCCCTCTAGGTATCCCTCATTTCAGTTATTGTATTCTTCATGTTGGACCGGTTCTTTTTATGTTTTCTAACTCTTTGTTAAAATTCTCATCCACTCTTCCCCTAAATTCATTGAGCATTTTTATAACCAGTGTCTTGAACTCTGCATCTAGTAAATTGCTTGTCTCCATTTTGTTGAGTTCTTTTCCTGAAGCTTTGTTCTATTCTTTCATTTGGGACATGTTTCTTTATCTCCCCATCTTCCCATCTTGGCTGCCTCTTCTGTGTTTTTTGTCTTGTTTTGTTTTGTTTTTTTGTTTTTTATTTATTTTATTTTTTTTTATTATTATTTTTTTTATTTTTAGGTAAGGCTGCTATGTCCCCCGGTCTTATAGAATGGCCTTATCTAGTAGGTGTCCTGTGGAGCCCAGTGGTACAGTCTCTCTGGTCACCAGAGCTGGGTGCTCTGGGTGTGTCTCTTATATGTGTTGTGTGAGCCTTTCTGTTGCAGTTGAGTCTTGGTTTCTGTTTGCATGTAAACAAACAGAAACTAACTGTTTGTGAGGACTGGTCACTGACTACAGTGAAGAGCTGTGGTACAAGGGCTGACCCTATGAAGCAGGATTTACATTAGCAGGGCTCTAGTGCCTACCCAGCCTGCCCCATGGGTGTGTCATCCTTGGATGTGGCCCTGGGTAGTGCTCCATCTCAGACCAAAGCTGGCCACTGTGCTTACAGGTTGGTTCCTTCTGGAGGGGCCCCTGCAGGCCAAGTTCAGCTGCCCATGTACCCTCCCTGGTGCCACCTGGCATGAACCACCAGACAATCTGCAGATGGCTGGCACCTGAGTCAGCTTGAATGTGCCCGAAGAGGACAAGCCGTGAGTTGAGGCTAACAATAGCAGCAGCAAGAAGTACAGGGCATGCCAAGGCCGTATGTTGCTTCTTTAAGTTTTGTGAACCTTTGAAAAATTTTAGTAAATTCTGCAGCATGAGCCAAGACAGGTCATCTGTATGGAAAAGCCACTGTAAGCAGTTTATGTGGGCCTGCCAGGTGGGTGCGGCAGGGACTCATGGAATTACCAAGACAGGACGAAGGTGTTAGCTAGGTTGATGGAGACTCAGATATGGAGACCATCTATTGCTGTATGCAGAGAGAGAGTGAGAGAGAGAGAGAGAGAGAGAGAGAGAGAGAGAGAGAGAGAGAGAAGAGGACTCAAAAAAGCAACAATGGCTTCTACCAGCCCTTCTATCTGAAAGAAAGCTGCTCTTCTAGCCCTCACCCTGATATAAGTGATATCATGTGATTTTCAACTTTTTCTGTCTGGCTTATTTAGCTTAGCATGATTGTCTCGAGGTCAAGCTATGTTGTACAAATAACAGTATTTCATCTCTTCTTATGGCTGAGTAATATTGCATTGTATATATGTATCGCAGCTCCTTTACCAAATCATCTATTGTAGGACACTTCAGTTGCTTCCATGTCCTGGCCACTGTAAATGATGCTGCTATGAACATCAGTGTACAAATATCTTTTTGGATATGGGTTTTCAAGTCTTTGGGGTAAATACCTGGTAGAGGAATTGCTGGATCATATGGATAATCAATTCTCAGTTTTTTGAGGAACCTCCATACTGTTTTCCATAGTGGTTCTACCACTTTGCAGTCCCACCAGCAGTGTATGAGTGTTCGTTTTTCTCCGTATCCTCTCCAATATTTATTATTTGTCCTCTTGATTATAGCTATTCTAACAGGTGTGAGATGGTATCTCATTGTGGTTTTGATTTGCATTTCCCTAATAGTGATGTTGAACATTTTTTCATATATTTGTTGGCCATTTGTATGTCCTCTAGGGAGAAGTGCCTGTTCAGGTCCTCTGTCCATTTTTTTGATTGGACCATTTGCTTTTTTGTTGTTATTGAGTTGTATGAGTTCTTTGTATATTTTGGATATTAGACCCTTATTGAAGGCATTGCTTGCAAATATATTTTCCCATTTGGATGGCTGTCTCTTTACCTTGCTGAAAATTTCTTTTGCTGAGCAGAAGCTTTTGAATTTGATGTAGTCCCATTCATTTATTTTAGCTTTTACTTCTCTTGTTTTTGAGGTTAAGTTTATAAAATACTCTTTAAGTCCAAGGTCCTTGAGTTTAGTAGAAATGCCTGGGATTTTGGCTGTTGTCTGTTTTACTCAACTGCAATCTTCGCTGATTTTCATGGCTAGAAGTTGTGGGGCTTTCTCTTCCCAGCACTGTGGGCCCTTGCTATTCCTGGGTATTCTCCACAGCTGAGATAACCCTCCTGATTTTTCATTACTACACGTGGGTGTGGGATAGGCCCGTTTTGTGTCTCTGCACCCTCTACCAGTCTCAAAGTAGCTTCATCAGTATGTTCTTAGTTGTAGGACCTCTGTTCAGGCTAAACTTCAGATGATTCTCAATGATAATTTGCTGTAGTTTAGTTGTAATTTTAATGTGGTTGTGAGAGGAGGCAAGAAGAGCATTCACCTTCTCTGCCATATTGACCAAAAATCTTGTCTTCATCTATAAAATTCTGTTTTTTATCTTCTTGGTTTTCTTTTATACTTTTAGGTAATTTTCCTTGGCTTTTTTAAAATTCCAATTTAAAAATATATGTGTGTGTGTGTGTGTGTGTGTGTGTGTATGTGTGTGTGTGTGTATATATATATATTTGTGTATTTCTAAGTTAGATATGCATATATCTATTTCATATCTACATGTGTGTTTTCTTAGATGTGTGTATATATAGACATATATAATCAATAATTCTTTGTTGATCTATGAACGTCTCTTTTTTACAGTATTATGTTTTTATTTCATAGATATAATAGGATAGTAATTTTAATAGTAGCGAAAATATACTGCACAATTAATGTTCCAGTTATGCTTTTAAGAACCTGATCTGTGTTAAATATTTAATGAGATTTTTTGTTTGTTTTGTTCACTGCCTTTGTGTTCTAAAAGACATTTAAACTTTTTGGTCTTATTTCTTTTTTTTTCCCTTAAATCTTCAGTGACACAATTGGAAGTACTATGTATGTGTGAGGGCTTGTCCACTGATAAGCTTGAGTAGAAAAATAAGACAGAGAAATAATCTTTTCTTTGCAAGATGCAATCTTGTGGTAGGCAGAATTATAAAGTAGCCTCCATGATCTCTACTTCCTGGTGTTACTCCTGTACTTATGGTACAACATAACAAAAGGAATTTTACAGATAACATTAAGGTTAAAACCCATTACCTTAAAATGGGGAGATCAACTAGGTCAGTGGTCCCCAAACTTTTTGGCACCAGGCACCCTTGCTCCTATGAAAATCTAATGCCTGATCATCTGAGGTGGAGCTGAGATGATGATGCTAGATATGGGGAGCAACTGCAAATGCAGATGAAGCTTCACTTGCTCTCTCACTGTGTACCTCTTGCTGTGCGGCCTGGTTCCTAACAGGTCACAGACCAGTACCAGTTTATGATCCAGGGGTTGAGGTCCCCTAATCTAGGTGGACCTAACTAATCATACGAGCCCTTTAAAATCAGAATAATTTCTCAAGCTGGTGGCAAAGAAAGAAGCCAGAGAAATTTAAAGCATGAGGGGGGTTTGCTGAGATAAAATGAATCATGTAGAAAGGCTGAGAGCAATCTACAATTGATAGCTAATAAGACAAAGGAATCTCCATCCCATCGTGAATAATGTTGCTATGAACATGGGTGTGCAATATCTATTTAAATCACTGTTTTCACCACTTTTGGTATATAGCGAAAGTAAATTTAAAGGATCATATAGTAATTCTATGTTTAGATATTTTGGGGAACCACCTTACTGTTTTACACAGTGGCTATATCATTTTATTGAATTTTTGTTGTTTAAAGCTGCTAAGTTCATGGTACCTTTTTATACAAGAACAGAAAATTAATACACTACCCTCTCCACCAAGTGTCAGCATCTGCAGGGTTTCTGTTGTTGTTGGGTGGGGGGTGCTAGTCAGTTTTTACCAGAGAGTAATTAATAATTCAATGTTTAGAGGAAAAAAAAATTTGATAAATGAGTAAAAAATAAGAGTAGTTCCTTTTTTCTCCCACTTTTAATTTGATTCCTCTCCCCTACCTTTATCTATACCTGATACTTTTTATTCCATTTCTCCAAAGAGTAAGATTTCAGTCTTTTTCTTGGATGGGAGGAGAAACTTTCAGGTTGTATGAGAAAGGCAAGGATATCAAGACAGCTAATAGCTAATTATAAAGATAAGTTTTAAAAATGTAGTGGATGTCAGGAGTACATAATTAAATTAATCATATTCCTTCATTTATGAAACACCCTCATCTTTGGTCCATGCACGGGTCTTTTCTCATTCTCTCTTTCTTTCATCTATTTTTAATAAGCACACAAACATAAAAAACAAATCTTTGACAGCAACTTGTATCTAACTTATTATGGTGCTCCCTCAACCCATATCCTAGTAACTCCTCATCTAAGGTAACTACTTTCCTGTTTCATAAGTTTATAATTATTTATAGATATTATAAATATATACATTTATAATACATTTGAATACATGTCTATATGTTTATAAAAAATGCTTACATTTAACATTTAAATATATGCACATGTAATTATAAATATATTCATATTTATGTTTATTTTAGTCATTGTAAGTTAATGACTTACAATGTTTATATGTATGCACATATAAGTGTATATCTATCTATCTGTCTATATATCTATCTATATGTGTGTGTGTGTGTGTGTGTGTGTGTGTGTGTATCAGAGTTTGACAAATTTTTCCTATAAAAGACTAATACAGCTTTTTGAGACATATGATTCCTGTCCCAACTACTCACTCTGCTGTTGTAGGGCAAATGCAGACATAGATAAAGTATAGACTAATGAGCTTGACTATGTTCAAAGAAATCTGTATTATGGATACTGAAATATGTTTGTCAATCATTTAAGTGTGTAGAAGCCATTATTAGCTATACAAGGGACAGCTATACAAAAATAGGTAGATTTGGTCTTCAGGCTGTGATTTGTTAACTCATTATCTACATATAAACATATGTATATTATTTAAGTTTATTTTAATTTTGTAAAGAATGTCAAGCTCTATATAATCTTCTTGTACTCCTTTCTTCCATTTATATATTGCTAAAATGTATTCATTATCTATCTGTCATTGTAGATACTTCATTTTACTTGCCGCTGATTTCATTTATGGGAGAATATCAGGGTTCATTCATCTACTCTTCTTTGATAAGCAGTTGGGTTCAAAGTACCCGGCACCACATATTCCTGAGCCTCTTCTGGAGTGGGGATCAGCTTCTGCTTGTTAATTTTCTCCACTAGAGTCTGATGTGTCAGTTTTTGTCATCTGTCATGTGCATATATATTGCCATTTTCCAATGTTCCCTTCACACCACTTACCTGCTATTATCTTCTCTTCCATTCTCTTTCTTCTTAATGTTTTAGATCATTTTAATTCCTTTAATGCCATTTTTAAGGAAAGAAGATACAGAGATAAACACACATTTTTGCCACCATATTTAACTGTAATTTGCTTGGATCTAGTCTTCATAGATGATTTAGGAGATGTATTTTAGGAAAAATAAAACATACTCAGAGGATTCACTTTTGGAGACCTCTCCTCAAAGAGCAACTATAAAGGTTGCACTCTGAAAATCAAAGACATACAGTAAACTGAGGGGAGATTTATAAATGAAAACTACTAAATGTGGCATAGGAGGAGCTGGAGTCTATATCCTTCTACTCTGAGACTGCTCCCATTGGACCCCTATCTTCAGTTCTGTTGGTGCAGAGGTTCAACTAAAGCAGGACAGGTCTTGAAAATTAGCATCTTTAACCCCATTGGAAGAGGGCATTCATTTGATTTGGAATCTTATCATTTAAAAAGAAAAGCAAACAAGAAGAGCCAGCAGCTCAGCTAGGCCTAAGTTGCCATACTATTCAGGACAAACAACAGACCTGCAAAATAGTGAGTGATTTAACTTGGTGTTCCAGAAAGTGTGACAACCATAGGGGCTTGGTAAAATTCCTATCTTTCTCAGGTTAATCCTAGTCTAATATACTGCAGAGATGAGAGTAGGCCAAAGCTATCCACACATTCTTGGCTGGAAGTTCTTGGACATACACACACACACACACACACACACACACACACACACATGATGTTCAAAAGTAAAGAAAAGTTAGATAGATGCTAAAAATCATTCATCTTTGTGAAGAACATCTTCTCTACAACATGTGGTCATTAATGTTTCTGCTCTGGGTTTGTTGTTATTTTTTTCCCCTATTAATTTTAGTTTTAAGCTCACCTCTACATCTGCACAGCTTAGTGTTCAGCCAGTAATAGGTCATAGATTGTGTTCAAATATCTTGAGCCAGTAAGACTTCCATGCTTCCACTCTCAAGTATTGGAGAAAATATGGAAAAACTGAAATATATATTGCTCGTGAGAATACAAAATTATACTATTTTACAAAACAATTGAAAGTTTCTTAAAACGTTAAAAAAAACCCAGGATTTAATTAAGCAATTCTACTCCTAGAAATTCATCCAAAGGAAAAAAAAAAGGAATGTCCATATAAAAATATATATGTGAATATTCACAACAATATTATTAATAGCAACCAAAAAGTAGAAACAACCCAAATGTTCACTAAGTGGCAAATGAATAATCCAAATGTAGTATATCTATGATGTGGAATATTATTCAGCCATGAAATAGAATAAAATATGAATACAAGTTACAACATGGATAAACCTCAGAGATATAATTCTATGGAAGACAAGCTAGATGTAAACGATTAATTGCTAATTTAAAGTCTTGGAAGTGTTTTTATAATCTAGGTTTTTATGATCACATAAGGAAGAAAGAAGTCGACAATATATAATTCTTCCCATTTAATTAGAATATTACAGTTTACTACATAATCTTTTCTACTGTAAAATTAATGAATAGCCTTAGTGATAATATGAAAAAACAAGTATTTTTTAAGTCCAAAAGACAAATGATTATGATAGAATAAAATATTACAATGAAGAGATAGTGACATAAAATTAAACTACTCAGTTTTCTTGTGATATTAAAACTATGTTCGAGAAGGTAATAGAGACTTATTTCCTTTACTGATCAAAAGTAAGCTATACTTGTGAAGGAAATACAAAATCTAAGGATGCACAATTTATACAGATGAGAATACATTTGCTCTCCAGAGTGATAATTGTGATGGGAAAACAAATGATGGAAGAAATGACATTGATATTACCATACGTGGATTACATGGAGAACACACACAAACGGGGGAGCGGGAAGGAAGGGGGTGCAGGGGAGAGGTGAGAAAGAAGAAGGAGAGGGAGAGGGAGAGGGAAAGAGGGAAAGAGAGGGAGCATGTGACAACTCAGGATAATGATAGGAATATTAGCTTTTGACATTTTGAAAGCACATAACTATTTTATCTTTATAACAAAAATAATTTATGAATTTTAAGAAGCATATGAAAACTGAAATTCTTTATTGCCTATGCTGTTAGAAGAAATTATCAACATTTAAACGTGTAATCTTTAACATAAAGGATTCTAGAATATTTCAAAATATGTTACATTGAAATAATTCAATCCAGGAGATACTATTTTTGAAATTATATCTGTGAATATGAAAATAGTTATATATCTAAGAACAAGAAGTATCAGTTACCTTATAAATTATATCTAAATACTGCTCTATTCACCAGTGTTCTGTAAGTTCTAATAAATTAGTAATCTATGTTTTCACTTCATAATGAACATAAATTCCAATTTAGTTTCAGGGCTAATTTAGAGCACCTGTTTCTTCCTGTGAGGAAACACAGATTGGTCCACATATCTGTGATGCATGCATGAGACCTTAATCATGCTCAAGGAAACAGTTTGTGAAAATAACCAACTTCATTCTTCAACTTGGCAGGAGTGGCTTGTGCTATAAAGACACATGGCCATCCAATGAACTTCCTCTGAGAGGTAAACTCTATGCCAAGAAAACTGTATTCAGCTCAGCTACAGAGATGTAATGAGTAAATAATACAAACTGGCTTTATCCATTTTGTTCTCCAAAAATACTGCAGGTCCAAGAAAAAAGCCTTCTCTTTTTTTCTTTTCTGAAGTCCCTCACATCCATGTCAAGTAGTATAAACCTAGTCTTCCAATAAAGGACTCTCTTTTCCATATGGCTGTGAAAGGTGTGCAGCTCTGTTTAAAATTGACATTATTAGTTAAAAAATATTACCGTCACTTGCCTGAACATGTACAGGAGCTTCATTTTTCTCTGTAGACATGCAGTCAGTTCCCCTTTGAGGCATGACATTAGCTTTCCTTTGGTCCCTTGACATAATCTTACTAGTGTCAGAGTGGAAACTTACTCTACTTCTTCCGAAAGTATTTTTCTGAATCTCTCTGCCTCACTGACTCTCCTATTTCAAATGTCAAACAAATGCATTCTATTTTTTATACCCTATGCTTCTTAGATTCTTTTTCCTCTTGCTATTTCTGTTTTTCACAATATAGCTGTAGTTTTATATCTGAAAGAATTTTGGAGACCATGGTTTTGTGAAAAAGTAAATGAATTTTAAGAAGTAAACAAAAGAACAAACAAAAAACTCCAAAATGTACCACTGATTCTTTCAGCTCTCACATGTAGCTAAAACAGATATGTGACCATCAGAAATGTGAAATCCAATGAATCTTATATTCAAGACATGAGTTGAAATTCTCAGTATAAAGTAACTGATATGTACTTAAGAAAAACCTGAATTTTAAAATATGTCTTAAGATTTTGAGATGTTTTTGACCCTTTGTTTTGATATGTTTTATAAGGTAGTCCAAGGCACAGACACTTGTGTACCTGTAGAATAAGTCATTCTAATAACTTCAAGGCAGACACACAGCTTGGAATACAAATTCTCTGAACAAACATGTAGAATTACTGAACAATGTTTGAATTCTTGTACTAAGATAAACTTAAGATATGCTAACATTTATAATTTTCTTTCAGATAAAAATGTTTTTTCTCATTAGATACATAAGACATTCATTTCAAATATCCGAGGAGAATATATATTTAGTGTAAAAAACTCATTTAAATAGATATTAGAGATGGAGTCATAGAGCAAAATGTTTTGCATTCCAATTCTATACTTTACTGTAATATTCTCAATCTAGAGAGCTATTCCTCTGGAAGGTAGCTCCCATTGTAGAAATGTGATATGCTGTTTGGGTTCGTTTTTCAAAATATATCTGTATTTTTTTTAACAGATGTTTAGGTACTTTGCTAATTACTGCTCCACAAATGTGCACTGTATACTTTGACAATTATAAGTACAAATATTTACTCATTTCAAGTGCTACAACCTCATAAAGGGATGAAAAACTCCAGCATGAAGAATGAGAAGGGGATGATGGCAGCAGAAAAGAAAGAAAATTACTATAAAATTATGAAGTGTCATTCTCATCAAGTACATTAAATACATAATTTCTGGTACACTAGAACTAAGCAAACCTCTGGCTTAATTTCTTCCAAAATAAAACATAAATTTATTTCAATCTACTAAAGAAAGTTTCTCACAGAAATTATTTCTATTTTTTAAATGGAAGTTTAAAGACCACATTATAGAACCTCTTTGAAGTTAACCTTGCTGGACAAACATTACTTCTTCTTAAAAGAATACCTGTTATCCCACATCATTACAAAATGAACAAAAGAATAAATAATACCCATGATCTGCTGATTCTAAACATGAAACATCTTTAAAGTTAACCAGGTTTACTTTGTTGTATGGTGTTGTTGATAAGAAATATTAAAATGTCAAATATCACTACACTTAGAAGATATATCTTTTTACTAGACAGGAAAATCACCATGTTTTTACATTAGACGTGATTCAAAAATGAATATTTGAAATATAGAAAATGCAGTAATGACAAATTGTGTTTTGCTTCTTGATCTTCCTCAAAGAAGTACTTCTTCAAAGAAAAAATTATTTGGGGAATATATGATATCGCATTCCATATTCACCTGTATTTAAAGGGAAAATTTTCAAAAGAAGATTTTTTTTTCATTTAAATTCCAATTGTGCTTATTGTATTCAAAGCATCATTTTCATGGAGTTACATTTAACTAAATGCGATGTACTTTTATTTTTAACAAACTCTATATTAACCAATGCATTTCTTCAAAATAACACATATTAGTTAAGCATTTCTACAATAGAGATATCACTGACACTCTTTTTTTACCTGTATTTTCTATTACAGGTACAGTGATGGTACAATTCGATATCACTAAGAACCATTGCTTTTAGGAGACTTTTAAAGCAACACAGAGATAGCCAATATCAAACAATCTTTCATTAACGAAGCAATTACTGGGACAGGGTTTCACTGGGGTGTCAAGTCAAGTGCACAGCTTGCAGAACAACTTCTAACCAATGTACAAGGCCAGGGGATTAAAACAGGATCTGCTTTGCAAATGACATCTGAATGACACTTATTTGCATGGCTCTTAGTCAAACTAAGAACACAGCTAACTGTAATTGTAGAAAGCTCTGACCCTTAGACTATGGTGCCATTAATGTCCTTTATGTGCTTTTATTTGATTAGTGCTGTAAGAACCAAGTATGTGAGAATTGTTTCATCCTGTAATTTCCTATGTGATGAAGTAGTTATATAGGACAGGAGCCTGCTGATTACTCATTAAAAATCTAAACATTTATCTAATTCAGGTTTAAATAAAGAAAAGCTCTAGAATTACCATTTTATATTGAAAGGAACATTAAAAACAGTAAGTGAGATTTGTCTACTGCTGCAGTGTTTCTTATGTATTCTCTCATTGATTATTTGGTTTGTATATCTACTCAGACTTCTTTTTATATGAGAGTTCAGTAAATTATAATCAACCCCATTCAAGGGAGACTGCAGTCCTCACCAAGATCTCTACAAATTTCCAGGGCAAGGGGAAAATCTCAAGTTTTTGTGGTTGCTTTTTGCTATAAGTTCACTTTCCTTTTGTAACTTTTCTCCAAAATAGACATTTGTGTATAGGTTTTGAGGCAACACAAAAAAAAACTTTAAATCAGTCTGAGTTTCCTGTTCTAAAATCTTCTGCTTCCTGACCACTGGTATAGTCCCACACACTTCTCTTCTACCCATGTTGCTTACCTCCAAGTGCTTTCCAAGGTCCTTCTGTCATCTTTAACTTGGAACTCACATTGATTCTGAGGCTAATTTTTCCATAATCTCATTAACCTGCTCTGCCACCTACTCTATTCTCAAAGAAAGGCTGACAGAGTCATTGGAAGTGACTACCTGTTCACTGACAAAAAAATGCTTTTTTTGAAAGTTAGAAGTAACTACTATATTGTCGACAAGATTGATATAACTATTAAATATTAGAACATCCTTGTAAGATAGGTATTACCATTACTATTACTATTTTATAGATGAGAAAACTGAGCATGATGGTTTATTCAAAGTAAAGAGAATTTAATATAGGCAAAATTTGATAAATTAGATAACACACATGAAGAAAGAACTGGAAATGCAGTTGGGTACTTTAAAGCGATTAGGCAACCTAGATTAGCAAGAGTAGGCAGCTAGAAAACCTAAATGGTTAAAGGAAAAGTGGAAAACAATGGAGTAGCCAGAATCTGGAAGTGAAGCCATGAGGCTAGCTGCCCATTGGCTATGAGACAGAACAAATAAAAAAGAAAATACCTCCTCTTACCTTCCATCTTCCTTCAGTGCTCCTACTACACAACTAGTCAAAACCCAGCTGTCAAAGGAGCTTGAAAAGATATTTTCCTAAAATACCAAGTAGAGCAAAAGGATGGGGAATGGAGTAATGTTCAAATGAAAGGCACACTTGTCCCGCTGCTATTAAGCACCTTCATGTTTTGCCAGCTATAAAATCAGTTAATCAATAGCTTTAAGGAACAGGGACTCTGCAGCTCTAATACATCAAAAAGGATTTCTAAGATATGATAGTTATCTACCTCAGTGTCAATATTAGTAATAATAGTTTTCCTTTATCAATATAAATAATTAAAAATTTCTTATTACTTTTAAATAAAATCATTGAGATAACCTGCATTTATGTCCAGTATCTTGATTTTCTCTTTAACAGTTCCTCTCCCTTAAGACTTGTTAGCTATAAACTGGTCTTTAATACCCTGGTTTTAAGGACCTTTTTCTTCAAGACATGTGGTCATTCATTTGGTGTAGTTTTCAGTGTATTTTCTTGTCTTCCAAGATACGTTCTTATCCAAACACATGTCAGCATGAGTGTCTTAAATACAGAACAAAGGAAGAAGGGAGTTTCCGAAGAGAAAGGGACATCTGGGAAAGGGCAGGCAGATGCCAGAGGAGCCTTAAAGGCCTGCCTTTCCAGATGGATTAAAACAAACAAATGACAAAACAAACAAATAACAACAAAACAAACAACAACAACAGGCTATCTTCTGAAGGTCTCAATGAGACTGAGGGTCATGGAGTCCCTCTATTCAGAAACTGGAGACTGATTCCTGGACACAGAAGAACTTGGCCTAGGAGATCTGTCGATGCTGATGCCATATGATATATCATAAGAGCTTTTATCTTTTCACAGATCCAGCTCCCCAGGCTTGCAACTCCAGGGTGTTATTTCTCTCTTTCCTTGCACTTGTTCTGAGAGACTCCTCTCACCAAATACGCGACTAATTTAAAAGGCAATGTGCTTGTATTTAACAAATAAAAAATGTCTACAAATAATTTTTGTCAATGTATAGCTGCACACATACCTTAAAGGGTTTACCAATTGTGATAATTTTCAGGAGAGAAGCAATATAAAAAATAAAGATTTATTAGGTTCTATTGAGGGTTTTTTAAATATGTAATATTTTTCACATAAGGAAGTTTTTTATTAATCAAAGCTTCTTAAAAGACAGTCGTATTTTATATTTAATTTTGGTATAAAATATTAAGTTAAAAATTGTTATATAAACATATCACTAAATCCAATAATTTGAGTTATGTTTGAGATCATTTGTGTCTTAAGTGATGCAGGTGTTCGGTGGAAAACATTTAGTAAATATTAATAATATTTAGCATACATCAGTTTCAGCCTTTCTGAACTCCCGTGATATTTAAGGTGGTAAATTTTCTTCCTTTTATTTTTTCTACTGTTTTCCTAAGGTTTCTATTTCTCTTAGTCTTCCAACATAAATGAATTCATCAGTCTTGGTCACTTGACCATGGTTTTATTTGGGCAACGGGATATACTACTGTTGTTATTGTTATGGCTCACTATGCATTTATATGGTCCTTTCCTCTAAAGAGCTTAAGTAAGTTTATTTAACCTAGAGATAATTCTTATAACACTCATCTGAGATAGATTAAATGTATTAAAATCTTAATAACCAACCAATCCATGTATATAGTCCGTTCACATCCCATTTACCATTTACAGTGAGTTTTCCAAATTCTAAAAATTTAACTAAAAAATAGTCATTTTAATTAAAAATAAAGAAAATGGAACAAAGTAATTTGATATTAAAACAATTATTAGGTCTATCCTAAATCTTCTAAATTCCAAACTAGACTTTTAGAAGAAAACAGATTATTAAGAATCATTCCCTCAGTATTTTGCTAATTAAAGGGATTAATTTTAACTATAATTTGATCCCAAATTTCAAAGTATATTAAATTAACTATTTCCTCTTTAATTTTAGCCTTAGTTTCTATTTTTAAAATAATTCTTATTGCGAAACAAGAATTTTAGAAAAATTTGTAAAACAAAAACATAGTTTACTAAATTGACAAAATGTGAATATTCTTGTAACACTACACCTATCAGGAAATAAAACCTTTCCAGCCACTCCAGAAGTTCTCTATGTGTCTCCCAATTCCAGACTCATCTCACTCTACAATGTTACCTGTCCTGATTTTATGTCACTAATCATCCACTTGAACTTCCCTAGACACTAACAAGTTTAATTTTGTTTGTTATTTTTCAACCTTTTTTCTTGTTAATCTATAGAGCCCCTCTCCATGAAAACTATTTGTTAAAGAACCTGAGTTATTTATCCTATAGTTTTCCATAGGCTGGACCTTGCTCATTGCATTCTTCTGCAGTTTTACGTGTTCCTCTGCTTTTCTTGCAAATTTGTAGTTGAATTTAAAGGTTTAATCAAACTTGGCCTAGTTTTTTGTTTGGTTTTGCTTTTTTTTTTTTTTTTTTTGTGAATCTACTTCATAGCTAGCAATGTGTTTCTCACAAGGGATCATAGGGGATCATAGGAGGTATTTAATGGCCAATTATTTCTTTCAGTAATATGAGAAGCCCTCAGTGCTCAATTCCTGGAACTTTTAATTCGTTAGGATTTGCAGAATTTTAACATTGCAGTTCTGTCAGCCTTTCTTCGTGTGTTTGTTGAAATATTTTTATGAAGAGACATTCTTTCATCTACTTTTTGGTTACCCAGTTCTGCAGTTCATATAGGAAAACAGGATGAATGCTTGATTTTTCCCTTTTATTTATATCTGGTTTATGTTTTGAAGCTCTGTTGGCTATAATTCTCATATACTTTGGAATACAAGTTCTATAACTCGTCTTTAAATACCACAGCTGTGCCTTTCAAAAGAGAAAAATGCTTATTTCAGTTTTGGCCACATATCTGAGTTATTAAAAATTTGCATTTGAGATATTACACCCTGAGATATATAATGATCCAATGTAAACTCCACTTCTTTCAAAATTCCACCTTCACCAGATGTATAATCAGATTGCTACCCACTCTAATTCATCTTACTTATGGATGTTCTATTATGCTTGTACTTTCCTTCATGCTACTAGTATCAGAATTTTATTTTCTACTTTCAGTTATTAGGTTGAAATTATATTAAGTGCTTAAAAATAATCAATTTTCACTAAAGTTTAATTTTTCCTAAAGTTTTCACATTGTGAGGAAAAGGCAAGTTACAGAGTGAGGAATTTATGATCACTTAGCATTAATTTGCTTAGATGTTATTTGAATTATTGTGGTTATCACTTACAATTTTTTGAAATAGTGTAAAAATAGTTTCACAATTTTAAGGAACTTTTTGAAAGGTAAATAATATTTTTTCTCTATTTATATAACAGGTTTGTTGAGCAATGACTATGAGCCAAATTTTATCTCAAAATGGAGAAAGTTTAATATTGAATGATTACGTGGGTCAGACTGAGCCCTCGATCAAGCTGATAGAATCTTGCTCATTCTGTTTTGTATGGTTAGTTTGTCTAATAGATCTTAGTGTCACAGAGATGAATACAAAACTGGAGATGATCTGAGGGTCCTCAGGGACTGTATGTGACCTCTTGGAGAGTATGATCCAATAGAAATGTGATAAAGTTGTTCTAACTAAATGTAGGCTCAGAAATAAGTATGTCCATCTGGAGCACAAAAACCTTGAGGCTTGAGGCATATAGTACCCGTCTCTTAAAATGAAGGAACTAATTAGCGACATTTTCTTGGATAACTTTCCCTGTATTCAGTGTCGTAGCTAACATTATAGTAAATAGACAGTGTCATTAGTGTCAAACTCTCACAAATATTCAAAACAATTAGTAGAACATTCTAATATAATTTATTTTTCTGAATATAAAAAAAAAGGAGGAAAGAGAGAAGAGCAGAGATCAGATAATACAGAGACATGTTTTAACGATAGTGCTCTTTATTTTTAAAGCAATGGGTTTTAAGCAAGACAGATGATGATCATATTTCCACTTTAGGATCACTATACATAGAGAGAAGGGCTTAGAAGGATCAAGAATGGGTCTGGAAAGACTTGTTAAGGAAATAATGGAGATGAAGTATGATGGATTACACAAGCAGTGTCATAAAAAAAGAGAGAATGAAATTAATAGATTAGAGAAATATTTAGGATTCCCTTTCGTATTGGCAAAATTAAAGGTTAATTTGCGGCGAAACTAGAAGCAACCAGGCCTGGTCAATAGATTACAATTATTAGGTCAGAATGAGTATGTGGAATATTAATTAAAATCATCAGATTTGGAGTCAAATTGTCTTGGTTCAAATACCAGCACCAACACTCACTAGCAGTAAAAAACTATGTTAGTTATTTCTTCTCTGAGATTTGGAACAGTATCAAATATTAGTAAATGATTAATAAATGATAGCTATGCTTCCATTAAGCTCATCAAGGACAATCAGTAGTGGAATTATTTGCTGAACTACTGGATTACCATGGGACTACTAGAATTTGGGTTTGCTTTGCTGTTTGAACATATGCTCAGATTTGCTGGTGGCCATTTTGTCACCATATGAACCCATCCTGCTTAAGAATTAAATTTACACCAAGATAAAATGAGTCAGAAACGGATGACATTATGTAAGAAACCGTGTCCAACTCATTTATCTCAAGACTTCTCAGTCATTTGAGTCAATGTAGTCCCTGTTTTACTTAAGGCAGATTTCTTTCTCTTGCAATTAAACTGACTAGTATTCTGGATTTCATTACCCATGTAATTATATAGGTAATTATGAAAGTATATATTATGTACACTAGTATGCCTATGTGGGTACATCCACATAATTATAATTTCAAACAGTAAAACAGAATATAAAATGAGAAGACTTACACCCAACCCCACCAACATTCCTATCCCTGCTCTTTTATAGTTTATAATTTAATTATTTTATGAATATAATACCTTTACTATATAATGCTTATGTCATGTTTCTTTGATTTAACAACATTAGAGAACATTTTTGATTCCTAATATCTTTTATTTTTTAAATATCATTTAGTGATAAATTTATAATTTTATCTGTTTTCAGCTTTTATTTCTTTAATCCATTATTTTTAGATATTTTCTATTTATAGTACATATGTAAAAAAAAAAATAGCGTAGATATTGTTCCCTCCTCCTCACTTCATTTTATTACATTTTGCTCTTTCTCTTACCTGTGCCATCACTTTTATATTTTCAGGGTTGTTGTATTTACTTCTTCTCCTTTTTTTTTAACAATTAAATCTTCAGTACACATTGCCTATTAATTAAATTTTGAAAGCTACTAAAAATTTATAAAAATGAAAATATTTTTCATTGTACAAATAGTACAATTGGATCCATAGAAAATGACATATAACCTCTATCCTTAAACATTGTTCTTCAAAGAAGAATGTTTAAAGCATCAATGCCAGATGTAATATACTTTCAGGTACTCAGAACCATATCATATTCTAGTTTGTTTTCTATTAAGATCATAATTGTTTTTGTGATTTTTTTTCATTAACTTTAATTTGCAATTCTAACTTTTAGTCATTAATAGAAAAAATTCAAGAAGAGGTGGCCTCTTAAAATATTCATTGTATGTACTCACTTTCTTATTAAAGATATTTATTATTCATGTAACCTTCAACTTTTTATTTTAGTTTAAACAGGATTATTTTCTGGGACTATATGCAGATGTCTTTTTTGGATGTCTTTTCAATGGAATAATGAGCTACCATCACTGCTTCATAGATTTCATATTTTTTTCCTTAGGATATTTGTTCAAGATGCCATAGTATATATCTAAGTATATATCTAAGTAAGTACACACACACACACACACACACACACACACACACACATACATACACATATATATGTGTGTATATATAAGTATATGTATATACCTATATACATCAAGATTTTGTTTTTTATATATATTAAAATATATTTATTATTTTAAATTTCCATCAATGCCTCCTTATTTGTTCTATTGTTTGCACATTTTTCATAGAAGCATATATTTACTCTATGGAAAAAATTGTCTGTTGATTACTTAAATAAAAATCTACGTTCATTATTTTTTCCCTCTTACATTAAATAATCACTTTTCTGGGAGGTCATTCATTAGATATATTTATCTTCATTATTGTCTTGTGTTGTTTTTCATTAAATAGTTAATGATATTTCTGAAAAACAAACTGGGCTAGCTGAAGAAGGGGGATCCTTCTGCAGAGTTCTGAATTTATTTCTTAAGTTTTCTTCCATGTAAAAGAAAATTAAAAGTGATTTGGGGGTCTGTTAACATTGTTGTGTGAATAATTTATTTTTAGAAAATGAAGTCCGGATGAGGGAAAGACAAAAAGTAGGCTGTGACTCTCTTCCCGCAGTATCATAAACAAGAAGCAGCATAGAACAGAAGTTAAGCACATTGGCTTTGGAACCAAGTCTTTTTGGCTCGAATCCTGGCTCTGCCATTTGTAAGCTCCATGACTTGGTATAATTTACTTGGTGTTTTTGTAACTGTTACCTGGTAAATATAATTAATAGAATCTTCAACATAGTGTTGTCGTATGTTACATATAAAACATTTAGACCAATATCTCATGCACAGTAAACACTTAATTGTTAGCTTAAAAAGAAAAACATAATGAACTTTATATTAGTATAAAAATATTTAGTATATTTTTCCCTTACAAAGAACTACTCTTTGCTTGCTTTTATTTGTTTTGTCTCTCATAGACTTCTAAAACTACTTCAGTCCTTTTACTGCTTCTCTTGAAGGCACACCCACTCTAAACCTCCCCAGGCAGATCTGCTATTATCTCCAGAGAGTTATTTTCCAGATTTAGCATTAATGCTACTAAATGCCTGCCTTTTTATAGTGGCTATAAAAAGTGGGGAAGAGGAGAGAAGAAAGAAGCACTGACCCAGCTGTTTCTTTCAGTAACAATAATAATTATGAATGGCCAACACTGTTTCTAATAATCATGATGGCCCACTTAAACCACTCTGAGCTTGGAGTTGAGAATCTGAGTTCCCCTTCCCTGAGCTTTGAGTATTTCCAGAGCTGAGGCTAGAAGAATGTCTTTTACCTTTGCTGCAATTCTTTCCTCGATAGTATGTTTAGGCTACAGAGAGTACTCTATATCAATGCAAACCCATTCCCTTCCTCATTTCACATATTAGACACAATATACAGTTAAGTGATAGCATTGCTTCCCCATTCCATAGATTTATTCATCTCTATATCTAATCTTTACTGTTATCCTGAATCTGAAGCAAGTCAATTTTTCATTCCAAAATTTCCAGATTGGCTTATATAACAATCAAATTTCTTAGTTCATCTTTATGTATTATAGACATGCTTATTTACATTTAATCTTTGCCTCTAGTTTCCTGAATGTTTATAGTTTACATCTTTTTGTAGTCTAAAAGAAATGTTTCTTTTAAATGTTCTCAAAATTAATGTATATCCTTAAACTGAATATACCTAAATATGTATTTTA
This sequence comes from Eidolon dupreanum, assembly GCA_028627145.1. Taxonomy (NCBI): domain Eukaryota; kingdom Metazoa; phylum Chordata; class Mammalia; order Chiroptera; family Pteropodidae; genus Eidolon; species Eidolon dupreanum. The sequence continues at coordinate 124,483,037 of CM053502.1, read as the reverse complement.
ATATCTATATATGTAGCTGTACATTTTAATATCATTTACTATATTAACACAATTCTTTATGTTAATAAAAATTTTGAATGAAATACACTTTCACCAGGGACAATCTAACTTAACATACCTTCCCATTTGTTTTTATTAAGTTTTAAAAGCATTTTTCCTGTATAACACCTTGTAGACATTAAGGCTTTAGGTTGGTTCTTTTTCTGTTGGAAATAAAATCAATACACTTTGAGAACAATATATTCATTCATGGATCATATTAACCAATCAATAATTTATGGCTCTTATTTACACATAAGATATTAAACATATGCAATGTAAATCTTTAACTATGAACAAAGAAATGAATATCTAGTGATTAAAACAGACCTGAGAAATTAAACTAATGGAATATTTTCACTTTCAAGGTCAAAAGGTTTGTCTTCAGTAAAAGAATAGATTTACCTGTGAACAGAAAAGACCATTTACTCAGATGATCTAAAACGTACTTTCTCAGCTTTCTTTCTCATTGTGTGGGTTGCAAGTGAAAGTTTCAGTGTGAATGAGCTAGGAATGAAGACAAATCAAGACTATAGTATGACGGTGATCCTGATGGCTGTAAATGATGGCGGTGCTTCAATTTTTGAAATTGTTTCATTTAAAAACTAAGCATTGGATTTCTACACAGTATTATAGAATTCTCAGCCTTCTTTGATTCAATTTAGAGGAAACATTTATGGAGCTTAAATTGTTTCTGGCAGTTCTATGCTCTGTAACATTTTAAACAAATTTATTTTATACCAAACACTCCCACATAAAGTGTAGATAAATTTAAAAATGTATAATAACATCCATGCACAAACTGGTCTTAGTTTTAGTTTTTGGTGGGTTTATGTGTGTGCTCTTTTAGCAAAAGGATAGTCAAAATTGATAAAATGTAAAATTTAAATTCTCAGCTGATTGTTTCTCAAATGAAATGACTACTTAGATCTAAAACAAAATGATAAATATAAAATAACAAAATAAAATAAAACAAAACAAAATGAATCAGGAGAGCATGCAGCTCAGATACTGAGGCTGAATACCTAGGTTTCACTTTTCCTTATCTAATCAAATATAAAGTGAGTTTGAAAAGCCAGGGTTTGGTTCATCACCTACTTTTGTTTGCCCTTTTTATATCCTGGATGGGTGTAAATGTAATAAAATCGAGCACTAAGTTCTAGTAAGGGAAAACTGGTACACTTTAATATACATAAATTATGCTCGACCTGAGATTTGACTTGTTTCGTAGAAAACTTATTTCTGTTATTTTTTTTAAAATCTCACTCTTTAGCATTTACAGCATTATTATAAAATACCTATGGGGGGTTGTGGCATTAGATGATGAATGTTTTTCCGTGTCATTCTACTTGTTAGAAGATTTGGGTGACAAAACACTACTGGAAATGTTCATAATCTCCAAATTTGACACTAAGTGGTATTTGTAAAGGTTATTCTGGGGACATTTTGTTGCTCCTGTGCTGATTTCATTTCCTTGAGGATCATGGAGGAAATTACCTCTTCCACTTGAGGGCCTTCAAAGGTCTTCACATCTAACCTCATGTGCAGTGATTGGCAGGACCTCCAATTACACAAATTTCACTAGTCAGGTAAAAAGTTACCTTTTATTATTACACTTTATGAGCTGGCTGAATTAAGTTAAACTTGTACATCATTTTTCTTTCCAGAAATTAAAAAAATTTACACTCACTGTTTTGAACGAGTACATTTTTACTCGCAGCTGTCAAAACAAGCTGTCATTTCAATTATCTAGAGTGCCTATTAGTCAATTTTTAATAAAGTTTCAACTACTTTTTCCTGGTTTTTAATGAATGGCCTCCCTTGCACACCTTTTAAATATATGTTCCACATCCCCTATAGAATTCTGAAGCTAGGTAGAAAATATTAAATAACTTAATCATAAAATGCTTTACATTTTTCTACATTGCCGAGAGCACACTCTTTCCAGCAGTTTTATTTTCTTGTAAATTTCTTCTTAGAAAGCAATCATAGAGGCAATAATAGAGGTTATAGTAGTGATTGATTTGAGACACAGTTACTTCTTGTTCAATGGAACAAGAGATAAACAACCTAGATCTATCTCTCTATCTCTCTATTATCTATCATGTGTCAGTCATCTATCTTCATACTTTAATTATTTTTAATGATATGGCTTTCTCTTCCACATGACTAAATTCCTAAAAATAGCAAACATGCATAATTTTTCCCTCTATTCTTCCCAATATTTTGTATGTAAATTTGCTTTTATTAAATTGTTAATTAAAAATAATTTAATAAACTCTCATATTTAGGTCCCCAAAGTCATCAAATACACTTCATTTTCACTTCAGAGATAAGAAAGCTGAGTCCCAGTGCACTGGACTAATCAATGATAGAGAAACTCTCCTGATGGCCAAAAAGCTAATGCAAAGTCTACTTCACTTCTCTATGATGGCTCTCTTGATATACTGTGTTTATTCTGGAATGGTCTCCACTTTCTCATTGTATTTGTGTGAAAATGATTTTTTGAAGAAGTAGTTTAATTTTCAGAACTCTCATGTAGATATTTATTTATTTTGTAAGTCTGTATGGCTCAATTATGATGTTACAAGTCTAATAATATAATTAAATTTGGTTAGTTTGTGTATCACACTTATGTTATTTCTTTATCAAAGAAAGAGAAATTTTCTCTCTAGGGAAAATTATCTGCTTTATAGATTTCTTCCCAGAACAAGCTTCTGGGAAGAAAAAGCTCATTAGATGGCTTGCTAAATTTTTTCAATCCATTTAGGATTTTAAATTGGGGTGAATATTTAAAGCTATTGTAAAACAGTTGGTTTTTAGTTGACTAATTGCTATTAACACTCCCTAGTCAGTTCCTTTGTTCCCTTTGGGGATATTAGAATTTTTTCATTGTCTTTTTTTCTCTCAGTTAAAGATATCATCATTTTACCAAATCTACCTAGTCACTAAAGTTAACATTTTCAATTCCTCCAATTTCCTTAATCTAAACATTTGACTCGACCCCAAATGCTCTGAATCCTAAACCTAAGGTATGTTAAATCCATTGTTGTTGAGCTTCCTGTCATTTCTTATTTGGACTCTTGGAAAACTCAGGTTATTGATTTCTTTGTTTCTGTTCCCTCTCTAATCCAAATTATGTTTCTAACTATCACTAAATTTCTAAGAAACAAATCTTTCATGACTCCCTTCCAAAAATACATAAAATCTGTGGATGATTCCATTTAATCCCTTGTCAGAAGCCACTGGACTGCACAGTCCAAAAGAAATCTAATGTAAATTTAAGACACTAAGGTAATTTTAAACTTTCTAGTAATTACATTAAAAGCAGTAGAACAAAATTGCACCCAACACAGGAGTGCCTAAGTATATAAAGCAAATATTAATGGACATAAAGGCAGAAATTAACAGTAATACTATAATAGTTAGGGACATTAAAATGCCACTTACTTCAATAGATAGATCATCCAGACAGAAAATTAATAAGGAAATAATGGTCTTAAATGTCACATTAGACCAGTTTGACTTGATAGACATTTATACAGCATTTTATTCTAAAACTGCAGGTCACACATTTTTCTCAAGTTCGCATAGAACATTTTCTAGGATAGATTCACAAACTAGGCTACAAAACAAGCTTCAATAAATTCAAATAGGTTGAAATTATATTAGGCATGTTTCCTGACCACAATGACATAAAACTACAAATCAAGTTTAATTAATTTTAATAATATATTTTATTTTATCCAATATATCCAAAATGCTACTTTAACATATAATCAATATTGAAAACTTATTAATGATTTATTTTACATTCCTTTTTTCATACTAAATCTCTGAAATCTGATGTACTTTACACTTACAACACATCAACACATCTCGTTACACTGCTGCCTAAATAAATACTTGTGATAAGCAGAACTTGTGATTTTGTTACAATTTTTGGATAGGATAGCTGAGATCCAGGTTGGGTTAAATAATGATTAATTTTCCAAGGCAGACAGGTAATTCACAGCAAGGGCTGGCAACCCTGGAATAGCGTCGGACTATTAAAATGTGGCAATAAATGAGGAAAATATTTCTGTGGGAATCTTGAACCAGTCTGTATATATAAGGGGAGAAAAGTGGACCACTTGTCCTGAACCAGGTTTTGACTTGGGAAAGATAGTCGGTTGAGATCATTGTTAGGTGTGGGGCCTCTTTTGTGTATTTGCCAGGACTTGAAAGCAACAATGTAAATCTGTAGCTCATTCTCCTATTCTGGTAAATATTTCAAGCAGGTTTAACTTTCTTTGAAATTACGTATATTAGAGTAGAACTTGAGGTCTTCCCAGTATAGAATGGCCTCCAAATTAAATTGCATATATTTATTTCTTGTTCAAGAGTTATGGATCAGGTACCTCCAAAATCAGAATCTATATGAAATAATGCTTCATGATGAGAAAAATTTTTTTGATTAGTAGAGCTCCCACTTTTCTTGATGTATCGAGGTGATATTGAGAAGAGGAGAGCACAGAACACTTGGTGCCAGTTAGTGTAGTATTATTATATCAAAATTGTCACCTTTGCTTCCTTTGGAAATGTGGCTAAAGAAATTTTAGTATAACTTTCATTTCAGACCACAAACAATTTCTGTGTTTTAGTATTCTTCCTAACACTTGAGTAACCTTCACTTAAATCCTTTAGGCATTTCTAATAGCTACTGAGAGTACTAATTTACCCAACACACTTCCCTCTATCTTATGTCTTATGCCAACCATCTTTCTCTTTGCACAAGGTGAATGGCAACCAACTGCTTTGAGGTTCACATCTGTGTCCACCTGCACCGGAGAAGGAATGACTTATATACTTACTAGTCCTACATTTAAAAATTCCAGCTGGTTTTGGTTAGACCAGAGAAGTGAGGTCAATAAAAACATTGCAACTTTGGGAGTGATGAGGCAACATTTTTTAAATTGAAGAAAGATGCTTTCACATAAGAAAGGGGTGAAATTTAAACAACTAAAAAACTTTATTTCCACAACAAGCAGAAAATTAGAATTTACTTCTGTCCCTATAGGCAGTTTATATTGATTCTGCATCACTTGGCCCAGAGCGGCCTGTTCAGATCATGACTCTAATGTTTCACAGACACTTTAACATGCCATAAACTCCTACTTTTCAATATACCCTGGCACAGCAGGTACTCCTTGTTCACACCAGACATTTTAGACTCATTCAAAAGGCTTCCCTTTCATCTGCCTCTTCTACTGGGTCACCAATCTTCTAAATTCTAACTCTTAAATATCTCTTAAAACCATCTGCTTCTCTTCCATCACCACCATCCTTGTCCAAACCATCATCTCTCTCTCTTAGATACTGCAATACCCTCATTACTAGTTATCATTTCACTCCTGACTTCCTATGACTCAGACTCTACTCTGAGTGGTATTTCAAAAATGTGTATCTGATTATTATACTCCCCATTTGTTCAGTTGTTTATAAGGGTTATAATCTTAAGAATTAAGGATTAATATTTATATCTTTAACAAGTTCTCAAAGTGTATGATTTGGCACCTGTCCACCCACTTAACCTCCTTTCTCACTATTCCCCCTTTAAAAAATATTTTTTAATTTCAAAAGAATTTCTATAAGGCCTATGAGTTTATACTGTTTTAACTCAGGTCTTTTACATGATATTCTTCACAGCTGCAACAGTCTCCCAAAATCTTTACTCCTATTTATCCTTCTGTCTCAATGTAAGTAGCTCTTTCTCCAGGTAACTTTACCCAGCCATGAAGATGAGGTTTGTTTGCATGTTAAGTATTGCAATGTAATGCTGCATTTCTTTTTAGTTGTTTACTGTTCCTGTAATTATCTGTTAAACATTGATAAATTCCGCGAGGGCATGGACCATGTCTTTTTATCTCTGTATTCTCAAAGCTTGGTACTAATGCCTGACCCAAAGAAGGTATTAACGAGCATTTGTGGCATAAATGCATGAGTGGATGGATGATGCTCACATTGCTGTAACTTACGTTTACAATTCTGTTACACAGTGTATCTCCTTTAACAGCAAGTCTCTGAAGGGTTTGTATCCCTACAGTAGTCTGTGCTTTATAGCAAGCCCTAAAAATATGTTGATTGAAAGATTAATGAAAGCAGAGGATGCCTGCCATGCCATATAATTTCAATTCATTCTATTTATTTTTTCTCTTTCTGAGGAATTCTCCTCATAGATATTGAATTACTGGGTTACTATCTTTCATCTACTAGCATAAAATCAGATGACCAAATGTTTCAGATAAGTCTCTAAACAGAATCTTTGAGTTAACCTATGAAGTAACTAATAAGCATGAGGGTACAGAGTTCTGCTATAACTCTGTGATATGCATCTTCTTTCACAACAGCTTTTTCTAAACTAACAAGAAGCCCAGACCCCAAAACTCCCTTTTATAACATCTATCACTCTGTTAATTATTGCAAATAGCTGCCAGGCAGAGCACTGCAAAGCTCAGCACTATTTCCAAAGCTAATTCTGACAGGCCAATAGACAAAGAGATACCAAGAGGATATTATCTTGATGAGTAGTTCAAACCTCTTGTCCCTATATATACTATTTCTAAAAACCCTATGACTAGTACCTAGATCACTTCTCTGTCTTCACAAAGGTCAACCCAATAATTTTTCTCTTAAATTATCTCTTGTTTCTTCATTGAGATCCTGATATATAATAGGCCAAATGTGTTTAGTCATTGAGGATACAGTCAAAGAGAAGACATGGTCCATCTTGAATATATTATTAACTCTTTTATAGCAGAGTCATCATGAAACAATATACACTGTGGACACTCTGATTTCGTTCTCATGATTAATACAGGTGAGCTGAAAAACACATTCTGAGTCATTCTATATACCAGCAAACAATGGAAGAATGCTAGAGCAACTGATGCTTCTGAAAGATACTCTAAAATAAAAGAAATATCCTGATGGGTTAATTTTTTAACTACCCCATAAAATGCTCATATTAACTTGACCATAGAATGAGAAAGTAATAAATGTCAGAAAACAAGTATTATTTATACTAAAAGTGAATAAAACGAAGAATTAAAAGAATTACATATGATGTCATTTTAAGAACTAATAAATGAATTCAGTAAAGTCACAGTAAACATAATATACAAAATCTGTTGCTATTAGTGCAAAATCTGTTTGCACTAATAGCAAACTTTCAGAAAGAGAAATTAAGAAAATGATATCATTTACAACTGAATCAAAAAAATGAAATACCTAGGAATAAATTTAACCAACAAGGTAAAAGACCTTTGAAGGAGGTGAAACACTAGCATTACATTGCATGTGTGGCTGGAGTCATTAAAAAAACTACAGAATCACACACAGAAAAAAATTAACAGTTGTTCTGTGTTCTCTGTTTGCTGTATTTAGTTCCTGTTTGCTCAAATGGTTCCTCTTTGGTATTCGAAGAAACTTTGCTTTCTGGATTGCAGATATGTTTTCCCTGCACAGTCTCGGTGATTCTCTAATATCTCATCACTGCTTAGCTTCCCAGATCTCAGAAAGGCATTTTTCATTCACTTGATCAGGTGTTTAAGGTTTTCTCTAAAAAACAAGCAAAAAAACTCTGTTTTTATTTTTTTTAAGTTTTTTTGCTCTGCCAATTACAAACAATCACATAGTCAAAGCCTCCTCACCTCTTCCATGCAGTATACTAGTTTCCTAGGGTGACCACAACAAACCAGGTGGCTTAAAACAATAGAAATTTATTTTCTTGCGGCTCTGGAGGCCAGAAGATTGAAATCAAGTGTCAGCAGAGTCATACTCCCTTGGAAGGCTCTAGGGAAGAATTCTTCCTCACCATTCCAGTTTCTGGTGGCCCAGGCTTGTCTTGGCTTGTGCCAACAAAACCCCAATCTCTGCCTCTGTCTTGACCTTGTTATGGCTTACCCTAATCTAGTATAACCTCATTTTAATGAATTACAAGATCTACAAGGATCTACAAGGATCTATTTCCAAAGGAGGTCACATTCTAAGGTTCTGGGAAGACATTAATCCTGGGGGACACTCTACAACTCACTAAACATGGCATAAAATTCCCTTTACAATCCAATCCTAGACTTTCTAGTTTTAGAATATCCTTTTAGTAAATTTTGGGTTTCTCCCATTAGCCCGCCAGAAAAACAAAAAAATGATTCAGTGAAAGAAACCAACTAATATAGTACTCATTTGCTGCTGTAATGCCTTCCTAAGAAAAATGTAAGCATTTAAAGTGAAACGCGTCTCTATCTGGAGACAGCTAATGCAATTTTGGGTGTTTGTTTTCATGATCAAGCACTTATCCTCCAAATAATCACAGAATAAAAATAATTATAAAATTAATTAATGATCTACATGTTATATAAGTTAATCATATAATAAAACTATATTCCTACTTCTAGGGAAAGGTTTAAAGTATTGTGTTACTAATTACAAGAGATGAAATGTAGAATAAAATATACATACAGCATATAAATATAGTATATTATAATTTTAGCTAAATAATTAACATGTGTTTTGTTGCTTTCTCAGCATTTATAAGAACTTTGAAGAGATAGTAAAAAGCCTAAAGTTAACTTGCTGCCTCTTTTCTCTTGATAGATTTCTATGTAGAAAACATAAAAATTTGAAATTTATTGAACTTTGGCACTTTTCCCAAGTATTTTACTCAGTGCTTAATAAATGTGCTTATTATCAGTGATGATGATGATGGCTTTTTTCACTGAGAAACACTTTAAAAGTAAGGCATACTCCATTAATTTCTCCCCTTGCCTGCTTAACCTCTTGATTTTATTCAAATTCGTAAGTACAATTTTCCATAACCAGCTAAAGAAAGAATAAGAGCAGCATAGTACTTATTGAGTAGTAGGTACAAAATACTGAGTATTTATTTAGAATAAATAGCTGCAAAATATCACAAGGATAGAGATGTACTTGACATCATTCTACTGGGAGACCAAGGAGAATAAGTGGCAATGAGTTCATCATTTACAATCTGCAGTAGAATTAGGCCTGTTGGCCAGGGAGTGTATGTGAAGAAGCTTCCTGATCAGGAACAGGCAGTCCAAAAAGAGTTTCCTGGGGAAGGGGACACTATAGGCCAGACCTGAGGGATGAGTATGGGATTTAAGCAGAGGGTAGGAAGGGAAGACAGGCAAACAGGAAGAGTCAGAAGTGAAAGCAGAGAGATTAAAAGAGCTTGATGATTCATGTCAGTCTCTGACATGCATTTGATTGATCCTGTGGCATTTTAAATGAGTAATAATATTCTATAGCATTCTATGGTGTTTTATAACTTTCCAAGTACTCTGATGTATGTTAGGGCAATGTTTTTTTACACCTATTGTATTTTGTAGCCATGATAGCTATCAACATCCTTATTTTAAATATGGGTCAATGAATTTGGACTTACAAATATAAAGTAAGCAACTCTGAATGTAACACTGGAGAAAGTGTTCTCTTTGGTTACTAGGATTTTTTTTTTTTCTGTTGCATACCTTTTAGATCCTTTTTATGGGAAAAAAACATAATGAAAATAAAAGTAAGTACACAATAAAAATTAAAACCCTCTCTCACAGAATTGCTAAAATAGTATAAGATCACTAGGCACACATTCACTGTCGCCTTAGTCCTTGAACAATGGGAAGAAAGGACTTTAAAAAGCATCACTGTATGGTGACCATTGATATTCATAAATTGCAGAGAAGGAGGATTAGACTCAGAGAGCATTTAATCAACAAGTAAGTTTGAAGCAGTCACTAAGCACTCCATTCTTTGTTTCAAACTTCTGTGTCTGCCAGAAAATGGCTACATATTATATTTTTATAAATATTTGTTAAATGAATAACTAAAGAGGATTGCACAGATCAAGCACAGATCGAGACACTATTTCAGGGGTCTCTGAAGCACCTAAAGAAAGTATCAAGGGGAGGATGCCCAGAATGAGGGAGCAACTCTATGGTGTCTGTTAACATTTACTTTGAAAAAAATAATTTTATAATTTCCTCCATCAAAAAAATGATCCTTTCGAAGCCATAAAACTTCAGCTTCAAATATCTCTATAGCACTGTAGAAGAGGCCTCATAGCATTTTATCCTCTTTCCTTTCATAAGCCTTCAGTATAGAGATAATGTTTTGTTTTTCGGAGTCACAATAACTCTGGTGATTTTTGTTTCTTACAAGTTCTGGACCACTGTAAGATTTTGGAGACAACACCTAAACGTATCTCCCATTTTCCCCATCATTTTCTTAATGTTGGACATTCTGTCATAGAAGGGTGCCACTTCCCTTAAGATACTGTCAGAATACTCGCAGTTTCCAATTAAACTATAAGCTTCTGTGATATCTGGGCAGCCTAATGCCTTGCCTTGCTATGAACTGAAGCTAAACTTGGTTCAAGGCTAGTGTATATAGCATATGGAAGAATTCTGTACTATCAAACAATAATTTCAATGGCCTCAGACTAAGCAATTTTTACATATCTCAGTGGTCCTGCTAACATGAACTCTGCTTCCTCCTCTGAGGATATCATGCCTTACATCATGTGTCAGACTTGTTAGCACAATTTTTAACTCCTAAATTAAAAAATACAGTAAGTTTTAGTGAAATGTATGAATTTGATAAGCATTGATAATGCTCTTAGAATTTGTCTAGAGCAGAATAAAGTACTCATCTCAAAGCAACAGCAATACTTCTTACAGACTGAGTCTTAGTGCCTAAGCAAGATGTAGACTTCAGCTCCTGGGGTGGCCCGATAGCTGGTCCAAAGTATTAACTCTCTCAGGTCTTACAGTCATTTGAGCCTGTTGCAAATCAAGACCAACACATGGCTGTGTTTTCAATGCTTGCTCGTATAGTAGGGACTTCATAAAAATTAGTTGAATAAATTAATGGTCAAGGGCAAAGTTGTGCAGTGGAAATTTCACTCCTACCTCAGTGAATTAATTACATTCCTTCTCTTTGAATAGGGCAATTTGCCCATCTAGATGGAACCTTTTCTTATCTATAGTACTGTCCACTGAAATTCTTTTTATCTTATAACATTTTGTAGTCCTCTCTTTCAACTAGAAAATAGTTAATTAAAATCGAAGTATCTACTTCTTTATATGATGTAAGAGCTATTTAAGCTTAGTGCTTACCTTTCCTTTGATGATTTTTGATGATATGTGTAGGAAGAACTTAAACCGCTCTTAGGAATATATCTTTGGACAAGATGTAGGGAGGGTACTGATTCAGATGGCAGATTTTTAAGGGATGGTTGGCTGGTACTGAATATCTTGTCATATCAAAAAAAAAGAAAAAGAAAAGAAAGAAAGAAAATAAGAAAAGAAGCACACAGAATGAGACATCATGTATATATGTGAATATCCCTCCTTAATAGCCTTACTAATTATTTGAAGATGTGAATTTTTATAATTATGAAGGGATATGTATAAAGTAGAAGGGATTATAAGTAATATTTCAATAGGAGAAGGGTTTTGAAAGTATAATCCTTTGGAAAAGTTTATTTCTATGCTTGAGATTTGGAAAAAGTTTCTCCTTGCTGCTAATGTGCTTAGGGGTCATAAGGTCAATAAAACTTCTGCAAATGAGACTCCTCTATCTTTATTATGGGAGCCTGGAGACTCTGGGAAAGCAATATGACTATGTGAGGCCAGGAGTTATTTGGGTCAGAGACTGGGAGCCATATGCACAGTTGTTGAAAGTAGCTATGAGGCAATTACAGTTCTGAAAGTCGATCAAGTAGAGTGGAATTTAATCATGCATATATTTAGCATGATAAAATCATGCTAAAATCAACTCTATATGCTTGGGAGATAGAGAGAGAAATAGTAACTCATATTTATACGATGTGGTCAATTCCACTAATTGTGCATCTGTCATGAATGAACACGATAGGGTACACGGTGCTCAACCACATCCCACCAGTCTCCATTCTCAAGGTCCTCACAAACTGCAAACATCTTGCTGAGCTGAGTTCTATTGTGTATCTTTATTTCACAGTGTTCCCTAAATGGAAGCCAGCTACTTTATCTGTTACTCTACTGAACAGATTGTTGGACTTTTTGAGAGAAAATACTTTGGTCGGCAATGTAGTGGATTGTCTTAGCTCACTGTGAACCTATGTATAATTTTGTGTTATACACTGACTTCAAAATTTACCACCACATAAAATTATACTACCTGGACTTCCTTATATATTTAGATTCCTAGAGGGCCCACTACTTGTACGAGTCCAGAAGATGCCTTTCATATTGTATTCAGTCAAACAGAATGCCCTAGAGGGTACAAAAGGCCTTAATATGAACATCATAAGTTGGCTTATCTCAATTAGGACAGCAATATCTGAAACGTAACTTTAGAATTCATTCAGTTATTTGCTATGTATGTGTTACCCATCAATTACAGTCAGGCAGTATTTTGAATCCCGAAGATATCAAATATTTTTTTTGAAGAGAATCTAATAGTCATCTAATAGAGTTTCTAACTTGATTTGAGTTTCCTGTGTGAAACTTCTAGTGGAAGAGAACTCCTTTCCACAGCCATGTAGTTCTTCCATTATACTGAAACATAATGTTTGCTTGAATTCCAATTCTAGTTCTTCCCTTGGAGGCATAAATAATTTATAAAACCTTATCATTATTATAACCCTTAAGTGTCTGAAGAAATTTTTCTCATTATTCCTCCCTTCTTCTCTCTTGACCTGAAAATCTTGTCTTTTTCATGATAAATATCTTTTTTTTTTTTTTTCAGGAATACTTTATATATTAGGACTTCTAGTCTATTCCCATCTTGAACAATGTCTCCCTTATAGTTCCTCATCACCCCCCACCTTAAATTCTGGACCCAGAGTAAACCTATTATACCTGAGAGAAAATGAGCCAGTTAATGAGGCTCTCATATCACATGTTTAGGAAACCTTGGCCAGAATATACCGAGGACTCATAACATTACATACTCTCACTTGCATACAAAGAATTTGGAAGTGACCCCAGGAACCTTCTGGGATATATTTATCACATTTTGCTTAGCTGCCTTTTATCTTATTTTCTTTTTGGGAATGCTTGCTCATTCTATAATATACGATCTCCATGTGTTAAATAATATGAAGATTTGAAAGCAAATCTAATCAAAGATATTAGTTGCCATAGTGATCTGGAGTAATAGCTTTCTTTTGCTTCCTTCATAGAGCAATGGTATAAGATGAACAGATACATAAGCACTAGAATCATGAAAATAAATATCCATATTGTAGATCTGAGCACATGGTTAGCAAAAGTATGTAGGTGTGTATGAATGATGATTTCTACAATAGATTTTTGTAAAATATGATTAAAGATAACTTTTCTCATTACATTGAATTTAATTCGGAAGATTGAAAAAAACATTTTGTTATTATCTTTAAGCTTAGATTTTCAGAAATATACCATAATTGCAATTATTAAATTAATTATTGCTAAGAGTTAAAAAATCTTAAATCTCAGATTTTTCTGTTAGAAATTGTTAAATATTGGAAATTTCCTTTCACTTTGATAAAATGTTTTATACTTGTCCTTTATTATTCAGAAATAAAATTTAAAGTTTTAAAATATAGCAAAGAAAATCTATCTTGTCATGACTACATTACAAAGAAAAAAATTGTTGAGATTTGTAGATGATGAGAAAATATTGCTTCTTCAATTGCTTACATAGTGTTATTTCTTTTTATGTAATTACATTTTATAGACAATGCCACATGTTTTGTCCACACAAGGCCAAACATCTGGATGAAAAGTGGAAAGGACAGTAACAAACCCAGATGGTTTGTAAACACAAGGCCAAACATCCAGATGGAGTCAAGAAGGCAAAGCATGTGGATGACAAATAACAGATTTTTATTCAGATGTCATGGCATCATATAGACACGGCATATCAATAAACTCTTTTTTAGTGAAGACAAAGAATGTGAAATAAGCTAGAGGTCAAAAAGAAAGAGGAAAATTTATGGAAAAAGCATATCATTAACATTAAATAAAATTTAACTTTTTACAAAAGTAATTTCTAATTGGTTGATTTAAAAGTTAACTTATTTAAAGGAAATCTAAGCAAAAAAGGACTTAGCTTATTAGATTCACTTTTTAATTATAATAATCTTTACTGAGTTTATGATTTGAGAGAATTGTCAGTGCACTTTACGTGTGCAATAAATGGGCTCAATTAAATTTTGCGTTTGATTCCCATTAAAAAGTTGCTTGATCTTTATTATTTCAATATACTGCAATACAGAAATGCATCTACCATGTCACATTCAATAAACAGACTTCCTTGCTATCTCTGAATAATTAACTTTATCTTTGTCAAAAGGAACAAAAGAAATGAAAGCAGCATAGACATTATTCATTTATTTAGCATGAGAATCTTATTATTTCGGTCTGTCTCCCCACAGTAACCTCTTGTTTAGTGTCTTGTAGACTTTATACACAGTTATTGCTGACAGAGACCTTATAATTTCAGCATGATCTCTTTTTTCTTAAGCTCTGAAAGAACTGTAAGAAGATGGTCAACATTAGTCTGAAGAAATATTATTTAAATGATCATTTACTGTGTTTGTATTCTTTCTAAAGCTCTGAGATAGTTCAAATATAAAACAATCTTCCACCTTTCAAAAAGCTTCTGTGATATGAGAACTTGTTCATTCCAAAGAATGCTATTTCCATCAAGGTGGCCCCTTTGCAGGGCTACAGTTGCTGCTGAAAGTGCTGAATATTCTTAAAGTTTTTATTGCAATTAGCTTTGGAGCTTTATAAATTCTATGAGAAAAATCAGTCCCATTGCTTTATAATTAATATAAATTCAATCATGTCCCTCCAAAAACAAACAAAAAAAGATATGTTGAAGTCTTAACTCCCAGTACTTCAGAATGTGGCCGTAATAGGTAATTAAGGGTTTCTGAAGATGCAATTAGTTAAATTAGGTGAAGTCATATTAGAGCAGAGGAGACCCCTAATCCAAGATGACTAGTGTCCTTATTAGAAGATGGCTATGTGAAGACAAAGGAGACTGGGAGAATGTCATTTGAAGATAAAGAATTGGAGTGATGCACGATAAGCCTAGGAATGCCAAAAATTACTAGCAAATCACCAGAAGTTAGGAAGAAGAAAGAAAGGATTTCCCTATAGTTTCAGAGAGAGCATGACCTAATCGACACCTGGATTAAAGACCTCAAATCTCCTAAACTATAAAACATATATTTTTTTGTTGTTTTAAGCCACCAAGTTTGTGGTACTTTGACACCAAAGCCCTAAGAAATTAATACAATGGTTAAATCTATAATTTTACTATGGTATCAGGAGTCATAATTTTATTTTCTTCTTTAACTTTGGTTCTATAAGATTTCCAGCTTGTTTATAAAATCAGAATCACCCATAAAATCTGAAGTTAGAATAGGCTCTAGACAGTGAAGGTGATTCCAAAATATTAATTCCAAAAATTAAACTTAATTAAAAAAGACAATAGTCTTTCTTTGATAGAAAAGTTGTCTAAACTCCTGAGGGAATAATTTGGATAAAAATGTGTTTATTTAAATTATTCAAAATAAAAAAAAATTTATATTTGATTACAAGTAACTATGTTGACACCTTTGATCCAATGAAAGATTGCTTAAAATGCAAATAAGCAGTTCTTGCCAAGAACTTAAATTTTAAAATTATGGCTTTTCTGTCTTAAAAGAAGACAATTCTTTATGCTATTAGAATGTGTCCTGCACAATGCCAGGGCTTGTGAAAAAAATGAAAATATGAATGACTTCTGTTTTGATTGTGTTTTTAAGCTTAAAGAGGAGGGTTCCTATCATTTTCAAGCACACACATCAGATGCTGAATGTCCTCCTTTCCTTCCAAGACTTCCGAAAATCACCTGCCATGGCTTTAATATTTTCTTTCTTCCTGCCTGTTGGGACACTCTGCTATTATTCCAGGCTTCCTATAAACAGCCAGTCATTGGCCTAAACTACAGACAATCTGATCTTCTATCCAACTGAAATTCAGCTTCTGATGCCAGGAATACTCCCCTGTGCTCACTTCCCCAGTCCCTGGCCCCTTCCTTTATGTTTTGTCTTGCAGAAAGTGTCTAGGCAAAACAAAAGTGTGATATTTACACACCTGTAAGCCCCTCCATTCTAGAATAGTTTCCCAAATAGGAGATATCAGCATTCTGTTGAATTATTGCTAAAACTTATATTTTTGAATTTGCCTACATAACCATTAGAAAATGAAGAGGAGTCCTTGTGAAGACATGGAGCATCCTGAGGATATTCAAGAAAATAATTATCCAGAATTAGTCTTCTCTGTATGTTCTGCTTTCTACTTCCCCTCTCATACTGTGATAAAATTTTATTTATAATATTCTCACCCTTGAGTTAGGTATAGAAGGTGAAAAATTTATCTTCATAATAACAAATGCAATACTATATATATAAATTTATAGACATATATAATACAATAATACAGTACATATAATACAATCTAATTATACAATAAAATAACAATCTTATTTTCATTCAGAATTCAACAAATGATGATGCATATTCTGTAGTAACTATGTACCAAATATGTTGTTATTTATAAGAGACTCTAACGGGAAAAACACAGTTCCTGCCATCAGGAAATCAGACTTTAGGGAAATACAATTAAGCAAACTAATGGTTGTAAAGTAAGCTGGAGAGTCAATAAGATGGATGCAAGTGTGCCTTAGATAGAATCATTGAAGAAAGAAACATCCACAGTAGCTTTAAAGGAAAAGAAAAACATGACTTTAATTAGCCAGAGTAGGGTATGGGGAAAGTATATTTAAGACAGATGAACGATCATGTAGAAAGGTATTGACAAATATCAGAAGTTGGCCTATTCCTGCTTCATGTGTTAGTTTATTATTCATTGAGTCTATTCAGTTTAATAGACACTTATCATGTTGCAAATCACAATATAAAAGAAATATACAATGTAAATTGTGCCACAGAGTTTTCTTTTTTTATTTTGAATAAAAATATAGTCATGAAGGTAAGAAACTAAAATCACTTGGAGACTTTAGTAGAAGCAACACAGAGAAGATGGTACGTAATGCACACCAAGGATTAATAGGTTCTGAGCTGGGTGGAGAAAGTAGGGAACATTTCTGGCAAAAGAAAGAACACCATAAAAGGTGTGGAGAGTTAGGGAGAGAAGAAAGAGATGCTTACCTTGTAGCTATTGAGGTGTTGTCTACTCGGGATTTAGGAGAGACAAAGCCTTTTTGGTTAAATGGTGAAGGGAGCCACTGGGAAGATCTAGGGCTGGATAATAATATAGAAAGAATATGAAGTAAAGGAATAATAAATCTAGTTCTAAATATTGGTCATTTGTTTATATACAATTTTAGTGAGAATATAGATTGAGATAAGGAGAAATGGAAAGCAAGCTAATAAGTTAAAGATCCTCTATCTAGATGAACTTGAGTGGCGAAGCCAATGTGAGAAACATCCCAGAACAAGGTGACACTGCAGAAAGTAGAGATGAGGAAATTCTCCTAGAGAGAAAATAAGGGACAGTGAGATTCCAGGATTTGCCCCTGACCAGTTGCAAACCATGGGATGTTTGTTATGGAAAATAATCTAGCATAAGAAAAGCTGAGTTGATTTTGCCTGTCATGCAATATTTTCTATTGGTATGAGTGGATTAGGGCTAAAAGGCTTAAATGTGTTATCTTCACAAGAGGCTTTGCACTTGAACAGTACTACAGTATTAGAGCTCAGATGCAAGCAAGGCCCAGAATTAGAAAGAGCCTATTCTTTTCATTTTTGGCTCAAGACCCATTACTAACTTGACTCCTGAGGATCAGAAACTCTGAAAGCTTTGAGGATCTGCAATGTATGCTCAGTGTCATTCTCAAAATGGGCTTCTTTAAATAAGTGTGAACTGAAACAGAAAGAGATCATGGTGAATATTGCCTTAGAATGCATCTTTGGGAACATATAGAAATATGTTTGGCAGAGGAGTAATTATGCAGGAAGATTCCAATTTTTTATTTATTTATTTTTTTGTGTGGTGGTGAGGTGAGTGCTTAGATGTAGAACCTAAAAATTTTGTTAATATGACAACGTATAAAGTAGTAGAAGTGAAACACTCAGATTATATACCTAACTAACTATTCAAGGAAGACCGTAAAATGTACATGGTAAGAAAGATACAAGGGTGCAAAATTTGTCTTTCCTTATAGCAAATTATAGAAACCATCAATAAAAAGGCAATATTTAATCTGAGCTTTGACATATATGAAAATTTTAATATTCAGTGTTTTATATGGGGAAATGTAACAGAGAACAAAGGCCAAAAGAGCAAGGTATTGAGGGGTTATATAATCTTGTATTTGTGTAATTTTACATATAATATGTTTATCATTATAAAATGATAGAATGTATTAGTGTGAAGAGAGGTTTCATTTCATCATTCATTCATTTGAAGCATATTTATTGATTAGTCTACTAAGTGCAAGAGTCATGTTAAGAGTTATATGAGTTATAAGAGTTATATAAGTGTATAAATTCAGGACTGGTAATAAAGACCAAAATGAACTGGATATTTATTCATTAGAATTATGATCTGAAAAATATTAATTTGGCAGTAGAATATAGGATTGATATAATAAAGAGAAACTGATGCTGGGGATACTGATTTAGAAAGTCATTGTTGTAGTCAAAGGAAAAAGATACTAAAAAACTAGTGAAAATGGAGAGTAGTAGGTGGAGGAAATATATTTGAAAGATGAATTAGAGATAAATTATGTAAGTTTTAGCAGCTCTTTAGCTGTTCAAATGGATAGAGGGTATTGATTCTAACATTTCAAGCCATAGAGAGTAGGAACACAAGAGTGCATCAAGCAAACAGTGAAGGCAGTACAAGGTAAGAGAGGATTATGAGTATAATTGTAGATATGTTTAGTTTAAGGTCCAATGTTCATCAGAAAAGTTAAATTAGAAATCATCAAATTACAACCAGTAGTTAATAAATAGTATGACCATCTGTAATAGAGAACTAAATTATTAAAGCATGATAAAAAATAAGTTACTGGGGCAAAAATTATATTTTTACATTTAAATTTACATTTAAAAACAGAATGAAGCAAAGAATACACCAGATCTAATCTATCGTTTCTATTTATTAAAATTGATAAATGTCCAATTATAGAATGTGAATTAAAACAACTATGTTTAGTTTATACTCCTAAAGATTACTTCTTATTCTTACTTTAGTTGAACTTAATGAATATTCAACAACTTTTTATTCGACTAAATAATTTCTTCTTGTTTAGAGACAATGTATTATTCAATCACCTAAGCCATTCATTAATTAAACTTTCTATATCTAAATTATTAATTTTTATAAAAATTTATTTCAATTGAAAATATTATAGAATGTGAGAATGTGCCCTGGTATAAAATAAAATCACATAGTAAAAAATTAAAAACTAAAATCTCAAAAAGAGAAGGTAAAAAGAAATCTCATTTCAATAACTTTAAAACAAATTATAGAAATTTAGAAACATTATAGAATTCAACAATGCCAAAATCATTGATCTCAGTTGGCTGTCTAGTTAATGTAACACCTTAGTAAGTGACTCTATGTTTTTTTATATAAATCACACTGGCAGCCTAAAATGTAGTATTTCCCTGTGCACTTAACGAAGTTCAATGAGATGAATCATTGGAAAGCACTCTACTTTCTGATTTGTGTGAATCCATTAAAGTAATTCTAAACCGTATTTAGAAAAAAGATAAAGAAAACCCTTTTGTAGATGATTAGGATTGAATAAGTCAAAGATCAAAGTTTCATAGAATAATAATAACTCATTTCTGACTTTATTATCCTTAAAAGATATTTGGAAAAGAGCTATAGATGCTTTTCTTAATATAAAAAATTTCCTTGCTCTATAATATCAAGAGGAAAGTTTAAGCATTATTTGTTTTTATATATTATTCATTTACCTATTAAAACTTTTGGTTGAGATAACTTTAATTTCCTTTTTAATTCAAAAAGGACTATGAAATATAAAAAGGGCAAAAGGTTCAGAGTAGTTTTCTTTATTTAAATACCCATAATGATAAGTAGAATATTAAAGACTTGAAAAGTATAATTAGGTCAAATGTCAAGTTCTATTTTATGTTAGAATAATGTGACTTTGTAATGGAGTTCATCATGAGCTCCTTTGCTTTTAAAGATTTGGATTTATTCCTTCTGAGTTCAGATAAAAACTTATGAAGCTTATCTTGGCATGTATACATATGTGTGGGCATGTTTGTCTGTGGGTATTGTGTGTGTAACTAGTCATTAAACTATTAGCAAAACTTTATACTTTTGCAGAAAAGCCCATGATTGATTCATTCTTTAAATAAATGTAACCAATCTTCCTAGTACAGAGATTCCTTTGTTCGTTGGAAATGATATTGTAGCATGGTATCAGAAACTCATTGAAATTTTCTTGATTTATTAAACCAGAGACAGAGAATAAGGAGGGCATACTGATGAAAATTATTTTACATAATCTAATTTCCAGATTATTTTATAGAAAAGTATTTTATATAATCTAATTTTTAAATATTATATACTGACTTGATATAGAAATGTTTTTAATGTCAGGGAAAAAATATACAACTATATTTGCAATGCTATAATCCTAAGCAAATGATACTATCTGAAATAGCCATCACTATAAGGACAAGGCCAAAAAAATTTAAATATAATAAGGAATGCTAATATAAGAATGTAAAATACCCAGATATAGAAAATAATTGTTACTTCTAAAAGTGACTGGGAAAATAAAAATGAAAACTAAATCAGTCTTTTATGCTAAGGTGAATGTTACTCAAGGTTTTCCCTCCTTGAAATTGTGTGTGTATTTTGGCAAGAATAGAGAAAAGGAAGATAGTCGATTCCAATAACAGCAGCTATTCTTTCGATGAGTGGAGCTACAGAACTGGGAAATCAACAAAATTGCATTTTCACATCCCAGTCTGGCACCATATGGAGATTGATTGTCCAACTGTGGATTACCCAGACACTGAGCTCCTTTCTGCCTTTTACCCTATGTCATCACTTGTTACGATCCTGGGCAGGAGGTCTGGGGTAAGGAAGAAGTGTTGGAAGAAATTAATTAATTATTCATTGACAATTTTGGTTAAAAACTTGGAGAAGCTTAAGAACTTTATCAGATTATAATTACACATGTCAAATAAGGGGTATTTAACTATTGACAATGTCAATGGAGACCTGAAAATGTCAATTGTGACTAGACAGATGTGCTCTGGCGTGGGGATGGGAGGAAACACTTGGTGTGAACAATAATCCCATTGACTAGAGATTCTATTCAGAACAATGAGACGCATTTATTTGATAAAATTATATTATGGAAAGATAACAAGATCCATTTCTCATTTTATGTTCCTAAATTGGTACCTAGCACTTGGTAGGTATTAAGTCAACATATATTATATTAATAAATGAACAATGCAATTAAATAGATTTTATTTGTATTATTTTTAAGTGATACATATGGTAGTACAGAAAATAATAACTAATAATTCAGGAAGAAATACCTTTCCTTCATAAGGTCTTGCAGAAATTTTTCTGGGAAGAAACTATGACATGGTAGATTAGATATTACATGTTGGTGGGAAACAAAGTATTTCTGAATATAGCAAATGTAGAATACCAAATTAATAAATTTTTAGAGAAAACGGATACATGTAAGGAAAGTTACCCAGAACACAAGAGGCAGTGAGGTAATTTGGGGTGGAAGAAGTCAACCATGAAGATGCAGTGAAGAAAATCTGGAATAGACAGGAAAGTTTTGACAATAGCCCTTTAATTCATGTTGGGGACTTAAAAAGAAAATAGAGCTTACCAATACACCCTCAGAGAGAAAGGTATGGAAAAGGACTTTAAAATCTGGGGGTTGTTTCACCAAAGGCATTTTGCCTTGTTGGGAGAAGAAGTTATGTAAAAGCATGAGATAGAAGCTCAACAAGAGAGTTTCATGAGTTGTCCAAACAGAAGTCTAGAGTCTGGGGAAGATCTAACCACAGCTTGGGGACCCTAGGAAGATAAACAGAGGTAACTTGTCCACCCTGGAATAAGATACATGATTAACCAGGACTGGGGATTTCACAGAGTTTGGGAACTGACAAAAAGAGATGTCCATTGCAGCAGAAATGGTGTAATATTATTATCATTAGAGTTATTGGTAAGCAGCAGCCTGTAAGAGAGAAGAAATCATACATGTCTGAGAAGTGAGAGCACCATTATCTCACCCCAAATGTTTAAGCTCATATTCTTCTGGGAAACAGAAGAACTGTGTAGAATTGTGGTTTTAATCTTGGGGAATTGTGGATTTCAATATAACTCTGACAGATAGTTGGCCAAGTTTCTCTCATCATTGTGTTACCTAAATCCTACTGAAGATCTATATTCATAGTGATGGCCCAGGAAATCCCTTGGCTCATGCCTACTTCTGGCTTGCAATTATAGTGACTGAATCTGTCCACATTCAGTTGTTGGAAATAAATATATATTTTTTTCATTCCCTGTCTTACTTAATAATCTGTAGAGTTTAATATTTTGGAATATTGTTTCTGTTTGTAAAACTTAGATATTGAAAATAATTTAAAAGGAAAAGAATGGAATTCCAGAAATTATTTCTACCAAGACATCCTTAAGGAATTTATTAAATTTATTATTTCAGAGCCTCTATAACTATTTTCAAAGAGGAAAAATTAAAATATCTTTATGATGTTAAATATACAAAAGACACATAAAGCTGAAAAACAGTCTAAAAAATTGGCCAGTTTCTCTTCTAGCTTGGCCATATTAAAAGCATCCCCAACAGATGCTGATTCTCCTTATGTTTCATGACCTCTAAAGAAAGCGGTTCCAAAGCTTCTGCAGGTTCACTTATATAATGTGTAACAACCCTTTTACTCTCTCCTTTTGTAGAACACTAAATATTTTACTCCACAGATTATTCTTCCATTTCATAACATTTATAACTATAAATTTATTTTTATACTTCATAAGGTACTATCACATTAATTTGCTAAGAGTTCTACAATTTATCTGTTTTTGTTTCCATTTTATATATGAAAAAATTAACAAGTTGAGTGATTTGGCCATGAACCTACAGATAGTAAGGGACAGAGCCAGGATTCCAGTCAAGGTCATCTTATTTGAAATCTGGTGATCTCTACTATAATACACTTGCTTTCCTTCCCTGTGGACATAGAGCAAAATTTGTAGCATGACTTCTTTAATCCTGGATTGGAGTTTATTTTAAATGGAAAAGTGGAGGCAGGAACTTAGTCTGCTCCAAACAGAAATATCCATGATCCATATACCTAAGAAATAAATGTACAAAACCAAATCTGAAATCACAAAATGAAAGTGGTAAACCTCCTCAATCTCCTGCTACAAAGACAACATTGAAACATCCTTGATTTTCTTAATAAATGTTTTTATTTACTTAATAAATGTTTTCTGCCTCTACTTTCTGCATATATTTAACTTCAGTGACCAAATTCTTTCCAGTCTATCATGCTTCCTGTGCTAGCTGAATTATCCAGTAGGCCTAATTTCTTGTCCAAAAGATCTAATTTCTTGGCCTTTAGTCATTTTCTTGACTTTCTTTTAAATTTCTGGATTTCTTTGATCTTTTATGACTGCAGAGTCCCAAAACAGGTATGGTTCAAATAAAATCTGAGCAGGTAAAATTGTAAATGTATGGTTCATTTTCAGGGTATCATCAAGTCCAATGCTTTTGGTGGTCAAGTTGGCCAAAAAGACCTATACAACTTATATAATGTCTGTCATTTGATTAAATAACAAACATTTATTATTTTTCATTATTAAAAATTCAACTAAAAATACTGTTATTAATATTAAAGAAGATATTAAATAAATGTGGAATGCAAATATATGTACATGCACACCCAAAGAAAACATTTAAGAAATATTAGTTTCTCTAAGTGCCAGAGAAAAGCTAAAAACTATCCATCAGTCTACAGCCATGCCACCCTGAACAAGCTAGATAACGTCTGATCTCGGAAGCTAAGCAGAGTCGGGCCTGGTTAGTACTTGGATGGGAGGCCACCTAGGAAGACCAGATGCTGTAGACATAAAAAATAAGGGATTATAAGTTGACAAGGTCCTTGCAATCTGTGAGGTCAACCAAGGATTGTCTCGCCTAAAAAAAAATAAAAATAAAAATAAAAACAAAAACAAAAAAACTATCCATCAGAAGCAACAGAAGTTCAGACTGAATGGTAGGAAGCAGGTTGTGGGGGTTAATTTGGTGGGAAGAAATGATAGATCTTATTTATAGCAATCACTCAGCTCTTAGCCTTGTGGAGCAATTTGAAAGGAAATCTTGTGTAGTGACTCTGTTGACTTCATTTTGCTTGAACTATCATAGGAAGAATCAGAGTGAGGGCTTCAAACCCAGTTAGAGACCCAGTAGCTGTTACAATATCTAAAGAAAGTCCAAGATAAGATAGTCTTACTGGGACACATGGTATGAAATATTTTATAAGAACAAGCCCTAAAGGAATTAGACATACAAGTTCAGGAAGCACAGAGAATGCCAAACAAGAGGAATTTAAACAGACCTATTCCAAGACACATCATAATTAAAATACCAAAGGTCAAAGACAATCTTAAAAGCAGCAAGAGAAAGGAAGCTGGTTACTTACAAGGGTACTCCCATAAGAATGTCTGCTGACTTTTCAATGGAAACTTTTCAGGCCAGAAGGGAATGGTAAGAAATACTCAAATTTGTGAAAAACAAGAATCTACAACCGTGGCTACTCTACCCAGGAAGGCTTTCAATTAAAATGGAATGTGAGATAAAGAGCTTCCCAGACAGAAAAAATCTTAAGGAATTCATCGCTAACAAGTTAGCATTATAAGAAATGTTAAAGGATCTTCTGTAAAAAGGGAAAGGGTAAAAAAAAAAAAATAGAAATAACAAATATGAATAATAAAATGACAGTAACAATGTACCTATCAGTAATCACTTTAAATGTAAATGGATTAAATGCTCCAGTCAAAAGACATAGGGTAACCAAACAGATAAGAAAACAAGATCCATGCATATGCTGTTTATAAGAGACCCACTTCAGATCAAACAACACTCACAGACTGAAAGTAATGGGATGGAAAACAGATATTTCACACAAAAAGCCGGGGTAGCAATACTTATATTAGATAAAATAGATTTTAAAACGAAGGCTATAATAAGAGATTAAAAAGGGCATTACATAATAATAAAGGGATCTATAAATCAAGAGGATATAACCCTAGTAAACATATATGCACCAAACAAAGGAGCACCTATATACATAAAGTAATTATTGACTGACATAAAAGGAGAGATCAAGAGCAATATACTCATAGTAGGAGACTTTAACACCCCATTGACATCAATGGACAGATTTTCCAGGCAAAGAATCAACAAGGAAACATTGGGCCAAAAAGATACACTAGAACAAATGGACTTGATGAATATTTTCAGAGTATTTTACCCCAAAGCAGCAAAATATACGTTCTTCTCAAGTGCACATGGAACATTTTCAAGGATAGACCACATGTTAGGACACAAGTCAAGTCTTGATAAATTTAAGAAGATTGAAATCATATTAACCATCTTCTCTGATTACAATGGTATGAAACTGGATATCAACTACAAGAAGAAACCTGAAAACACACAAACACATGGAGGCTAAATAACATGCTACTAAATAATGAATAGATTATTAATGAGATCAAGAAAAAAATCAAAAGATACCTAGAGACAAATGAAAATAAAAACACAATGACTCAAAATTTATGGAACACAGTGAAAGCAGTCCTAAGAAGGAAATTCATAGCAATGTAGGCCTATCTCAAGAAATAAGAAAAAGCTAAAATAAATAATCTAACCTTACAATTAAAAAAACTAGAAAAAGAACAGCAAACATAGCTCAAAGTGAATAGAAGGAAGGAAATAATAAAGATTACAGTAGAAATAATAAAATAGACTCTAGAAAAAAATACAAAAAATTAATGGAAGCAAGAGGTGGTTCTTTGAAAGGATAAACAAATTGACAGACCCTTAGCCAGACTCATCAAGGAAAAAAGAGAGGAATCAATTAATACAATCAGAAATGAAAGAGGAGAAATAACCAAGGACTCCACAGAAATACAATGGTTCATAAGAAAATACTATGAGCAGTTATACTCCAACAAATTGGACAATCTGGAAGAAATGGACACATTCCTAGAAACATACAATCTCCCAAGACTGAGTCAAGAAGAAACAGAAAATCTGAACTGATTGATTATCACCAATGAAATTGAATCAGTAATCAAAAACCTCCCAAAAAACAAAAGTCATGGACCAGATGGCTTCATAGGTAAATTTACCAAACATTCAAAGAAGAATTATCACCTATTCTCAAGCTATTCCAAAAAATTCAAGAAGAGTGAAGGCTCCCTAACTCTTTTCACGATGCCACCATTACCTTAATTCCAAAACCAGGCAAAGACGTTACAAAAAAAGAAAATTAGAGACCGATATCTCTTATGAACACTGATGCAAAAATCCTCAACAAAATATTAGCAAACCTAATTCAGCAATACATTAAAAATATCATACACTATAATCAAGTTGGATTTGTTCCTGGGATGCAAAGTTGGTTCAATATCCATAAATCAATTAATATGAAACACCACATTAACAAATCAAAAGATAAAAACCATATGATCATATCAATAGATGCAGAAAAAACATTTGACAAAATCCAGCATCCATTTATGATAAAAACTCTTCAGCAAAGTGGGAATAGAGGGAACATAGCTCAATATAATAAAGGCCATATATGACATACCTACAGATAACACCATACTCAATGAGGAAAGGCTAAAAGCATTTTCCTTAAGATCAGGAACAAGACAAGGATGCTCACTTTCACTACTCTTCTTCAACACTGTGTTGGAAATCTTAGCCACAGAAAAGAGACAAGAAAGAGAAGTAAAGACATCCAAATTGGAAAGGAAGAAGTAAAACTCTCATTATTTGCCAATGTCATACTATATAGAGAGAACATTAAAGATTCTACCAAAAAACTGTTAGAACTGATCAATGAATTCAGTAAAGTAGCATGTTACAAAATAAATATTCAGAAGTCAGTGGCATTGTTATACACCAATGATGAACTTTCAGAAAGAAAAATTAAGAAAACAATCCTATTTACAATTGCATCAAAAACTATAAAATACCTGGGAATCAAATTAACCAAGAAGGTAGAAGATCTATTTTTAGAAAATTATAATTCACTGAAACAAGAAATTGAAGAAAATACCATATACCCTGTTCATGGGTAGGAAGAATTAACATTGTTAAAATGGCCATACTACCCAAAGCAATCTATAGATTCAATGAAATCCCTATCAAAATACCAATGGCATTTTTCAGAGAGCTAGAACAAATAATCCTAAAATTTATATGGAACCATAAAAAATCCCGAATAGCCATGGTAATCTTGAGAAAGAACAAAATTGGAAGTATCACACTACTTGATATCGAACTATACTACAAGCCTACAATAATCAAAATAGCATAGTAATGGCATAAAAACAGGAACATTGGTCAATGGAACAGAATCTAGAGCCCAGAAATAAATCCATGCTTATACGCTCACTTAATATATGACAAAGGAGTTAAGAATAGACAATAGAGTAAAGACAGTCTCTTCAGTAAATGGTGTTAGGAAAATTGGACAGACACATGCAAAAAAAAAAAAAAAAAAGAAGAAGAAGAAGCTGGACCATCTTCTTATACTGTATACAAGAATAGACTCAAAATGGACTGAAGACTTAAATGTAAGACCCAAAACCATAAAATTTTTGAAAGAAAACATAGGCAGTAAAATCTCTGATATTAGCAACAGGAATTTCTTTTCAGATATATCTCCTCGGGCAAGGGAAACAAAAGAAAAAATAAACAAATGGGACTAGATCAAACTGAAATTTTTTGTACAGCAAAGGAAACCATCAACAAAACAAAAAGAAAACTGACTGTTTGGGAGGAGATATGCACTAATGATACATCTGATAAGAGGTTAATTTCCAAAATTTATAAAGAGCTTATATAACTCAACAACAAAAAAACAAACAAACAATCCAATTAAAAAATGGGCAGAAGACTTGAACAGATACTTCTCCAAAGAGAACCATCAGAGAAATGCCAATTAAAACCACAGTAGGATATCACCTCACACCTGTCAGAATGGCATCATCAATAAATCAAAAAACAGCAAGTGTCGGTGAGGATGCAGAGAAAAGAGAACCCTTATACATTGTTGGTGAGATTGCAGATTAGTACAGCCACTGTGGAAAACATATGGAGGTTTCTCAAAAAATTAAAAATTACCTTTTGACCCAGCAATTGCTCTTCTAGGTATTTATCCTAAGAAAACCAAAACAATAATTCGTAAAGATCTATGCACTCCAATATTCACGGCAGTACACTTTACAATAGCCAAGATATGGAAGCAACCTAAATAAATGCCCATCAACAGACATTTGGATAAAGAAATTATGGTTCATATATACAATGGAATATTATTCAGCCTTTAAAAAAAAATGAAATCCTACTATTTGCAATGACATGGGTGAACCCAGAGGTTATTATACTGAGTGAAATACGTCAAACAGAGAAAGATAAATACCATATGATTTCATTTATATGTGGAATCTAAGGAACAAAAAGAATAAACTAATCAAAAACAGACTCACAAATATAGTGGACAATTTGGTGACAAACAGAGGGAAAGAGAAGTGGGGGACTGGGAGAATTGGGTGAAAGATTAAAGAAATACAAATTAGTAGTTGATAGTTGGGCACGAGGATGAGGAGCACGGCATAAGGAATGCAGTTAGCATTAATATGATGGCTAGGTGGAGGGCCACGGGAGGGAGGGAGCAATTGCGGGGATCATGAACAGTATAGATGTCTAACCAATGTACTGTATACTTGAAACTAATTTAAATAAATAAATTTATTTTTTAAAAAAAGAACAAGCCCTTTTCTGTTTAACTTCTGTACTGCCACGTGATTAGCATAAATGGCACATTGCAGTTTTTGTCATCAGAATTAGATGTTCCTAATAAGATGTGTTTTCAATTTAATAGTAAACTTCCAATTTATTTAACTATAATATGAAACTTATAATCAAAAGCAGCTTTTGATATTCTAACATTATTCCTACTTTACTCATAAGTATAAGTTAATTATAATAATGGAAATTGAAAATGAAAGATATTCTAATCAACTGATTTTTATGAGTAATGAGTTAATCACAAATTCCCAGAAATTTTCTATGCACACCAATTATGTTAATGCCACCTAAGTACAGAAAATATATATACTAGTATATCTTTGTTTTTAAAAATGTTTGCCTTATAATTACAGTAATGACCTACGAGTGAGATACTGCCTGAGGGTTAATGGCTAGCAGAGAAAATACATTTGGCATTAAACCCAAATAGATTCCCCGTGCTTCCATAATTATTTCAAAAACTTCACTAACATATATAGACTATAAATAAAACCATCAATGACCTCTGGCTCAATACCTGTTCCCCTTTTGAATGTTACCCCCTTCTTAATTATCTGAAAGAGTTGTCAAAGACAAATTATAAACCTTTCTGAATAAAATGTCTTACAAATGTGAAAAATACTAGAGGCATATTATAAATGTTCTTCCAAAATAATGAATAAAACTGTAGTCAAAGCAAAATGGTGAAGCAGACAAATACCCAACTGAGAAGTAAATTAGCAAACTGAAAAATATTTCTGAGAAAATCACTCAGAATAAAACATTATAAATATAGACTAATATAAAATGTGAAAGACCAATGTAAGGTAGAAGAATGAGAAGGTGTACTATAGATCTAAAAGAATGTGCAAAAGGAAAGAACAGAGAAAAGGTGATAATTGATAAGAAAATTGTTGAGAATTTTCTAGTAGTGATTGTCAAAAAGTAAGACAAAAAATTAAAGAAGAAAACTGAGTCCTGAGAGTCAATATAAACAAATTCACACTCAAACACGTTATGAAGTTTGAGAACACCATAAAGAAAGAAGTTACTAAAGGAATCTCACATCACCTACACAAGTATGACAATCAGAACTTTTTAGCAATAATAATAAATACTGGAAGACAATGAAAAATACCTGTAATATTTTGAAGTATTGAAGACCAACCTAAACCCCTAAACCCAGGTATACAATTATTCTATAGTAAAGGTAAGATGGATTCATTTTCAAAGACAATAGAATGAATATTTTATTAATCACACATCCTCTCTGAAAGAACAATTAAAGAAAGATGAAGTAATGAGCAAGAGTAAAATAAAAACCAGAGGAAACAACTAGAAGACATGAAACAAGATTGAACAAAGAAACAGATAAATATATTTCTAAGTAAAATGTTATCAAATATAAAAAGAAAAATAATGATAATTTGTACTTTTTAAAAAATATATTGAGGTAAGAACACAACACAAACTCTATCCTCTAAATGAAATTTTAAGTGCACAAAACTGTATTGTTCACTATACACATGTTATACAGCATATCTCTAAAATTTATTCATCTTATACAGCTGAAAATTTACATCCAATTGAATAACAAGCACCTGTTATCCCCTGCTTCCAGGTCCTGGCAACTACCATTTTCATCTGTTTTATGAATTTGACTATTTTAGATACCTCATATAAGTGGAATTATCCAACATTTGTTCTACAGTGACTGGCTTATTTCACTTAGCATAATATCCTCCAAGTTTATTCATATTGTCACATGGAACAGGACTTCTTTCTTTTTTAGACTGAATGATAGATACTCTGTTGTATGTATATGTACCACATTTTTTTAAAAAATTTTTCTGCAGTAAACATTTGGATTGATTTTTATTTCTTGGCTATTGTGACTAGTGCTACTATGAACATGAAGTGAAAATACCGGCACCCCATTCTCAAGACCCTATTTTTAACTCTTTTGGATGTATACCAGAAGTGAGTTTGCAGAATCAGAAGGCAATTTCATTTTTAATTTTTTGAAGAACCTCCATACTGTTTCCATAATAGTTGCATCATTTTACATTCCACTAACAGTGTTCAAGTGTACTAATTCTCCCATATTCTCACTAACACTTTTTTTTTATAATAGACATTTTCACAGGTGTAATGTAACATCTCATTGTGGTTTGGATTTGCATTTCCCTGTTGGTTATCGATATGTCTTTTTTGGAGAAATGTTATTTAAGCTTTTTGCTCATTTTAAATTATTTGGGTTCTTTTTACTTTTAAATTATAAGAGTTTTTAAATATATTTTAGATATTAATTACTTCTCAGAAATAAGGTTTGCACATATTTTCTCCAATGTCTTAGGTGGCCTTTCACTCCATTCAGTGTTTTCTTTGAACTAGGAATTTCAAAATAAGTTAGAAAAAAATACTAATAGAAATGGAGAGTGGATCATGGATTTTGCAGGTAATGTATTCTTATATAGCTGTTATGTGACAGAGATGTAGCTACTGAAACAATAAAATAAAAGACAAGACTTTCAAACCAGTAAAGAGGAAAATGAATAATAAAAATATTATTCATTCTAATAAGTCTTAGAAAACAAGAAATAAAAGAGAAAAGAAAAATTATAATAATCAGTAAACATAAATGACAGAAAGAAGTAAAATATATTAATAATCACAACAGATTAAGATAGTATTAAGAGGACATGCTTGAGGAACATGTCTATGCAGTCTTAAAGGTTATCAAAGACAGATAATGGGCTTATTTCATGCTACTTGAAATGAGCAAATATTACTAATGATCAGAATAATTAGTGACATCAATGGTGGCTCAGGATTAGAAATAATTTTGTAACATTTGGAATTTTCTGAAATGGAGAGTCCACATTAAAGAAAAATTTTAAACCCAGGCTGGACAAATGCCCAGGATTTATGTTGATCTTATAGTTTTTTTTTTTTTTTTTTTTTTTTTAATGCTAAGTTCCTTTCATGCCAAGGTTTTTCAGGTATATAAAATCAAAAACTTCTAAACATGGAATATTTTTCTCAGTTTGAAGTATCAAGAAAGTATTCTGAGTGTTTTACTCATCATGATATCCCAGGGCCTTAGTTCAGTGTCTGACACTTAACACAACCTCAGTAAGTAGTTCTGGAATTGAAATGAAGACTGGCAGATTTAATATGTCTTAGGAAAATAATAAAAAACGTAAAAAGGATAAAAAGTATAGTCTATGATAGTAGAAATAGGAACAGAGTTATTAAACTTTATAAAATCTTATACAGTGGGAAATATAAATTACATACAGAAAGTCATGAATACTTTTTAAAACATATGAAAAAGAAGAGTAATTTTCTCTGATGTCTTTGGGTATAACCAACAGTAGATCATAATTCTAAAACTAAAAGTATTTTGTCTAGACAAGTATTAACTTTTCTCAAAGAAGGAATTATGAAAATTGTTATTTTTCATCTCCAGGGAGTTTCTTAAGAAGTAAATATTTTAAAGGTAATTTATACCCAGATTAACAAATTTATTTAGTTTTCCATCCAAAGAATGAACTGGGAACTTTGGTTATACTTTTTCATTTGGAAGGGACCAAATAATTTTTGTTAAGAGGGAATATATCAGAACTATATTTATTGAAATAAATATTCTTCCTAGCAGGATTTGGGTATGTGATGAGGGTTTTTCTCTATGCAAAATTGTTTTTTAATCTCTATAAATTATTTTTAAGTCTTCATAAAATAAAGTAGCACAATATTTACCAGAGATGACTTTATTTCACCTAGCCCATAGCAACAGAGGAGATAAATTTTTACATCTCATCAGATTTGAATGAATTGCCTTTTTTTTAATTTGGAGAGAACCTACCCCTACAACCACACACCCCTCCCTCCTTAGTGGATGGAGAAAACAGGATGGTTCCGTATCTCTGTTTCTGTAAAAGTATAATGACTTTTATTTACCTTTTTCATAGGACACTTGAAAAAGGTATAATCTTTACTTCAGTTCCAGCTGCTAAATTTCTATTGGGATCATTAAGACCTTATTTAAACCTTCAGATCCGAAGTGCATAGTCTCTAACAGATTTTTAAATTTTTACTTATAAACTGCTCTTTTCCCAGGAAGTATTTAAGATAATTTCTCAGATTTCTTTGTGCTACAATGTTTCACAAACATGCCTGATCAATAGCTGGAGAGCTTGCAGAAATTCAAATATGTGGACACATTCTGGGAGATTACTATGTGGTGATTTGGGGAAACCTAGGAATATGTGTTAAAGTCTCCCCCAAGTGATTCTTAAAATCAGACATTGTTCAAAAACACTAATTCATTACCTGTCATTCACCCCTCCAGCACTTCCTCTGTATGCCATATGGTGTTCTGCACCCCTAAAGGAGGTAACACACTCTGAAGGATGAGCTCATCCACTCATCCCAAGAAGATCAGCCCTGAGCACTGTGACCCTTGTTCAGAAGTTCAAAAGAGATCAATGGCAGGATTTGTTTTGGCTTTGTTTAGCCAGAATGTATCCAATAATGGTATTGAAAACATCTGCCTTTTTTAAAGCAAATATGGATGTAATAAAATAAGTGCTTTATTGCAGCTGAAGAACCACGTGGAGACGTAAGAAAGGAAACTTGTAACTTGTACAGAATCTCTCTTACATCCACAAACTTTTCTGACTCAAGTTGGGCAGCTCAAAAGGAGCACAACAGTCCAGACTCTTTGATATGGACTCCTCTTGAGAAGGCAGGTCATTTTTGCCATATTTTTATGTCGCTTTTAGATTAATATTTTTGCTTGCTCAATAATACAAATTAGAGCCTAATTTTGTGCCAGCCATATAGTACACTCTCAATAAATGCTTGTTGAACAAAAGAAGACTGAAGAAATAGATGTTTTAGAAAACAAAACTAATAGTTTGTATTTAACTTTTTAAAAATTTTCCTATTGATTTTAATTAAGCTCTTGCAGAGTTGCAAAGTCAAAAAGGTTTTTTTAAAAGGAAAAAAATATTTTAAATCCTTCTTATAGGTTTTTCATATTCATAATGGATAAAATCAGAATACTGAAGATTATAATGCAAATACTCAAATTATAGCTTATAAAATCAGCCTGCATCTATTAGAGATGAAAAGAAGACTATGAGATAAAAATAATGATGGATTGTGTTCTTGATGTGAAGAGTAGGAATTATAGCTATTTTAGCAAAAAAAAAAAATACAGAATTTTTTATATGGTATAATTCTTTTTATAGTAGAAAGGTATTTATTGAGCTTGTGTCTCTCTTCAGAGATCAATTTATAAGGACTTCCGTTGCAGGTTTATAAACCTTAGCCTGTTTTCTTTTAAAATACAGGTTCTTTCCAAGAAAATCTCTTATTTACTTTATGGGGGAAAAAATCAATACTATTACAGAGAAAAAAAGACCTTATATTCATATGGTTTTTTGAAGCTATAGATACTAGAATTAACATAAGTACTTTACATATAATCTCTCAAAAGAGGAAACATAATGACCAAATTGGAACATTAATAATCTAAAATTTAGAAAACAGCTAATGTAGAAATGTTGTTGGTCTTTTGCTTGGTATTTCACCAGAAGTAATTAATTATAGAATGTGTCATTTTCAATGACATTTCTTTTTCTGCCAAATATCAGAATTCCTTGAACTGTTTAGTAGAAACATAACAGAACACATTATTTTGTTTTTATATACAAAATTAATGCTTCAACGTAGAAAATTCCACATGCAGAGTTGGTAATTTTTCCTCAAGAATATTAAAATGAAACTGGTAAAGTACAATTGCATTAAATCAAACTGTTATGTTAAATGAGGGACAGATAGAGGAGATAATTATAGATAGGTAGTAAAGACTAGGACACAAGGTCAGTAAAGATAATATAGTATAAAAGTGTATAGAACAAGCTCAACATGATCATAGCTGTCAAATCTAAATATATTAGAACTGGGTTATAGATTTTTAAGCTGGAAAGAAATCTAGAGTCATAGAATTTAAAAACTAAAGAGACAGAAACAATTGAAAGAACAATTAAAACAAAACAGCACTTTTCTGCTAAGTTGTAAATTAATAAAATTCAGTTCGCCAGAAAGTGGCATAATTTAGAAATGTAAAGATATTTTTAAAAAGTTAAGAGGATATTGATGAGCAGGCTCTTACAAGACCTTTCCCCACCACTGACACTTTGGATGGATTGAAGGACTGGCCCATATGATTCTCTTCATCCTGTTCCTGCTCATTTAATGTACCCTCAAACAGCAAAAATGATTCAAGCCTTGACAATCATAACTAAACAGTTAGCATCTGACATTCATTCTCACCAAACATCACAAGGAAACAGTGAGCAATTTGGAATCTATACAAGTATATGGATTTCTGTGAAAACATTTTAACCAGGTAAAGATTGTATTTTTTTTAAGTTAAGTTGCTGGTGGTGGATCTGCTTATGCTAGAGTAGAAAATAAATGAAGCAACATAGAGAAGTTGTATTCTGAGACAGTACAGAAATTTCCTTAAGCCCAGAGCTAACATCTCACAATGAAAAAGAAAGAAAATTGCCTGGCCACTTGGGTGCCTTTTCTCTGTGCTTGTCTGAAGACATGCTTTCCTTTGATAATAGATGCTCGTAAATACAAGTCATTGAAATGGTGGGAAGGGGAATACTGTGACTCCATATGCTTTGAGAGGCTTTGAAATTCAATGTGATATCCTTTATGTTGGAGAATGGCTAAAGATCAAGGGCAATCAATCCTGATGCTTTCAAATTTACAGATATTTTGGCTGGAGGGACTGGAAAAGATTTACCCTACTAGAATATTTCAAGTCTGCTCTCTCTCTTCTTTTTTTCCAGGTCTACATCCTGGTGGAATAGTAGTGAAAATGTTTGCAGATGGATATCAGCTGGTGAGTCTAATTAGCAGCCATTTAATAACAAATATTCCAAACAAACAAAACAGATTAACAAAACAAAATGAAATGAAGCAAAACAGAATTTCTTCATTTGTGCTCTACCAATATTTCATTTTATTATAAACTTTGCTATTTTACCACCTGGAGTAAGTAATGTACACTTCATCTCTATCTTATTATAAAATCACACCACAGAGAATCTAGGTCATATTTGTTATTATTAATACACAGTAAAAATGTCAAGTATTTTCTATTTGACCTTTTGCAACACTCTTCACCATCCTTCATCTCACTATTCTATCTCCTTCAGGTTGTCCCAAAAGTGGGAAATAAAAATCTTTGTCTTGTTAAAATTAACTCTTCCTTTTTTTTTTTTTTTTTTTTGATTCTTACATTAATCTTTTCTCATTCAAGAGAAATAACACACACCTGTTTCAGGCTGACATGGTCTCTTAGGCCTTTTTATTCATTGATGCTGTTACTTAATCTTGTCAATTATTTCTTTCTGCCTAGGAAAGGTATCTCATCTAGATGAGCTTTCTTTCAACCTATCTTCCTTCTCCTTTATCTCTCTCCATTTCTTCTATCACCTTTGTGTTCAAGATTCCTAACCTTCATCAAATTTTCTCAGCTAAGTAAGTGAATTATATTGTAATTTGTGTAAATTAATATGCCAATTATAGGCTGATCCCTGTATTCTTCTCACTAAGCAAGGGTCCAAATGAGCTATTATGAAAAATGGTCTCTTGAAGTTGTGATGGGGTTAGAAGAACTCTATACAGGTTGGCAGAATTTAGTAAATTTTGCTGACTTAATGAATAAGTAAAAAAACTAGTACATATCCGATGTCATTTAGAAATGACTAATTTTCTGAACAAATTTGCCTAACCTTGACCAAATAGGAAAAGAGAAATACGGTTG
Organism: Eidolon dupreanum; assembly: GCA_028627145.1. Lineage (NCBI taxonomy): Eukaryota > Metazoa > Chordata > Mammalia > Chiroptera > Pteropodidae > Eidolon > Eidolon dupreanum. The sequence goes on along the minus strand of CM053502.1, from coordinate 124,445,977 downwards.
GAATTCAATTCCAGGATATCATTAAACTCCCTGACACTTTTTTTGCCATTTAAAGGCAAATTGTATAACTTGCAAAATCTCAATTTCTCAATTTTTCAAGTGGACAAGGTAACATTTGTAATCTCTCAAAAGAGTTTAGAAAGGTTTAATGAGGTGACATATCTAAAATGTTATCTAGGGGAAAATATTTTTATTATCTTTGCAGATAATATCTCAGCTTGACTGGAGAAAAAAAAAAAGATACCACAAGATATCGTTGTATTATGATAAAGCAATGAAATACCACCTGCAGGAAATTGGCTTCATGAAAGGCAATGACAAAGAGCACATCAGGATTACATGAAATCAATCAGAGGCAGGCAAGAAGAACACAAGCCAGATGAAGTGGAGTCTTTCATGACAGGCAGGAGAATATATCAAAGTCATCCTTGCTAATTTCAAAAAGCCCACTCCCTTCTCTAGAGGTGAGAACATTACTTCAGACAGCATGTTGGCTCTGCTGGACTTCTGTGAAGATGCTATAACTCCATTTGTGAGTTTCTTAAAGAATGATTTAGAAATGAAAAGGACCAGCAAGCCTGAACACCGTTAATTTAGATCACTAGAGGGAGAGAATTGAGTGCACAGTTTTCCACATTTACTTCTCCATCAGGAACTTGCTATTTGTATCAGCTGGACCCTCATTTATGTATTTTAATTCTGAGCTGATATTCATTTAAATGCTACTTTCCAAAGAAAATGCTAAGTGGTTTTTTTTTCTTAAATTAAAGGGAGATATCTTTGCAAAACAAAATAAGCCAGTTAAAAGTATATACCATCTATCCTTAAATGGCAAAATAGAACATAGGAGAAGAAATGATGGTCATATGATAGATGTGATAGATCATGATCATGGAGAGCACTCCATGAAGCTAAAGTTTTTCCTAGGAAGAGCAGGTGCTGCAAGTAGTTCTGTGTAAGCTCTGGAATCCTAAGGTCACTAAAGCATTCGAGTGCTCCAAGCACCGAGCCAACGCTTACTAATAGAAAGGGCATCCTAAGAAACCTCATGGTGCTCAGTGTTCATGGACCAAGGATGACGCCATGGGGATTAGGCACATATAACCAGTTGTTATATGGAACCAGTTGTATAATGGAACAGGACTGCATATAATTGAATGTTCAGTAAACATAGTATTACTTCTAAGCTTTAAGTGGTGCAGTCTGTGATGTTGATAGCAAAGCTGGAACTTCCTAGTGGTGTGATGGTACTTTTTCACCTGAGAATTACAAAATCTCCACCTTCAACAAATATCAGAAAGAAAATAAATTAACTAAATAACTTAATTGCATTTTTTGGTGTCTTCTATTTGAGCCCTTCCTAGTAATAAAGATACTTTGAACTAACAAAAAAGCCAAAGGAAATTTGAGGTCATTAAAGATTATCTTAATCAATTCGCTTAACTATAAAAGTTGGACTTAAAATTTTTGAGCTCTCAGCAACTCCCTTTTGAAACTGAGTAAACAGAAAATAGAATATTTATATATGAAGATAGAGTTAATGTAGTTTCTATGAAATATTCAAAGCATGAGTTCCTCAGTACTCACTTTTTGTAATGAATTGATTAGAATGAAATTTTCAGACAGAACTCTGTAACATACAATTAAAAAAAATTACTTCATGTTTTCTGTTGTCTTACTTTATACAAGAGAGAACTAGAATACACCTAAAACAAAATACCTTGTATTGTTTTCAGTTTATGATCCAAGTGAACCCTGAGCTGAGCTAAGATAGAAAATTCCACTTTAGATAATAACAATCTTTTCTAAATGTATAAGAGAAAAAAGCTAATGGATAAATGTTCTCAATTTTATGTTTTTCCCTATATTTATTTTACTAAACACCAGTACCTGCTATTATTTGTCTTAGTAATACTGATACTCACTTTGTATCAGTATTACTAATAAGCAGCAAAATATAACTTAAAAAATGAATATGGGTTTCAATATTTTGATTATTTGGGGATTTGCTTGCTTGTGGTGGTGACTTAACTTTGCTGACCTATAGCAGTCATGTTTTCTGTTGGAAAAAAATTGCTTTAATTTAATAAAATGAAATGATATATATATATAATATACATATATACATATATAATATATATACATATATAATATATATGATATATAATATACATATATATTTTTATATACATATATATATTTTTTGTAATATAATTTTTCTTAGACTACAATGTGGTTTTCAAGTGTCCTATCACTTGGGTGAATATTGACATCTCAATAGTTTCTGCATACTTGAAAAATTATCAAACATGTTTAGTTTTCAAATAACAAGAAAAGATCACCTGTTATCTCTGATTTACAATTTACAAAGTCTCTACAAATAATGCTACCTAATCAGCACAACAATAGCATGGATGGAAAGTGTGTTGAGAAGGATAATGGAAAAACTAGGCCCTAATTGTTCTATTAAAATTGGAGTAATTCATCACTTGGTATCATTAGGCACTGATAACTTGGACTGTGTAAAGAACTTTCAGAGTTTTCAGTGTACTTCAGTCAACATAAGGCACTGGTTAGTAAAAATGGTACATCTATATTAAACTATAGATATTAGTTGCTGAAAGGAATTAGCAATTTTTTAATTAGTAACATTTTAAAAATCATTAAAATAATATGTTAGGGAAAATTAAATTATAGTGAGCAGACCATATGGATTTTTTGTATTTACTGTATTTCATTATGGTACTGATAAATGACATACAATTTGTAACACTGTCATTTAATAATTAAAACAACTTTTATTATTTTGTTTACTGGTTTCTCATTTCAAGAGACTGTAATTTTGCCTTGTGATTAGTAACGAATCTCAGTCAGCAGCACCTTCTAATAGAACTCAGCATGGACAATTTTTCACGCAGATTCAATCTCTGTCTGAATCACACTAATCCTTTGATTGAGCTCAAGGAAAGGCTTGGATCCCTGTAGAGTTCCTGATGCACCGACTATTCATAAAAATAATAACAAGGTGCCAAGCAATCAGAAATGTGGGACTCACACCTGCTCTTTGCCCTTAGTGAGACAGATCCCGGGATGAGCTTTATCGATTCTTCACTGGGACTAGATCTAACCTATTGACAATCGGAGGACTAAAGGGCTTTTAGGAAGTTTGTTCTTTAGGTAGTGGTTGAGAGAACCTTTTAATGGTTGTATAAGTCATGATTCTTTAAAGGAGACACAGTAGAAGTTTATTTGCTTTTTAAGCAAATTAAGCACTCACACACATGTAAAGTAGTTATAGTATATATAAAAATAGTCATAGTATATACAAGTATATAAGGTGTTTGCATATTTTGTATTTGAACAATAATAAAATTGATTTTCTGAGTGCCAGTGTTTTCTGATGGTTTAGTAAACTTTTGAAGATATGTTAATACTTGCGGGTGCCAAAGGAACTATTTAGACCCTATAAACAGTCACTTAAAGAATAAATCATTAGTTTGTACAGCATGCTTCTTTTTAATCAGGCAAACAAAGTTACTGGTTTTTCATGTCTGAAATATTAGCTCTTCTTAAATATCAATATATCAATAATTGAAGACCCACATTGTGGGGTAAGATTTATTAGGCCATAGTCAGAAGATCATTAGAACACCAGCCTCTTTTTGGCAAAATGATACCCATGCAAATAATGGAAGAAATGATTTACTTTATGAAAGCTTCATTACTCACTCAGGCAGGTGTGCACTTGCTTATAAATCCAAGTGCCACCTATAATCCAACATACTTCCTCACTTTCTTCAAAATCTGCTCTTTGCCGACTTTGTCTCATCTCAGTAAAAAAATTTCTATTTCATTAGTTGCTCAGGTTAAAATCTCTGATCCCGTTTATGTGTCCTTTCTTCTTCTCACGCCCCTTATGAAACTTATCAGATCCATTTTCAATACGAATCTAACAATGTCTAGCAACCTTTGCTACTTCCAACTTACTCCAAACCATCAGCATCTCCAACCTGCATACTTGAAATAGTGTAATGACCTAAGTGTTCACCCATCATTCGATCTTGCTCCACTAAAAGCTGTTTAACTAGTTACATTGTGTCACTTCTCTGCTCAAAACTGTCTAATGATTTTTCGTCACACACATAATAAGATCCAAAGTACTTTTCGTGTACTATAAAGCTCCAGCCCAGCCTCCTTCTTCTTCTCACTCTCAACCCTCATCTCCTACAGCTCTTCCCTCCCTTCACTCAATCCACTCTCAGACACTGTTCTCAGTTCCTCTCAACTACCAAATCTGTCCTGTTTCAGAGCCTTTGTTCATGCTGTTACCAAAAATCTATTTGACTCTACTGGCTTCCTTCAGCCTTCAGTTCAGAGTTGTCTTCTTCAGAGACGCTGTTCCTGACCAGTCTTTATCAGTAGCATCTCGTCCACATTGTTACCCTAAATCCTTAACCTGCTTTATGCTTCCTCAGAGCACTCATCACCAACTCATGTATTCAATTTATTTACATGTTTTTATCTTTATTGTCGTTACCCTTCATTGCAATGTAAACTTTACATATATAAAATTTAATTTTGTTCATTTTTAAACTTCGAGTCCCCCAAACTGTGCCTGGTACATATTCAAGGTGCAATTAATTATTCATCAAGAGGATAAATAAACTTATAATGGAGTCATAAAAGGACAATTGTTTAAATTTTATAAATAGAAACTACTATAGTAAATACTATTATAGATTTCTATATCTTTTTTGTCAATAATTAAATAGAAACTAAAGTGAAAAAAGTTTCCATCTTAATTTAAATTAAATTTAAATGAGATTAATATCTTGATTTTAAAGAAATAATATATGAAATGATTAATGTAAGAAGATTTTTTTATGGGTCCACATGTTTAAAAAATGATAAGAAGCTGATCAGAATACTAACTTCTGTCTTCTACTGGAGTTTGCTTGCCTTTCTTTTTAGAGCAAATAGAGAAAGCTAAGTTAGTATTAGTTGCTTCACATGAATGTGAACATGAATTAGCCAGCTTTCTATATGACAAAATGAATTGCGCCTAGTGGAAGGGTGTTCAGCTTTCAAGTAAAGGACACCTGGGGAGTGGGGAGCGATGACTCAGGTCCCTTTAGCCTTCTGGAGCAAAGGTGCCTTAGAGTACCATGAATACACCTCCCACCCAACCACCAGTGTTGGATCTCTTGCTCAAGCAGGCCACCCAGTTTTCTTCTCTTGGAAATTTTAAACTGAGCTAAGATATTTCAGTTTATTCTGACTGACTTCTTAAAAAGACGAGTAAATTGAAAACAGTGCAGGGATTACTTTCTGCTTGTCACGGGAAATGAGAAGCAGCAGAATTTGTTTTATAGAAAGAAAGGAAAATAAAGCAGATGAGAGAGAAACGGAGAGAGTGAGAGAGATGAAAAGCCTATCCTTCGGGTGATATTTTCTCATTTCTGCTAAGAATCAGTGCTACATTTCTATACTTATCTTCTAGGAGACACACCTGTAGACTTAAATTTTTTTTAAATGGCATCTCCTAAATTCTTTTCACTTGTTTGACCTTTTAAGCTATTGACACTGGATTTCCATTACTTGAAAACTTTTTATTAGTATTTGGGAATTCAAATAAACACAGAAATCCATTAAGCAATATCCATTTAGCAAATCTTCCTTTAACAAACCATGTATGCCTTAATAATTAAAAATATTAAAATAATCTGATTCCTAGTTTGCTGTATCCTTCGCTGTATAGAAAACAGAAAGAATAAAACATATTCTCTGTCTTTCAAAAAAATTACTAGGAAATATTCTGCCCACCCATATGGAAGTTCGACTAGCAGAAAAAGGTCATTTTTGAGTGTCAAATGAGAGTTGCAAATAATGAGTGAAAAAAGAAAAAACTAAAAAGTCTCTAGTTTTACAGAAAAGTGTTGTTTACGTCCATAGTTAAACTTTTTTTTTTTCACAGTGTCACAGGACAGAAAGTTTGAACAAATAAGTTATAAGGTTCAAGTTCTCTGTAAGTACATTTAGAGTGTTTTGGTTGAAAAGTACCTACATGTTCACATAACTTGTTCTGGCTGCTAAACTAATCTTTAGGCTAAAAAAAGGGGGGGGTAAATTCTGCTATGCGGCTGAACAGCCATCATTTCCAGAGAACTCCAATTATGCAGTGTGGCTTGGGACATGTCAAAAATTTTAGAAATTCCAAAATGCTGTCATTTCTAATTTTTTTTCTTTCAGTAGCCAGTTTTAGTATAAAAAAATTAAATTTGTTTCTAATTACTTAATCTGTGATTTTAAGAAAAATTATCCTGTTTCCTTAGATCAAGAAATTAGACACATTAGCTATATTAGACATATAGCAAGAAATTAGACATATAAGACAAATTATTGCCTCTTCTTAATTCATTACATTGTCTTCAGAAATATCGACTGTCTTACCTATCACATGATCTGAGGTTTATATAAGTAGACTACAGTAGTGGGAGATTTCTTATTTTGTGGTATACCTAATCAATAAAATTTACATATTTGCCTAATAAATAAAGCAATTTGACATTTTTTATATTATTCAGGTTACATACCTTTGTCAGTTATATATAAACAACAAATAAAACAACTGATATTCACTATATACAACAACATTATCCATAAGCAGGTACTCATGTTAAGATATTTATTTCTTATTTCTTTATAGCAGTAATCTGTCATTCTGAAATTGGGACAGCTTACTGATCTAACATGCAGTGTCAGTGTCATGCAACTCAGTGGCCTCATTTGCAATCACTGCTTCTCTGAAGGGCTATGTAATTACATCATCCCTAGAGTCTAAAATAATATAGAATATCCTTGTAAGGAAGTGAAAGGACTTGATGAGCTTATGCAAGAGCTACAGGGAGCTTGAGAGCCTTGGGCTAAGTGCCATTGCTCCATAGGGATTCTGAGATTGTGGGGCTATCCAGCCCTAGTACATTATTTTTCAAAGTGAGGTCATGGAGAAGAGGCTAAAACCTCTTAATCAGTGATAAATAAAGTTCTATAAAAGTTATAATGGTTAACAAATTGTTTTGGTAAAGAATCATATCTTTTCAACCTTATATCATCTGGTGAGAAGAGTATCCATTGTGGAAGCTCTGACTCTGCACCTTTGAAACTCAGGTTATGTCAAGGTTGCCCAGGTGGTAGGAATTTTAAGTCTATTTCCCCTAAGTACCAGGTCCACTCCTATTCTCTCCCTTTGATACTATCCATTTGAGGGAGGTCTGGAATCAAGCGATGATGTGTCTTCCAAATCCCTACCTCCCCTTCCTTAGACAACAGTGTCTCCTCAAAGCTCAAGCAGACTTTGTCGTCTCTTTGTCCAGGGGGATGGTGGAGAACTGAAGTTTCGACATGGACATGGCCAACACACATAATAAACCTCGGAAACTTTGTGATTCGTAAATGGACGAACTTTATAAGGCATAAGAAAATCAAAGTTTTTTGGTGAGGTTTCCAAAATTTAAAAGAAATAATGTTGATCACCTAGATTCCATCGTGATCTGTATCTCTCTGTCAAGTGTTGGAACCAGTTGTCCAGGGCAAGGTGGGGGCTGTGTGGGCAAGGTGTCATCTTCTTCCAGGGATGCCAGTCCTCCCAGAGCCAAAGTTAGCACCTGTAGCCAAGATGGAAAGAAGCCACAGTGCTGGGATGACAGCTGCAGCAACGTAAAGTGTTTGATTGCACTCCCAGATGAATAGGGCTTCCTTGTTGTTAATGATGCCAGATGGCCCAACCCACCTGGGGACACTCAGGTTTCTGGGTGTGCACATGTGATGATCTTATGAGAAAAACTGGGAGAAGAGAGGAGGCTGAGAGTGCTTGTCACAATCTAGAGAGAGTGCTCTAGGGGAAAGTTGGGCTTTCCCAATAGTCGAGATGAGATTCTAACCCCAGTTTTCTGTCTTTAGTTTTGGAGTTCTTTCAGTTCTTCAACGGGGTTCATTTGTTTATTAATATGAGTTTAGAAGCAATTAAACTCTGTATTAGTGCACCAGGATTATGAATGATACTGATAAAACAGAAAGGCAGGGATTGTACATACTTCTTTAACAATATTGGAAAATCATTAAAGTAAAAATATTGTAAAAAAATATAAATTTTAAAAAAAGAATATTCTATATCTGTGCCACAAAAATCTAAAAAATATTCAGTGGAATATGTAGTTCTCTCTTCTCTCTCTCTCTCTCTCTCTCTCTCTCTCTCTCTCTCTCTCTCTCTCTCTCACTTTCTTGTTTTTTTAGACTATTAAGCTCCTCATTCTGCACCAGAGGATTTTATCAGATTTTTTAAAGAAGTCACCAAAAAACACATTGTTTTCCAGCATTTGGGCACATGGAAATTTAAAAATCTGCTTGAGAGTTAATCCACTATTTACCAGATGGTTTCACAATTAACTCTGTCTTTGAATTCTCATTTAAACTTATTAGTGAATAAAATCACAATGTAAATAATCATTGCTTGCAAAAGTTCAATAAGGATGAAATTACTCACCCAACCGCTCTCTCCACCATGGCACATATGTGAAATTACAGTTCTCTAGCAACCCTAAGGTAGTCCTCCAATACTTTCCATTTTAGCGGTGCTTGTTGCTGGATTAGGTAACAAGGTGTGAAATGGGATAATAAAAAATGTCATATTTTAAAGTGTCTGGTGTATAAAGGGCCCAATAACAACTTTTTTTCTTTATAGTGGCAATCGCATTGATCTGGGAGTGTTGGCCCTTACTTCTCACTACCATACGTCTTATTAAACCCACAGGAAACATTTTATAAATGGGTATAGTTCTGGAGCAACATATCAGTAGCAATGAAAATGTGAACAAGTTACTTTCAGCAAACAGAGATTTTTTTTTAAAGCTCTCATTGGTTCCTTTTTGGCCAAACTCTAATTTAGAATATTGTGAAGAGGAAAAGGAGAAACGTCATATTTTATACCACTATACTAGGGAATAATCTTTACTTGGAATGTAATCTTCTGTCATAATATGTTATGAAAGCACACACATGGATGGTTTCATAATTATAGTATTCAGAGCTGTAAATGCTAGACCGAAGATTGCAAATCCACTTTCATTATAACCACTTGTTTTCAATCATTGATAACATTTGAAAAATTGTCCTTGGGACTAAAATTCTCACAATCTAACAAATAAAAGAAGGTGGTAATGAATTTATGTGTCAAAAAGGGAGTAAAGGAATAGAAGAAGTTAAGCTAAAACCTGCAGTACAGACAGTGACCATTCGATGACAGCATCAAGCCTGTCATCTGAATAATTCATGGACCCTTTCTGCTATTAAGCAGATAGGTATAATTTTCTTCTGAATGATATGAATCATTTGTTGTTTAAGTAGTATAAATATATCAGATTTTTTTCAATCTTCTACTCTATTTTCTTAATAGTTATCTAAATGGTAAAAGTAAAATAATTATGTTTGAATAAAAAATACTCCAAACTTTCATAGCATTTCATGTTGTTATTTACAATATAACTTTTAATTTCAATATTCTGTTACTCTGAGTTGAAAAATTCACAAGATAATTATTAGAATGTAACACACATTTTAAGAAGCAGCATATGTATGAATGAAAATGGCTTTAAGAGGCATTAGAAATGAGGTAAAATGTTAGGATATAAAGATGTAAAATGTATAATGCTGAAAAAGGTTACACATAGTTTTTTTTGAGTTTATAAAATCTCCCTTGCAATTTTTTATAAATATTTTTTCAATTTTAGTAGAATATCTCTGAGTGAAAAAAGTAGTAAAATACACTCTAATTATATTGAAAATATATGATATAATCATAATATAGTCAATGCGACTTCAACCAAACTCCTTTGAGTAACATCAGTCTGTAGAGAAAAAATGTGTATTCCTCCAACTAAATTTTTGAAATATTTGTTCTTTCCACACCAATTTGAAAGGGTAGATAGATGTTTCCTCTGATTTTTATTTTTCTTTTCAATTGATATTAGAATATTTAAGATTAATATAGTAGTCCATTTAGGCTTCTATAACAAAATATCACACTTTGCATGGTATTTATAAAGCACAGAAGTTTATTTCTCACAGTTCTGGAGGGTGGCTGAAAGTCCAAAATCATGGTGCCAGCATGATCAAGTTCTTGTGAAGGCTCTCTTCTGGGTTGCAGATTGCCGAGTTCTTGCTATGCTTTCACATAACTGAAGTGGCTAGGGAGCTCTCCCGGCTTTCTTTTCTAAGAGCACAATCCCATTCATCAGGAGTCAACCTTCATTTCATGAGCTATCACCTCTCAAAGGCTCCACCTCCCAATACCACCACCTTGGGCATTAGGCTTTCAACATAATATTGCGGGACTAAACATTCGATCTTTAGTAACTTATATGCATTTCTACAACATTTAATGTCTGTAACAATTTAATACTTGAAAACAGGTTTTACCATATCTAGGAGATTTTTTATTGAGTATCTATTGTGAATCACAAAAGTTCACATATATCATTTTACTTAAATCTTGAAAGATCTCGACATCTTGGTAGAAAACATCCAATAGAGCCATTTCAAAATCTTTCAGTTCCAAATGCTAACTCAATTAATCTCCACTCAACTCCTGTTACCCACTTTCATGACCATTTTTTTAACATAATAATCATCATCTGGAAACATTCTTTCTCTGAAATATTAAATGTTAAATGTTACATTCCAGTCTTTTACCAGAATATTTTTATCTTTAAGTTCCTTATTATCACTGCATCTCTTCTGCCTAAATATCTTCGGTCTTTCAACTCTTTCTCTCAATCTATCAACATTTCTCATTTGGCATCCATCCATCTTCAAACTAGAACATGCAATGCATTCAGTTAACTACTTCCCTGCCAGTATCCTTAACTCTTCTGCCTCTTTGATCCCCTACCACACTGATTCCGCAAATTAGGGTCTAGAACAATCCAACCATCCATCCACTTTCTTCATTCCTACTGCTGAACTACAGAATGCTATATCACAAAGTTTCATGATTTGTCGTTATCACTAGCAATAGTCCCAACTGGGTTCTCATTAGCTCCGAATTCTTCAGAGCCAACATGGGGCAGTTTCACCTCCCATGCCCCAGAGGAACTATTATAAATATTTGTCATTTCTTCATCAGCAAATTATTCAATCATTTCTATCTCCAATCCCTGTGGTTTGACACTTGTTGCTGTGTTCAGTAGCATTAAAAAAATGGAAGCAATTGGAGATAAATTCTTTCAAAACTACAAAGCAATCTCCACTTAATAATATCCATACACTTCTCCTGTGAGTCTCAGAGGAAAAGCAGGCTGTCCTATCATTCATTGATTTCTAAGTGTTTGGGCCAAATGTCACCTTCCTGGTCCCCTGGAGGTCTTGTTTTATCACCTTTTCACTTAAGTAATTTTAATTTTTTGTTCTCAGTTAGTATTAGCTCCTTTTCTCTCAGTGTCTAAAAAGATGAGCAATTCTATGATTTCTATCAATTTCTGACTTTTAAAATTAATCTCACTATCTGAGGACCTCGCACTTACTTCTTCAACACACATTCTTGCACTCATGAACGGCTGGTTTATTCCAGTGACACTCCTCATGATAAAATAATTAATGACAAGCCAAAATCAGTCTATATATCTCACTTTTTCTTTTACTTACCTACTGTTACTTTATCTACTTTTCCCAAAGTTCTTTCCTTTCCTGAAGTTTTGGTACCAGCCATTTCTGACTCTCTGTTTTCTCCTGTGATTACAACTTCAAAGTTTATTTTCCCTTAGAATCCTCTACTTATTTCTATACATTCAAAGTAAGGGTCCGTTAGGATTCTGTACTTGACTCTTCTGACTACAACACGTTTCCACTAAAAGTGATTTTCTTCATTAATATGGATTTTAGTTTCTACTAATATTCAATGACCATTAAATATATGTCTTAAAATAAGATCTGAGTTCCAAGCTCATAAATCCTATTGCTTTTTCACCTACTCATAGATATCTCCAAGTCCAAGTAGCAAAACTTACTAACATAAAACTGAACACCTTTCATCCTCCCCCTCTCATAACTATCAATACATCAATATATGGTCTTCTTTATTGAATCCTGTTTATCTAGGACCTTCGCACTATAGATCTTCCAGTGTGAAATATGCTTGAATTATTCATTTGTATTCCCAACTCCAGATTGATTATTGTCATCTTTTCATCTCTATTATGTCATTTTTTATATCTTATTTATTTGATAACAAACTGTTACTTCTTTATTTCAGCCTTTAGTACCTCTCACCTTAACTATTTAAATAACTTCATATCTTTTCTGTTGTCTTTGAACCCTTTGCTCCAATTCATCCTCCAAATGACCAAGAGAGTTAAGATTCTTCTTATTTCATTAAAAGAAAAGTTATTTTAATTAGGAAATTAATTATGGGTATAGCAAAAAAATAAAAAAACTTCAAACAATGCAAAACACCTTATAATGAAAAGGTTAAATATCTTTTCTGTTTATTCCAGCGCCACGCTTCAGGAATAATGTTTTAAAAATTTTTAAACAACTTTACTTTCTGTTTTTGCTTATCATAATACATGAAAATAAAAATTTTATATATCTATTGATTTATTTATTTTAAGAGGTATATATTAGTTCTCCACTTTTATAAATGAAAATAGCATAATTATACTACTTACTAATTTCTTTTCCACATTCAACTGCTGATTTTTATGTTGTATAATTATTTTTAAATCTTCCAAGTGTTGTCTATAAACACACATAGATGCTATGCTTATGCTTTATTGATTCATTAAATTAGTCTTAGTTATAGTAACTGTGAGTCTCTGTTTAAAATCCCTGTATATGAGTCATAAGAAAATTAGCCTGTCTATAGTTCTCTTTAGTTCAGTTTTTCCTTATACTTTCTCACCTCAGTCAGTATACCATCTTTTTAACATTTTCAGAGCTCTCATATTTGGTTTCTTTTCTATGACTATCATCGATTGTTTTATGTTTTTTCTCTTAGTTCTTTTGTAAATAATGGATAGTAAGCAGCATGTAATGTATTACCATATACACTACCTCAAGTAGTATTTTGACATAAAGTGAAGTAAATGTAATCTCATGACCCTAAAATTGTGCTACTTGAAAAAACTGTTTAAACAACATTTCCAATGTATTCCTTTTAAATCTACCCCCACGCATTACTCAGAATCATGTTATTGCATTGCATAGTGCTGGAACCATGCACAGATTTGTGTTAACCTCTGCGTTTTAAACTGCCTTTCTTCTCCTAACTAAAATCTTCCATATTATTAATTATACTGTTTATAAAATTAAACATATTTTCTTCTTGAAGACATTTTTCATGGACTCCTCTGATTTCCTGTTATAATTGGTAGCAAATATATTCTTTGTATGTACTACAGTTGACTCACTGGTATTTCTTTTCTTTGTACTGCAGTTGTTTCTATTGTTTCTTGAATAGAGAGTCATTATTTTTTTAAATTTTTGTTGTTGCTTTTGGTGTTTTGGCATAGTTTTTTCCCAAGAGCATTCTCTTGAAAAAAGAATTGCAAGACATAAAACTCTGGGTGCTTTCTTATATAAAATTATTTGATGTCACCCTTGATTAATAACTTTGTATATTAGACCAGAATTCCCAGAAAAACAGAGCCTAAGGCAAGACTTAAGTGCAATTGCAATCCCAGGAAGAATTAGGCAAGCAGGAAAGGAAAGCAAATCCATATGTATCATAACTAGCAACAAAGGCTTTGCATGTGCATAAAACTGACTTAAAACAGAATATTGGAAGAAAGAAGAGGGACAATTTTACCTTAAGGGTCTTTCTCCTGGCTCCTTTCTCCCATTAGTCAGTTTACCTTGAAGAAAGATAACTCACCTGCACTTCTGGGTCCCATCACCTACTCTCTTAGGAAGCTGCAGAGGAAAGCAGATCTCTTGCCTTTATTCAAGCTTGAAAGTGATAGATAAAAATCTAAGCATTCCTGGTTGATCTGTCTCAGGCTTAGATTACTGTTAATGCCCATTTTATCTGTCACAGTCACCATGGCTACAAACATTTCAATAGAATCTAAGGAGGTCCATATTATGTACCTGAAACAGTTGAGAATAGAATTCTAGGGAAAGCTTTCTCCCTTAGAACTTTAATACTTTATTTCATTGTCATCTTACAATCACACATCAGTGAAAAGCTTGGTGTCAATCACATTTTGATTCTCTGTAAGTTTTTTGGATTTCTGCATTGTGCTTGGAGTTCTCAAATATCATGATAATGTATCAAGTTATGCATTTTTTTCTGCTTATCATGCCTGGCATAATGATTTATATAAATCTATATATCTATGTCTCTTATTTGTTTTGAATCTTTGTTCCTTCTAATATTAGAATGATCATTTTCTTCCTATTTTTCAAGTTACCTCATTTAATATGTTCTGTTATTACAGTTTGAATGTTTTAATTTTACATTATATGTTTCTTCATATGTTAGTCGTATTCTACCCTTTTATCATTTGACTTGTATTAATGATGACTTAGTCTACTTATTTTTGAAATTATTAATTTTATATTCCATTTGTCAGCCATTTTATTTTAACTATTTTGCTAATTTCCCCCAAACCTTTCATTTTCTCTGATTCATGTGATGTTTTTATGCATGAAAGTAATGTTTTCTTAAATATCTTTAAAGATGCTCATTAGAATTCTGTTTTAATGGTTTTTTTTTAATATCATTTTTATTTCTTCTGGTGTGAGTTGTTCTCCTTGTTCAGTTGGTCTTCTTGATATTTTTCCCCTCAAATAGTGATCTTTAGTTAATAGTTCAGTTTATGAAAATATCTTTGAATTAGCTAGTGTATAAGGTGTTTTTTTTTAAAGTTATTATTATAGCTTTTCTTTCTAAAAAAAAAAAAAAAAACCTCAAATGTCTTTTCTATGAGAGAGCTCACTCAGGGCTTTATGCAAATAGATGAGTTGTGTAACCAGAAAGTTTTCTCTTTAGCAGTCATGGTCAATGGTTAGCCAGTCATATTTAGATCACCTCACAGATGCAAACAATTGCAATCGCATCAAAAAGAATAAAATACACGGAAAACTATAATGTTGATGAAAGAAATTGAAGTCACAAATAAATAAAAAGAAATGTTGTGCTCATGTATTGGAAAAAGTGATATTATTAAAATGTTTCTATTACCGAAAGCTATCTACAGATTCAATTCAATCCCTATCAAGAATTCAATGGTATTTTTTCACAGAAATAGAACAAATGATAATAAAATTTGTACAGACACACAAAAGACCCCGAATCTTGAGGAAGAAAAACAAAGCTGGAGGTATCACACTACCTGATTTAAAACTATATTACAAAGCTATAAAATTTAAAACATATGGTATTGGCATAAATAGAAACATATAGATCAGTGGAATAGAATAGAGAGTCCAGAAAGAAATCCACACATATATGGTCAATTAATTTACAACAAAGGAGGCAAGAATATACAATGGGTAAAGGATAATTTCTTCAATATGTTGGGAAAACTAAACAGCAACACACACAAAAATGAAACTAGACTATTATATTATGCAACATACAAAAATTAAATCAAAACAGATTAGAGACTTGAATGTAAGTCTTAAATCCATAAAACTCTCAGAAGAAAACATAGGAGATAGGCTCTTTGACATCAGTCCTGGTATTGATATTTTTTGTATCTGACTTTGAAAGCAAAGGTAATCAACAAAATGAAAGGTCACTTTACTAAATGGCAGAAAATATTTGCAAATCACATATCTAGTAAATGGTTAATATACAAAATATATAAGGAACTCAATATAAAAAAAAAAAGAATAGTTTATTTAAAAAATGACCATAGGATCTGAATAGACATTTTTTTCCAAAGAAGACATAGAGATGGCCAACAGATAGATGAAATGATGCTAATGTCACTAATCATTAGTGAAATGCAAATCAAAACCATAATGAGATAGTACTTCATACCTGTTAGAATGGCTATTATCAAAAAGACAAGAAACAACAAATGTTGGTGAGGATGTGGAGATAAGGGAATTCTAATGCACTTAAATTAGTGCAGCCACTATGGAAAACAGCATGGAGGTTCTTAAAAAGATGAAGAATAGAACTACCACATAATCCAGCAATTCCACTTCTGAGTATTTATTTTAACACTGATTTTAAATTATATATGCTCTCCTATGTTCATTGCAATATTATTTATAATAGCCAGGATATGGAAACAACCTAACTGTCCCTTGATTAATGAATGGATTAAGAAATTCTGGTGTGTGTGTATATACATATATAATGGAATACTACTCAGCCACAAAAGTGAAGGAAATCTTCCCATTTGCCACAACATGGATGGACCTTGAAAGCATTATGTTAAACAAAATAAGTCAAATAAAAATAAATACTATATGATCTCATTATATGTGGAATCTAAAAAACAAACAACAACAAAAAGTAAAACTCATAAATACAGAAAACCGATTGTTGGTTGTCAAAGGGGAGGAGATTAGGAAATGGGCCGAATGGGTGAAAGGGGTCAAGAAGTACAAGCTTCCAGTCATAAAATAAATAAGTCATGGAAATGTACTGTAGTCAATTATATTGTATTGCATATTTGAAAGTTGCTAACAGAGTAAATGTCATCACAAAAAATTAACTTTATGTGATGATGGATGGTAACTAGACTTATTGTATTTTTTTACAGTGTATACAAATATACAATCATATTGTATACCTGGAACTAATATAATGTCATATGTCAGTTATACCTCAATTAAAGAAAGAATGCTATGATATTAAAAGTGATAAAAAAAATGGTTTGTTGAAATCTCTACATAGAGGTTACACTGCCAAAAGAAAAATTCTGAGATGCAAAGGTATGTATTATTAACAAGGATGACTTCAACACCTTGAAATATTTCATGGAGGATATTACTTAAATCTAAGAGAGGTTGTTAGAGATTTATTCACCTAACTTTTAAGAGATTTATTCTTTTTCTATTTTACAGTGTTTCTTGTTTCATAGGCTTCTTTGCTAATCAAAAATGTCATGAATTTTATCTAACTAATGTACTGTATACCTGAAACTATTATAAAATAAAAATTTAAAAGAAAAAGTTGTGCATTTATATTAAAAAAATCTTCATTGGTTAATGCTGATGAAAATTCATTTGATTTTCATTGGTCTACAATAATTATGCTATGCTATTGGTATGCATTAAATGTGAATATATTTCAAATTATATGTTGAATTATGCTGATTTGTTTATATTGGATCATTAAAGAATTTTAATTTGATCACTTCCAGCAGAAAGGTTGCTAGGAATAAAAGTTATTGGCAGAGGTGCTCCAAGAATGCACAGATGGATTGGGGATGTCAGGTTAAATGAATACCCAGTTTACACAGTCCTGGAAGATTTAACATGGCTCCACTTTTTATACTAAAGAGGTAAAATTTAACATAGGTTCTTATTTTCACTAAGACAGGACTATTGTGCTATTTATATGTTTGAACTTATGAATCTGTGAACACACAGAAAAAGCTTCAAGCCATCCAACCAAAAGCTAGTATTTCAAAGAGTAGATAAAAATAAACTATTGTTTAAAAAAAGAGAAAACTTATAAGATACATATCAGCTGAAAATATCATTATTTATTCAATCAAGCAAAGAATTAAATGTATAGAAAAGAATAAAAATAAAATTTTCAGATTTTGTGGACTGGTACCAAGGAGGTTTGTCTGTTATGTGTTTGTGTGTTTAATGTGTTGAATTTCAAGTTTGAAAAAACATATTTCTTCTTGTTCTCAGCAGACGTATTCTACTTGCCCTCTGCCTCTACCTCTTCCTCCCATTTGAGTGGAGTAGCTGTTCCTTCTCCCATGCCTTTGCTGACTCTTCCAGATGGACATTGCCTTTTATCCCTTCCTGCACCTGGGAGGAACTGGCCATATTAGTTATCTCTCTTTCTTCTGTATTTTATATTTTGTCCTCTCTTTGGTTTCCCACATTACAGCAACATATCCAAATTCCCCTTTACAGCTACTGACCCATTCTTTTACCTACCAAACTTACATCTCCAATTTCTCACTTACCACTCTCTTCTCCATATCCTCAATCTAACCCTGTCCACCAATACTCCCTTGAGACTTCTTTTAAGACCTGCACTGACCTCTGACTTCTTACATTCTATGATCTTCTATCCTTATATACTTGGTGTTTTGGTGACATGTGATGCAGTAGAGCACTTCATCTTTTTTTAATCTTATTCTACTCACCCTCCACTCTGTCCATTTTTTAGTCTTTACATTTGCTTTATGCCATCTAAAGAAAGAGCACTCAGAAAAAGATGAACATCCCAGTCACTTGAAGTTACCCACAAATATTTATGCTTTTGCGTACTTATGTCTCTGCACGTAATATTTCTTCCTTGTAGAAATCAGTTGTAGCTTCTTCATGTAATAAATTTTGGCTCTTATTTCAAAACTCAACTCCCATGTTTAAACTGGGGAACTTCTAGATTTGGGTGGGATGATTTAACTGTCCCTACTCTGTGTTCTCAGAAAAACTATGACTTCCTCTTTCTCAAAAATACAGCAAAATGCTCATATATCTCATAATTATAACTTTCTGGAGGACAAGAGTCAAGCCATGGTAAAATGTTATCTTCTAATACAGTGCTTGACACATAGTAGGCTCTTGAGTAAATGAATGGAAAATTAAGTTCTTTAAATTTATTTTTTATTTCTTCCCTTGTCACATATTTTTTTAACATCAGTACTGAAAAACAAGGAGAAAAAAGACATCTTTTCAAGTTAAGCTCTTCTGCAAATTTTCATTAAATAAACTTATTAAATTATGTCATGCACCTCACATTATAGTAGGTATACGCATTTAACATGTCTATTTTAAAATCTAATCAACACACTTTCTTCCTTTGTAACCTCAAAATTACCTTTCCCAATCTTGTTTGCACAGATGTTCTTGCTTAAAATCAGTTTGATTTGTATATAAAACTACTGTACCATTATGAATCTCCATGTCATTTTATTTTTACCACTGGAGATGCTCTCTTCTAGGTAATAGAAGCTCAAAGAGGATGCAAGATTCTGTGTAGATCTATGTCTGTGCTCCATGTGTTAATCTGCATTAAACCTCTGTAAAGACTTTTTAATTTTCTTGAGGAATTGATCGTAGCAACCCAACTCCGGAATTCAGTTGAGAAAATCTAAACTCAGCAATTCTTTTACTGAAATACCAATATTCCATAGAGCCGTGTTAAAATTAACCCAGCTTCCAGAGTTCAGTTCACAGTTGCTATTATTTTCACCCAGATCCCATTGCCTAAGCAAAGGGCTTCCTAGGGTGACAGACCTCTCTGAAATACCAAAGCACAAAAACATATTTAGATAATAAAATGCTATTAAAGTAGTCTACCTTGGCTCTGGTCTATTTTGTATTGTCTTTAACTGTAAACATGTCATAGATATCAGCTAATTGCAAATATTGTGCTGTTTTTTACAAAACACAGAGTCTAGAGTCTTGTAGTTCACGCACTAAGAAGCAAAGCAATTTACAGATTCATTGACTTTAATGCAATGAATATTCTCCCATACCTTTGTGGCATATAAAAAGGAATAGTCAAAAGGAAATCATAAGAATTTTGATTTTAGTATGATGATATAGAAAGCTATAAATGTTAGTATGACTGTTTCCCCTGATACAAACAAAATTATTTTCATAAAGTAGTTTTTGTATCTTGTGGCTGCTAAGAACATACTTCTGTTTATCATATTTGGTTCAAACTGCTTGCCTCATCTGCAGTAAAGCCGCTGGCCACTATCTACTCATTTATCTTTCTCTGAAATTTTGGAGAGAGCTTTTCACACACCTTCCACAGGTTGAACTTAGTTCCTGCTTTTTGTTGTTACGCAAAGCTTCTCAAATGTTACCCATTTTTTTCTCTTGCTTTTTGCTTCCAGTTTTTCCTCAGCTTCCACACCTGTCCTATTCTTGTTCATCTGACAAACATTAGATTTGTAAATAAAATTAGGAATAAGGAACCATGATTCAAAAACAGGAGAAATTCTTGAAGCAGCTTTCTTATGTTTAAATTGTTGACACGAAAATTCACCTTTTAATTTGGCTACAAGACGTCTTTCTTTTTTCCTTTCTTTTTTCTTCCTTCATATAATTTCCAAATTCTGTATTATTCAACTCTCCACTCTTATCACTAGATCACCAGCTCCCTAATTACCTCTCTAGGCTGCTTTCACCAGTCCATCACTGGCATTTCACTCTATTGAATAACTAAAACCAGGTAAATGTTTACTGTGTTCGCTCCCCATAGAATCTTAAAAGTTTGTGTATACAAAGGCTTCTGTTGGTAATATGAAGTTATAGATCTGTTTGTTTTATCAGAGATTTTTAAAAGCTTAAGTACTTGAGTAAGATGTTTCATCAAACAGTATACTGTTTCATCAAACAGCATACACTGTTGTTTGTACACTTGGCTCTTATCTTTTGCATGTATTATTCACTTTGCTTTTGTGTTCTTGAACTTTGAGTCTACACCTAATTTCCTGCCCTTGTGCTTAAAGAAGTAGCTAGTCTTATCACAATCTACATTTAGGACATATTGTCATATACATGCCAGCATCTACATTACACATTACACATTGGAAATCACTGATCCCATTAATAAATGTAAATGGCATTGACATTTAAAAAATAATAAATGCATTTGTAAAGGTACATTACTGGTGCTTATAAACAAACATCCAGTTATGCTATTTAAATGCAAAATGTTTTTTAAGATATCTCTTGAGTCATCATTTGATTAATTTATAATAAATACTCATGACACTACAGTTTCAGGTTTTAAATAGCTATATAGAAGCTATGCCTTACAAATTTGCAGTTATAAAAATTCAAGAGCACATATACAAGATGAGGAAAAATAATAAGCAGAAGTGCTTAGCCCATTGAGCTGACTGGGCTTGGCTATCTCTGAGAATTCCTGTTGCCATGTCTGAAAGCAGGAAAACATCCAGGAGGAATTTAGTTTGAACAACAGGCATCTCAGGTGAGGCCCCTGAGCAAGCGATGACAGCTTATCTGCAGCAGTACCATCAGTGTTTCCACAGAGTCACATTCTAATGAGACCAGGGAATGGCTGTGCTGGGAATTTAGACCACCAGTTGGAGAGAATTTTCTCAGAGACTGTTTCAATGTCATTTTCAGGCAAGTTTTTACCCATTTGATGATGAACACTTCAGGCTTATTAGAACTCTGAAGCTGTTATAAGAAGTCACCCTGGTTGACTGGATGTGGGAAAGATTATACAGTCATGGGAGGTATGCAGCCGATGTGGCAGGTTAACTAACAGTGACAATGATGAGGCATGAGGCAGTAACCAAGAGTTAATTTTCTTTCGTAGGCAGAATCAAATGCTGCCCCTAAGTCTTGTTTAGGAAGACCCGGAGCACTCAGTACAAATTTTCTGTGCATCTGGGTTGCAAGTGCTTCTGCGCCTGATTCTTTGAACACATACAAATAATAAAAAATAAACGCACAGTTTGAATTTAAATTCACCCAGAAAGGAAAGCAAAAGAGCTAAAAAGAGATGTTGATTGCTTAGAGTAGGAAACAACGATCACTAAATAACACCGAAAGGCAGTATAACAGTCTTTTCACTTCTTAAAAGCTTACAGTTAGGTGAGAAAGTAATTGTAAACATCTTTAAAACTAAAGTGGTTTGTAGCTGAGACTGCCAATAAAACTTTTCTAGATGGAGTTTGTTTATTTTTAATAAAATTATTGATTTGGGGGTTTACTTTTATAGTAATTAATCTGACCAGGTTTATCAATTTAGCTTGAGTCTTCCTGCTCTCAAAATTTAAATATTTTGGATAAATTTTTATAGGCTTTTTAATCTTAACTAAAATTTAAGGGTAAACAAAAAAATAGCAGATATTTCAGTAAATGCTATTATAATGTCTGGTTTTATTTCCTTTGGCAAATGTATTTTTCATTAATCTAATTGTTATCAAGTCTGTGAGTGAAAACTTCTGTGTAACTTAATTATCTAATTTTAACAATAACTTCTATTTATATAAAATTTTACACTTTTTAAAAAACGTACATTTCTATGTATTATCTCGCTAGTTCTTTTTAATAAACTTTAAACTATGACCTTTTTAAAAACAAAAGAATGTATCTTTTATTTCTTTTTATTCTAAGATCTTACACAGACTGTCACCAAGCAGGTATTCAATGAGTGATTGCTGAATGAATGAATGAATGAATGAAAGGATTTTATGCTTTTCGATATAACAGTAAATAATAGTACATGACATTTATAAAGTTTTTTATTTGATATTTAAAGATTTCAGAATTTGGAGATTTCTGTCACTAAACTCATAATGGCTGAGTTAAACATTTTAGTTTACAAAGGGCTTCCCTTCCTTGACCCTTCTTGGGGTTGGGATGGCTCAATGAAGTAGACAATGGTACATGCTTGAAATAGACTGTGAATTCTTCAAAGAGGTATGTTTTTTTCCTTCTTCATGTTTAGATCCTGGCACAAAGAAGATACATATTACATGTATCACTTAATTAATAGGTAAGAATGTAATATCTGCAAAAAGGTTATTAATGACCCAAATCACCATTACAACTGTTTTTAACTTTGAGAGTAGTTAATTGTCTATGGAAGGAAAATTGAGAAATAAAATGAGCAATTCAAGAAAGACAACTATTTAGCAATGTGATAGATAAACAAACATTTTTTTTTTCAGAAGAGACATATGTTTGCCTAGGATGGAACTCCATTCGCATTGATCAAATGCAGTTTTAGTGGAAACTGTTTCTATTATCCAAGATCAGGTGTGCAGGCACGCGCGCACGCGGGAACACACACACACACACACACACACACACACACACACACACCCCTAAAGAGATGGTAGCCACTTGTAAGATCTATCTAGAA
This sequence comes from Eidolon dupreanum, assembly GCA_028627145.1. Lineage (NCBI taxonomy): Eukaryota > Metazoa > Chordata > Mammalia > Chiroptera > Pteropodidae > Eidolon > Eidolon dupreanum. The sequence continues at coordinate 124,422,918 of CM053502.1, read as the reverse complement.
GTGAAAGGGTTGCATCGAATGTCCTTATAAGAAATGTGCTCTGTTTCTACGTTATTGTATCTATACTTCATAAATTACCTTCATTCATATGATCTCATTGGAGTCTCACAGAAGTTGGAAGGGATACGGTGGTTGCTCTTATGATTCCCATTATATAGACCCCACAGAGAACACGTGACTTTGGAACTTTCAGCTTTGGCTTTATATGGGCTCATGAGTTGCTGGTTTACTTTGTTATTTTTGGTCAAGTGTGTTCTTGCACAGGGTAAAAGATTGTGTCCAGGTATTCTTTCTAAGATATAGAAGATGGCAAACTATACTGTATGGTGACAGAAAGAAGATAATGGTCTCCCTAAAGAGAAATATGTTTTTTTTAATCATTAAATTTCTCTCTTTGCATCACCTTTAGAAGGACCATCTTAACTGGTTTAAGTATTTATATTAGAGTAAGTCCAATGTTCACATTATCTTTCAATGCAATGTGCTTAATTGAAACAAAGGGGGAAGGAGTAATAGATTTATACAAATACACCAAACTTATATTTGACAAAGGCATAAAACTAATTAATGAAGATGTAAAGATAGCTATTTCAATAGATAGTGTTGAAATAATTGGACATCATAGATATAAATGTAAAATGTAAAACTATAAAACTATAAAACTTTAGAAGATAACATAGGAGGAAATATTTATGACCTGAAGTTAAGCAAAGTATTCTTAGATATGACATCAAAAGCATGAATTATAAAAGAAAAAATGGATAATTTGGATTTCATAAAAATTTAATGCTTTCATTCTGAAAAAAAAAAAAACCCTGTTCAAACAATGAAATTTCATCTAAACTCATCACCAAACTCTCTAATCTCAACAGTAGAGAGAAAAAACAATGCAGTTAGAAAAAAATGGACACAGCACTTAAAATTCACCAAAGGTATACAGATGGCAAATAAACACATGAAATGATGTTCAACACTGCTATCATTAGGAAAATGCAAATTACAACCACAGTGAGATGACATTATAAAGGTATTAGAATGGGTTAAAAAAAAAAAACCTTCTGGAAAGATTTGATCTCTAATACGAAGCTGGTGGGAATGTGAAATAGCGGAGCCATGCTGAAAATCATTCTGGTAACTTCTTAGAAAGTTAAACATATACCTACCATAAGACCCAGCATTTGCACTCCTGGGCATTTATCATAGAAACATTGACATTTACATTTACACAAAAATCTGTATGTAAATGTTAACAGTTTTATTTGTTGTCACCCCAAAAAGGAAACAACCCAGGTGTCCTTCACTGAGTAAATGGTTAAACTAGCAGCAGTTCTTTCATACCATGCAATACTACTTAGCAAGAAGAAGAAGAAGAAGAAGAAGAAGAAGAAGAAGAAGAAGAAGAAGAAGAAGCAGCAGCAGCAGCAGCAGAAGCAGCAGAAGCAGCACCAGCAGCAGCAAAGAAAGAGAAAACAACAAAAGAAAAAGAGAAAAGAATGAATTATCGATATATGCAACAACTCAGAAATATTAAAAGAGCATTTATGCTGAAAGAAAAAAGCCAATATCAAAATGTTACATGCTATATGATTCCATATATCCTCAAAATATAAAATTATACAGATGGAGAATTTAAAGGTTGCAAGAGGTTAAGGAAGTAAAGAGAGAGTGTAACTATAAAAGTACAGCATATGGGAATTTCTCTGTAGTTATGAAATAGTTTTATACTATCCTGGTTGTAGTGATGGTTATTCAAATCTATACATGTGATAAAATGCCTTAAAATCATATGTGAAAAAATATTTTTTAAATAAGTGTATGAAGCAACTGTTAAGTCTGAGTAAGAACTATTAGGCTGATTAATTGTATTATGCCTATTTCCATTTTCTGATTTTGATAATGTACCATAGCCATGTAAGGTGGTACCAGTGGGGGGAGCTTAGTGATGGTACATCTGATCTCTTTGGACTATATTTTGCCATTTCTTATGAGTCTAAAATCATATTTAAAAAGTTTAAAAATGAGGAAATTTTCCACTAGCTTATAGACTTTAAGTCCAAGAAAAAAGGTCAATAGCCTTCTTAGATTAAAGCTTCTAATGTTCATATGATGGGGAAAAGTTTTTAAAATTAAAAAAAAATCTTGACACCAATGTGAAATGAAGGAGAATTTAAATAGTAAAGTAGAATTTAAATATGTTATTTTAAATCCATTCATTCATTTCTTCAAAAACAAGATGCAGAAGAGCATGAGGATAAGAGTGTGGAAGCAGGAATCTGGCTACCTGGGTTTGCATACTGGTCCTGCCACATAATAGCTGTCTGAGCTCTGACAAGTTCTTCAAACTTTCTGTGCTGCCCTGTACTTGTCTACAAAATAAGAGTAATAGGAGAACCAAACTGTTAGTTTTGTGATAATTATATACATTAATATGTGTTAGAAGAGTATAAGGTATATATTAAACACCATGTACGTGTCAGCTATTGCGATTACTTGTATTCTTTTATTGAAAGTTTGCTTTATTCAAGATGATTTATTACAACATGCAGAAGATAAAAAGATGATTTAATCAAGGTTCTGTGTCCTTGAGGATTTAGAGGTTAGCAGGAGACAACGGATGAAAATGAATAGCCCAAGTCAAAAACATGAAATCCTAAGTACATAAGGGACAATCAAATCTGATGTCTGAGAAAGGAGAGCTAGAACAGCATGTTGGGGAAATTAGGGAGGGTTTGTTTGAAGAAAGACATCTGAACTGAGCTTGAGGACTAGATTTGATTTCACATGTTTCCGGGAAAAACATTTCAGACAGCAGGAACCACAAGGCCAATGAGAGGAAGTAGAGTGGAGACTGTGGTCTAAGAACTGTGTCCAGTAAGACAGTGTATAGTCTAGAATGTAGCAAGACATTGGTTATTAACACCAAAAAAACATGTTTAAAACAAATAATACCAACGGTGAACACCAGATTAAAGACTTGACAAAAGATTATCTTTTCACAGAGAGTGACTTGCAAAGCTACGATAACATTACATTTTCTGAATTCTCCCCCTTAGCACAGCACAGATCCAACTTCAATGAAGTCATGATTGACCTCTGGCAGAATTGCCATCTAATGTTATACTAAGGCAGGGAGATATTCTGAGACACTTCGTTTTCTTAATTGCATCCTTGCTCTTCCTGGTGATTTTATGAGGGAGAGAGCTAATACCTTCTGTTTACCTGGATTTGCAACACTCATTCCCTGAAAAGATTTGTCTAAATTAATGTGACTAGCAATTGTATTGTTCAGATGATTGGCAGGGAAAACAAAACAGTGATTGCAGGACTTGTAAAGCAACCATGATTGGAGCAGTTAACACCTATTGTTGTGGCATTGATTCAACCCCATTTAGCTTTGAAGTGGTTGGATAGCTGTGTAATCTTCACAGAATCCTGGCTTTGCATTTGGGACTGCAAACGGCAATTTCCAGATAATGCTCTAGAGACATTTTGTTTTTCCTTAGAACTGTTCGGTCTCTCTGGAGGGGAAAAAAAAAAAGTGGCTTGTTAAAGGAATAAAAGGTTGAGTCTGTTGGGGAATTAAGAGATCATGAAGGGAATGCTTTAATATTTTCAGATAAAGATCAATGATTACCTTATGATCAGGTTTGGGGATAAATTAGAATTTTATCCTTGCACCCAATTTATGCATTGTACTGTAGGCAAAGAGACATTTCTATTGCCTATATTGAAAGTATTGACTGAGTGCCAAGGATTCACTATGCACTATATCAAATGAAAAATTAGATAAACTCCCACCCAGGACACCTATGATTTAAATGCTATTTTTCTTATCAATGTCCCAAGAGGAAAATAACCTCTTCCAATAAATTTCCACCCTGACATTCCATTCCATCTTCTCTATGTATTCTTCCCTGATGCCACCCCAAACTTGACCATTTTCATGTAAAATCTGAAAGTGAGAAAGTGATTTTTTACAGCCCTACTGCTATATTCTTTCATTTTGTGTTTTTAAAAGCAGAATTCTTGAGAAAATATTTTCTAGGCATAAGTCCCAACTGAATAACTATTTAAGGACCTTTCAGTAATCCATAGAGACAAAAGTATATCAAGTAATGAAAATCCATCATCTTTTAATTGTCCTCTTTTTAGTATATTTTCAACTTTTGATTTCCTGTTTCCTTATCTTAATGGCTCAGAAATATTATCATTTATTATCACTTTTGCCTTTCACTTTGAAAGTTGTTGTAAATCCTTTAATAGTAAACTTGGAAAATACTAAAAAGATATCTTAAAACAAGTGATCATCATAACTACATAAGATGATATGAAATACCTGCTTCTATAAGTTTTTTTTATCCTTCTGCTCCACATGATGTAATGGCTTGCTTGTTCTAAAAGTTTCCAAAATCTGACACAGGAAGAATAGTATAATATAAATCTATATGCTGTTATAGCAAAGGACAGTCTTAGAAGCTACTTTATTGTTTTATTGATTTATTGATATACTATTACCTATAACATATATATACACATATATATGTGTATGTGTGTAGTGCTATTATATAAAAGATGTAGTCAAGTTAGACATTTGTATCTCCTATTGTTATTACCCAGTATTGCTTTCTCTTGACATAAGTCACTGATAGAAGCTGAGGATGCAGAGCAACACACGCCCTTAATCAGATATTGAAGTGTGTGTAAGTGATCAAAGGTTAAGGGAAAACCTGGTTGCCTTTGATCACCATCATGAGTTATGAAAGTTGGCATTCTTTTGTCCACTTCCAAGAATTCCTTAGCCTAGAAGAAATGTGTATGGTTTAGATGGAGTGAAAAGTTGAAGAAGGCAAAATTTTGAACATTTTTGAAAAACCAAACAGAAAAAAGGTGGTTGTATAATTTAACAACAGAAGCTATACATCAAGTCCCTTGTTGTCACAAAGATGTATAAAAATCCTCTGAAAATTAAAATAACAAGAGAGAATAAAGGGAACTTACTTTACGCCAAAGTGAATGGGAAGTTAATAAATTCAAAAGAAAATATGTGTATTATATTTATATCCCTTTAACTCCCTGTTAAATGAATAATGAAAAAATCTTATTTTGCCTTTTGTTCTACATGATATGACCCATTCCCCCAAAGCTGAATTGTAGCCCATCTTGTCTAATTTTTTCTACTTTGGGTCATTCTCAAAGAAACAATGTTTATGCCTCTTCAGTTGTTTACTACTCTTTTGCATCATATCTTGATGATCAACCTTGATATGTCAAGCCATCAGTTTCTTTGTTCTTTAAATCTACCTCTTCTTCCCTTTGCTCACCATTTATGCATAACTTCAGGTCTGATATTGCTCTTCAGATATGTCAATCATATTTCCTCAAAAAATTTCGAACATCTCCAGTCAAATTTCTACCTTTATTCCCTCCAGATTTCACTTTGCCTCTTCACAGAGTCTTTTAAATGTGTATCATCACATTCTGAGAAAAACATTATTATGTGCTTTATGCATTCACAAATATCCTCTTTAAAGTATCTTTTGAAAGTCCTTGCTTCCCTTCTCTTTTATCACCACTTTATTTCCAGGATATATTCTTTATTAGAAAGAATTGCATTTGACAGGATAAATAAAGGAAGCTCAAATTTAGACACTGAATTGATTACAGTAGGGCAGTGCTGAGTCACAGAGCAGATGATTCCCCCATAGCCTCCTCACCTCTTCCAGCAATCTTCACATTACTCTTACCCTGATTGAAACAGCACCAAAGTGGCAGAGAACAAGTGATGTGATGTCTACCAGCACCATAAACCATATATGTATGTGAACATACATGTATTATCCACAGACATGATATAAATCTCAAAATTTATACAGAAAAATAATATATAGCCTCTGCATATCAAATTTTGCATATTTGCCTCAAACTTTTTATTTTATAAAATAAAAAATTACAGAGAAAGCTCTCAAGTTCCCTTCTCCTACACCACCCCAAAATAACAGATAACCTGAAATTTCTCTATATACTTTTTATTGCATATGCCTAAGGTAGTATATAGCAAATGTGATACAATAAATTTTTAAAAATCTTCTTATGGCAAGGCATCATAAGAAAAGTTAAAACACAACAAATTAGGAGAAGATATTTGCAATGTAATTAAACAAAAAAAAAAATAATATCTTACATACAAAAATAACTACACAACCTTAGAAACAGAGCTCAGTAAAAAGATGGTAAGCATTTGGAAATGCTCCCATGGGCAGCGTCTGCACACACTGAATGGGTCTGTCCACACGAACGTGGGAAAACAGCTGTTCAGAACCCACAAATAGAAGTCGATGCAATATCAGTTCCGGCACTTCATTGTTCAAGCCATCAACCTGCATTATTATTCCTGTTTGTGCAGAAGAAAATTCAATTTTGATAAACAGAACTTTAAAGATTTCAAATTCAAGGACAATCATTTTCTAAAGATCTTTTAAAATATGTCAACCTGGGATCTCAAAATCTGCAAGGGGCTCTGAGTTAGTTATTTACAGGTGTTTTAGACAATTTGTTTAACATTTAGATATGTCCATTTTGTTTCTCAAAAAAATGAGCATAAGGACATGTTATCTGTTCACAAGAATGACATAAAAATACTTTTGTAATTCTATAAGTACTTTAACAGAATATGGCTGCATATACTATTCTTATATCACTTACATATAACTGAAATTGAATAATAAAGTCATAAAACTTTGTTTATAATAATTGTGAAATTAAAATCTTGTGTACAAAGTTGAGGGCACACTATATGAGGAAATATATATAGCAAACAACTTTTTTTAGAGAAATGTACATGAAGACTTTGTTGTTCTCTTCCCTCCTCTCTCTCTCTCTCTCTCTCTCTTTCTCTCTCTCTCTCATTTTCTCACTCCCCATAGTCACAGGGAACTCTCTAAGTGAAGGAGGACAATTAAGAGAACATGGAAGACATATTTTTTCAAAAAACAAATAAACACATATAAGAAAAGAAGAAATTTAAAAGAAAAGGAAAGGAAGGCTAGTAACTGCAGGAAGTTCTTCCTTGATTTTAAGTTATTTATAGTATTTATCATGGATCAGCTATACTCATGATTAGTTATGTTTATAAAGTTTATTGTGTTTTTTTTTTTATTATATAGTCTTCTGTTTTAATTTAGTTGTTCCAAGAAGCAGATACCAAGACATGTTAAGAGACTGGGAGTGGAGAGGGCAAAATGTATATGAAGGATAAAGGGAGGGAAGTTGGGATACGCAAAAAGAGCATACTCTAAAATGTTTGCTAATTATAATCCCCACTCTTAATATCCATAGGGTCATTGTCTTCCATTAAATGTGAACAAGACCTGTGACTTGCTTCCAACCATAGAATAGGGCAACAGTAATGGATGTTACTTCTGTAAGATCTGAATAATGTGTGTGGCACATAGTAAGATAACACAGTGATATCCATCTCATTAACAGATTCTCTCCCTTACTGGATTTGATATAGCTGTCATGTTGGGGAGGTCCATGTGGCAAGAAACTAAAGGAACCTCTAACTAACAATTAAGAATTGAGGCTCTCGATCTAACAACACTTGATAAGACTGAAATTCTGCCAACAACCATGTGAAACTGGCAGTGGATCCTTCCCCAATCAAACCTTTAGATAAGATCTGAGCCCTAGCTGACACCTCATTTGTGGCCTTGTGAGTAGAGGACCCAGCTAAGCTATACCCAGATTTCTAACCTACAGAAAATTAGAAATAATAAATGCATCTTATTTTAAACCATTACACTTCTGATAATTTGTTACCCAGTAATAGAAAACTAATAAAACATCCCAAAAATGTAGGAAAAATGTGTATCAGTTATATCAGGTAGATATATGTTTTGGGACTTTATATAATTAACTATATAAATGGATTTTGTAATGTATGTGGTATTCTTTAGACTTTTAAAATTTTCAGTTTATTATTATTTTTTGTTCATTCCAATCCTCAAACAATGATTCATTAGTTCTTAGCTAGTATGTAAGATCTTAATAAAGTGTCTGGCACATAGTGAGTTATTAGAAATAGTATTTGCCACTTCATCATGGAGAAAAATACTCAAAATTAAGTTTATATACAACAAATTACTAGTAGCCCACACTTCCTTACCCTGTAGTTTACTTCAGTGTAATATAATGTCATATCCTATCCCTTAATTGCCCTTATGTTCCACAATAAATTGGATTTAACAGCACGGAAATCTTAGATGTCATAGTAATCTGAGTGAATATGTAGTAAAAAGTCTACTGATAGAAATTATCCTCGGACAATAAAAATGACCTGTTCGCAGAATGAATTTAACCTGGTGATTATGTAGCAAATATTCAGAGAGGCAGGACTTCTGATTCCTGTGTGCTAAATGTTGCACTATCATTTTTATTTTTGAAAATTCACATTTTACCCAACGTACTACATGCAAAATGCTGCCTCCAGTTCAGCATAATATCTCACAACATAAGGATATGAGTCACTCTTATAGGAGGATTTGGCATTCTCCTTGCAGTGCAAATCCATTCTTTTATCTCCAATAGCAGATGTTAATGTGAATTCACTGCACACTTTTGGAAAGGGGGAAAAAGCTAAAGGTTTGGGCTGTTTGCAAATCGTCTGTTATTGTACCTCTTTAAACTACTCTCTTTGACTGCGTGAAGCTTTGATAGCTCATCTAGTTGCAATAGCATGAGCGTAATGCTGCAGGCATGAGGCGATTGGGGGCAGTGTGTTATTGACAGAATCTCCTGAATGATGATTTATTATGAACATCAATGGGAACAACACTTGTTCTTTCTAAAAAGCTTGTTTGTTCCTCTCGCCTCACCTGGGAGGAACACACTGCCCAGGACAGAGACACTGTTTGTACTGTGATATTTAGCCTTCTCTACAACTGCTGCATTTTTATATGGGTTGGTGATTTTTTTTTCTGGTCTCTAGTTTGATGAGTTACCAATCATTTAGAATTGTTACATTCCCAGAAATATCTGAAAGCCAGACTAGTTGGCAAGAAATAAATTAAATAAGCAAGAAAGTGTCTCCATCAAACAAAAAACAAAAAACAAACAAACAAACAAACAAAAACAGTTTGCCTTTGACTCCTAGTTGGTTTCCTAAAAAGAACAGAAGATGCTTATAGCATGAGGGTATTCATGCAAATTTTATGCTAGAAAACAAAGAATCTTATGTATCATGTATTACAGGCAGGCTATAATACAAAATTGATTATTATAAAAAAAAACTGTTCTCTTCAGATGCACATGTAAGCCCTCAATTTTAAATAAATTAAGATATTATTCTTTGGGATTTTAAATAATAAAACAAAATGTGTTATTTAAAACTAAAAATGATACTCACTTCAAACTGGTGAAAGAGACCATCCTAATGCAGACTTTAAGCAATGCATTAAAAGAATAATTTAAGCTATAGGTTAGATTTCATATGGTTTATGAAATATATATTGTGTGTATATATATATATATATACACACACTGTATATATGTGTATATACCTGTATAGATCTATATTTATATACATGTATGAATATATATACACACTATACACATATGCATATATATACACATACATGCAGTTGGTTTCCTTTTCTCACTTAATATTTTCACCAAATTAGAAAATTCTAACTCATATTATAGTTCAACAGAAATACTAGCAAGGAGTCAATGTCTTCTTCAAAGAATACTGATTATTTAGGTTTAATATTGATCAAGGACTATAGAACAATTTCTTATTCAAACTACTTACAGAATTTAGTTAGATGCTATTTAAAAGATATATAACATTTGAAAGAACCTGAAAATTGTTAAATGATAGTAGTGAAAGAATCTCTAAACCACTATTTGGTATAATTCAACTTTTTAAAGTATGTCATCCTATTTCTACATGACCAAAATGATTGGTGCTGAATAGTTAGGCTTCAGAATATATATCACTGAGACATACAGCGTTGGCAAGTCCCTTACAAAAACAATCTAATATTATCAACCTTTCTTTGAGGACCTCTTTTGTCAATAGCTAGTGTGTTACAATAAGGAAAAATCACAGTCTTATGCTTATTGTTCAATTATAGGGCAAACATATGTATCTGGACCACATGTATAATGTTCAGTTTTTATCAACAGTGAGTGGAGATTTAGTGCAAATTGCTGACAGTCAAACTCTTCACTGTGAATCAAGCTATTTGTGTATTGGGATTGAGGTGCAACCTATACTATTTACAAAACAATACCCTTCCTTTCTGCACATATATTTTATGTTCCATTAGTACATTTCTCAGTCTTTATGAGTTACAAATAATCTTAACCACACAAAACAACTTTTATCCTTTTGCATAGGTTGTAAGTCATAAATGGGAGAAGAAATCATAAAGCATTTCTTCATAAGTGCACCATCCATTGGGCAAGAACTGATTCACACTGTAAATCATTGCTTTCTCCCACATGTAATGTCAAATATCTGTTTAAAAGTATGTGATGCCAACTGTTCTTTTGTATTGTATATGTGGATATTACATAATATCCAATGAATTTGCTTGATAAAGACTCCTATTTTCCCATCAAACATACTGCCCTCAATAAGGATTACACTTACATAGTGACAATCTTCCCCTCCTGCAGAGAAAACACTTGGGACCAAGAGAAAATGAAATACTGATGTAAAAATTTTGATTTTTTTTTTTAAATCCATTTTGGTGATTCCTAACCACGTTTTTTGGCTGCTATGAAAAATGTTCACACACAGACCCAATTGTTTCAGCATATATGTAGATTCACAATGTATAGTCATGTCGTAGTCTTCTTAACTTAAAAACATGTTTGATGCCATTCTGGATTTTAATATTTGTTTTAACCATTTTATATAATTTTCTATTGCTGCATAACAAATTACCACAAGTTTTGAGGCTTGAAACAATACCCATTTATTATCTCACAGTTTTAAAGAGTAAAAGTTCTGATAGACTTGGCCGTATTCTCAGCTTCAGTTCCCACAAGGTTGAAATCAAGATATCAGCTTGGCTAGGCTCTTACATAGAGGTTCTGGGAAAGAATCTACTTTCAAACTCATTCATGCTGTTAGCAGAATTCAGTTCTTGTGCTTATGGTTGTAGGACTGAGGTTCCTATTTCCATCATTGCCAGGGACCTCAGTGCTCTTTAAAGCTGCACCCATTCCTTCTCAGGTGACTCCTTTATCCTCAACACTAGCAATAACTTGTCAATCTGTTTTATCGCAAAACTACTTTAAACTGTTTTTCCATGTTGGAAAGATTGATTAAGTATAAACGACATAGTGAGGATACCACTATCAACAGCCCACTTCATTTTTTTTTTTTTTTTTGGTCAGAAGGAAGCGACACACTTGTGTCACAAAGATTAAATTTAAATGCAGGTGCCATGCCAATCTACATATAAAATAGTAATTTATTATTTAGATAAAAATATGTATAAATGAGAGACCTAATGTTTTCTTCCCATCTATGTAGTATCTATCATGGATGCCTACCCATTTTAGGACACCATTATCACCATTTTAGGACACAGTTCCAACTGCAGGCTTTTGCCACTTATTGTCTGAGGGCTTTTTCTTGACACTAAAGCCTTTCTAGCCTCCATATGGGAAACACAAGAAGTGCCAAGAAATTCATGTTCCCATGGGCAGCTCTTACCAGAGACTCCTAGGAGTTGGTGAATAATTATTTGCTTTCTAGCCCCTCATTTAAGATACCTCTGAAGAATAGTCTACACTGCTTTCTAGAGTTCCCCAGGTGAATTAAAAACCAGTTGCACACAAGAATAACCTGCTCAATGAAGCATTCTCTACATGATCCCTTCTCTTTCTTATCTCACTTCTTCCTGTTTTGTCACTTGTGCTTTCTGGGATCTTTTCCCCACTAAAAGACTTATACTATGTTTGCCTCAAGGAAACCCAACATAAGACAACGCATCCATGTATCAACCTGTGTTCTCCCTGGGGAGCCTGTGCCATACTTTGGAAAACACTCTTCTAAAAGATAAAACCTGTACATCTCATTTTATATATAAAAGGACCTCATTATCTAGCCCTTTCCTATTACCTATTACTCCTCATGACTCCTCCTCACTTATAGTACAAACACGCTGAACTTCTAACCATTCAGTAAAAGCTTCATTCTCTTACACAATTCTATTTCATTGTATCATTCTATGATCTCTCTCTTATATAATTTGGCAAATTCTCTGAAGGCCTGGATCATTTTTAGGTTCTAGAGCCCAACTAGTTGTGTTTTTTGTTGTTGTTTTTGTTTTTAAAAATCTGGAATAGATGACTGAATGAATAGATTAGTGGATTAATGAATAAAAGTCCACCTAAAATACCATTTAAACAGATTTTATCACGGAAAATGATTTTTTTTCAATCACATGGTCTCATATGTAGCATAATGGCTACAATGGGGTAGTATAAGTGCTGTGACAAAGAATTTTGAATGATTCTAGTAGCAGCCATGAGATCAACTCTTTAAAAATCTATAACTGTAGTCAAAAAGATGCCATCTTCACTATAACAAAACACAATTTTCTTCTTTTCAAGAACGAGGCCAAAGTGTAATATAGATAAACCATGTAAAATGTGTCAATAGTGTGCCGCATAAATATATTTTTTAAAAAAGTAATAACTTTCTTAAAAGGAATCTATGGACACATAGTGTTACTATTTCACCAAAATAATGTATAGATTAGCTTTCCTGCATCCAAATTGAATAACATTCACAGATATCACTAGAATTGACAAGTGATTTTAATCATCAAATACTCATTTTTTTATAGATTATCATATCAAGAAAAGAACATTCATCCCACTTCTCCCAAATGGCATTGCATGGTTTGTATCAAAAGTTACAGCCCATGCAGAGCAAACTGAATATAAGGCATGGCCTTTCTGACCAACTGTTACACCGAAGCAATGCCTACTCACAACACAACCAAATCAGGGAAATGCTCAGAAAAACAAAGCAAAACAAAACAAAAACAAAAACAAAAGCAAAAGATTAAGCAGTGAGAACCTAAGTGGAAGCAGTCATCAACAAATGAGTTTTCAAGTTGTATGCAAAATGGGAGTTAATTTAAAGAATACTGCAATTTCATTTTGTAATGTAATTCAATAAGGCAAAATGAAAGTTTTAAGGTTCAGCATGTACTATATAAAAGATCTAAATAAATTTTGCTGTTTTGACCTTTTGGTTGATCATTTTACACAATTTCATTCCTCATGCTTTCCTCTGTTTCAGATTCAGTTCTATGTAACAGAAAGTAAGCCGTCAAAATACAAAACATGCAAACATTTTAGAAGTATAGTTTCTGTGAAGCTTGATACAGCCATAATCTTTCTCAAATTAAATTCTAAAGGTTGAAAAGAACTCAGCACTAAGAGTTAGAAAGAAAGAGGAAAGATATATCCTTAGGGAGCTTTGAGAATCTGCTTCTATTATGTCGTAATAATCTGATTTCCTTATGCATGTTACTATTCTTCATTTTCAGCCTTCAAGAGTACTGGCTTTTGGACAAAACAAGTTTATAATGACAAATAAAAACAAATGTGTTTACAGACAGGTTTTTTAATTTTTTTTTTTTTTCACAAAGTTTGCCATGAGGAAAGGCTAAAAGATTGTCATCAGGGAGTGAGTTTAGAATCTTTAAACTCACCTGTCTTTCACAAAAACAACAAAATACATCTCTATCAGAAGCCATTGCTGCCAAAGTAAATTCACTTCAGGCAGTAGGTATTTTCAATAGATAATAAACTGTATAAATTAGATGCCAGAGTCTCAACTTAGGAAGTCCAGATGGAAACACAGATCAAAACACTGCATGGCTAGAAGGCATAGTAAAAAATAGAGGCAGAAAAGGTCTCCGCCTGCTTTTCTTACAATACCATCAAAGACATAGGGGTCTTTGAACTTTGGAGGGAAAATGTGGGCAAAAAAAAAAAAAAAAAGAAATTATTACAGTGGGTGCTATGTACCTTTTTTCCCTTTCAATTGCACTGACATTTTCACAGAATCTAAGATCATGTGAATGTAAATACTATACTTTAAACTGAAGTATGAATTAAATAAAATGATTAAAATAAAAATGAAAGTCTATCTCCTAATTGTAATGTTCAATCTCCACTTTAACTTAGTGTTTGAATTTGTTTAGATATTAAGTTTCTTTTTCTTTCTTTGCCTCCAATATTTTTGAAGATGTTACTAAATAGCTAAAATCTCTCACCGTCATACAGCAGAAGAGAAGAATGTAGCAAATTACAGAATTCTAAAACTAAAATAAAAATATTATAGACTCAGAAGAATGTATCCACATAAATATCCACTAAACTGATAGCAATGGATTGCATTAACATGTTGCCTTTCTTCAGCATCATAAATAAACCATATTGCTCTTATGGATTGAAAACAAAAATGCAATTCCATTTATTGAATATTCCAATGGTCAGCTAATATTTGCACCATAATCCCCTTACTAGTTAAATGGAAGCCAAATAACATATTAATCTTACACAAAAACAATGGCTCTATTATCTTTGTTGTTTCTTGGATGTGAAGCAGATACCAGCAGATGTTTCCATTTCTGTTGTTATGCATAGCACAGACTTCTGTATAAACCACAGCATCAAGCACTCTATATTTGCGTTGTTTTTCTTTTGACTCTTTGATTGGAATGATATTATTATTATGCTCACTTAGTATGTACTGAGCACCCACATGAATGCATTCACAGCTGCATAATACAAAAAGACAGCCGCAATGCTATACAGAGATTTGATTTTTTTTAAATAACAAAACTCCCTTTACTCGCATTAAATAGGTTATTACCTAAGAAATGTTTTATTTGTTTTAGTCTTGCATGGTTACCTATTTGACAAAATTAGATCAATTTTAATGACTCCATTAAATTGAAATGTCTCCATTCAGAAAATGGACCAAATAAAATCCATTCTTTAGGTAGTTAAAAAGCATGAAAATGAAACTTGGCAGAATGCTCAGTCCTTTCTGTGAATATGATTACAGACAGAAATAAGAAAGGTATGTAGTTAAAGTCCAGATGTTAAGATTTTTAAGAAAATGTTTTTTCTTCCCAGGGCAGCAAATTTTTAAGTTTTTTTTTTTTTTTTAAATCACAGCAAAAGGTAAATATTGCCTTGAATGTTTTCAGAGAGCCATGTGTCATGTAAGCAACAAAGGCACATTGTATATCTGAATTGACACCAGGCCTTGGGAACACCCTAGGAACTACAGATTCAAGGACTTCTCCTTATATGCAGAGACTGTAAATGAGACTATTTATCAGAAGCTGGAGTTATCAGATAATTTTCATCGCAGCCACCACTAGTGAAATCAGCATAGTCACCAACAGTTGATTTTCAGATACATTCTCAGTCTTTGCAGAAGTAGCTTGTTCCTGTACATTGCAAGTTTAAGATGGAATGCTTTTTTTGTGCCTAGGCAGTGCGTAGAAGCTGACCTTAGACAATCTTATACTAACAGTAGGATGGTATTTTTAGTATGGGATTTTAAATATTTTAAATGCCTCAAAAATATTCATATCATTTAACCCAGCACTCAACATCATTTGTTTAGTGAAGAATTTATTCAATTATCTCAATATTTCTTAACACTGTGCTTGGCACTGAGATAATTGCTAGAGACTCAGTGGTTAAAAATAAATATAATAACTTTAAAATATATTTTTTCCACATTCACAGAGCTTATAGTCTAGTAAAAAAAAAAGATTTTTAATTTTATTTTAAATTAAAAATACATGTATACACAGAATCAATACACAGCACCAATAAGAACAGTGGAGGAAAAATATAAGACATTATGAGAGAATAACATTATGAGGGGTACCCAATTTAGATTAGGAAGTCAAGAGACCTATCCAAAACAGGGTTTTTCCAAACTCTCTACAACTTCTTCTTCCAGTTGATGTGCCCAACTTCTCTCACTATGACCCTTCCTGAACCTCATTAAGATCAAGTTGATTTTACCTTCTTCTTGCTTCCCAATCCATCAGTTCCTTTTTATTCACTTTCTTAATCATCCTACTTACGTTTCATGGTGTATTACCTCAATATGTCTTTGGCAACAACAAGGATTTTACATTTTATCTAAGTGCTAATGGAAGCTATTGAAACATTTTGAGAAAAGAAATGATATAATCTAATTTAAGTTTAAAAATCACTCTGGCTGAGGTGTGGAGTAGAAAAGGGATTTGAATGGGCCAAGAAGGGAGCCAGGGAGACCCGACAGGAGGCTATTATAGCACTCTAGGTAAGATAGTCTTTTACGAATATGTCCCCCCCAAAATAATCATGAACAGAACATTTTATTTACAAGGATGCTCTATTTAGGAGTATATATAAGTAGGGATTGGCAAGGCCTCCAAAGCTAAGATCCATTTGTTAAAATCATTTCTTCCTTAGGTTATCAAACTGTCTCTTAAATTATCTACTACCTGGGCTGAAAATCATGAGTTGTTCCTGTAGATTCAGCTTCCATCTTCCCTACCTACTGTGTGGAAGTGTAATCCATATGGACTGCATCACCTCAGAGGGTACCTTTGTCCATCAGTGCATTATATATAATGTATTAACTAGTCGTTTGAATAGAGAAACCCAATTTCAGAACAATTGGCTCTTTTTAGCTAAAGTTGCACTATTTATCCCTATAACAGAAAAAGGTCTTGTTTTTCTCTCTAAGGCACACATCCAGTCCATACTCTTCTTGCTCTTTTACTTTTTGGAATCTGTTGTAGAAATTGCTATTTCTCTCCTGAAGGGATGTGGCAGATAGAACTCCTTGGGAACTTCCCAGGCTACTAAAATAATGTCCACCTGCCTCCTCTAAGCTCCCTACACACAATAGCCTACCTTCAGGAAGGATTCTGTACTCCATGCTGACTGGGGAAAGAGAATCCACTTTTATTACCAACTAGGACTTGGGAGGTGAGGAGACAACACTAGGGCTTGTTTTTGCATTTGTTTTTGTTTTTACTAAAATATATGTATATACACAGAGAAATAAATAAATCAGTCAGAATATATAAGAAAAATACGTAAGAGTTGTCTTTGGGTAGCTCTAATATATATATATATATATTAGAGCTGATATATATATTTCACTCTTATTTTCTGTTACATGGTTTTTTGCATTTTAATTACTTAAAAGTTTTTATATTTATAATCCAATAATTTTTTTTTAGAGTCTCCAGTCAAGATAGCAAAGTAGGTAAGCACTGTTTGCCTCCTCTTACAACCATATCAAAATTACAACTAAACTATGGAACAACCATCATTAAAAATCACCTAAATTCTAGCTAAATAGAAGTCCTACAATTAAGGACATAAATAAGGGGCCACTTCAAGACGGATAAGAAGGGCAGAGACATGGAACAGAATGGTCCCACATTCTAGTGTGGCAATTGAAAACCAGGAGGGTATCTCAGTTGCAGAGGTTCCCAGAAGATTGAGGGATTCTAGCTCCACACCAGGCTCCCAAGTCCAGGGTTTCAGTGCCGAGAAAAGAAGTTCTCACAAAATCTGGATGTGAAACAGTGAGGATAGCGCCTGAGTGGGGTGGAGGGCTGGGCTCTCGAGTACAGACTTATTTACTGATGGACTTACACTGAGCTCCAGTGCTGGGGCAGCAGTTTAGGAGTGCTAGGGACATACAGAGAGGAACTGAGTTGTCTGGCTTCAGGGCAAGGGTTGGAGGAGTAGCATTCTTCCAGACAAAAGTCCTGGCAGAATCCATTGTTTCTTTGTTGAGCTGTCCCCCAACTTAGCAGGCAGATGCAGGCAGCCACCATATCTGAGTTTTCATCAACCTGGCTAATACTGGTCACTCTGCCCTGGTGATTCCCTGAGAGTCTGCCCCACTCAACTTGTGGGGCCACCCTGGCCATTTCCAGTGGCTTTTCCATCTAAACAGCTTATTTTGGCTCATGCTTTGGACTTTCCTAATATCTCTCAAAGTTTTGCAAAACCCAAACCAGCAGCATCTGGCCTAAGCATGCGCCATACCTTTTGCTGAGTGGCCCCAAACACAGCATTAGTGGTACCTGATCTCAGTTCATGGCTTGGCATCTTCAGGCACATCTAAACCCGGCATGGGTGGTAGACATCTGTAGATTTCTTAGTGACTCATGCTAGGTGGCCCAGGGCAGGGCACAGGCTGTAGCTGAACTTGGCTTTTAGCAGGGCTCTTCCCAAGAGGCCCAGCAAACCTGGTAGCCAGCTTTGGATTGAGCCAGAGCAATACCCAAGGCCATATCTGAAGACAACTTACCAAAAAGACAAATTGGGAAGGCACCAGAGCCCTGCTAAAGTGAATCCTGCACTGTAGGATCAGCTCCTACACAACAGCTCCTCCATTATAGCCTCAGCCAGTTCTCACAACTAGTCAGCACAAGGGCCAATCCTTTTCAATGATGTGTAAACAGTGGCCAAGGCTCAACTACAACAAGAAAGCACACATAATCCATATAAGGAATACACCCAGAACACCCAGCTCAGGTGACCAGAGAGACTGTACCACCGAGCCCCACAGGACACCTACTAGATAAAACCACTCTACTAAGACTGGGAGACCTAGCAGCCCTACCTAATCCATAAAAACAAACACAAGGAGGCAGCCAAAATGGAGAGACAAAGAAATATGTCCCAAACAAAAGAATAGAACAAAGCTCTAGAAAAAAAAAAAAATGAAGAACAATGGTCTACTTAATGCAGAGTTTAAGATACTGGTTATAAGGATGTTCAATGAACTTAAGGGAAGAGTAGATGAACTCAGAGATAGAAAATATAAAACAGAACCAGTTAGAAATGAAAAATACAATAACTGAAATGAAGAATAAATTAGAGGGAATTGACAGTAGATTAGACAAAGCAGATGACTGAATCAGTGATTTAGAAGATAAGGTAGCAGAAAACACCCAATCAAAACAGCAATAAGAAAAAAGAATGCAAAAAAAAAAAATGAGAATAGATTAAGGGGCTTCTGGGACAACATCAAGTATACCACATTCACATCGCAGGGGTACCAGAAGGAGAAAAGAGAGAGCAAGGAATTGAAAACCTATTTCAAGAAATAATGATAGAAAACTTCCCTAACATAGTGAAGGAAATAAACATATAAGCCCAGGAAGCACAGAGAGTCCCAAACAAGATGAACTTGAAGAGGCTCACAGCAAGACACGTCATAATTAAAATGCCAAAGATTAAAGACAGAGTCTTATAAGCAGCAAGAGAGAAGCAATTAGTTACCCACAAGAGAGCTTCCATAAGACTGTCAGCTGATTTCCCAAGAGAAACTTTTCAGGCCAGAAGGAATTGGCCAAAAATATTCAAATGATGAAACACAAGGAGCTTCAACTAGGATTACTCTATCCAGAAAAGCTATCATTTAGAATTGAAGAACAGATAAAGAGTTTCCCAGCCAAGAAAAGGTTAAAGGAGTTTATCACCACCAAACCAGTATTATAAGAAATATTAGAGAGACTAAAAGATTGTGAGAAAGAAATGCTATCAATTTTGTGGTCAGCAAAGTCCTCTTGTGGAAGTGAAATATGACTGAGCCATGATTGGCAAGAAGGATGTTTCTACTAGAAGGAACCATAAGTTCAAAGTTCCTAAAGGAAAGTGAATTTGTCTTTTCCTAGGGAACAAAAGGGCTAAAAGAATGGGAGACTCAAATGAAATGAAGTCTTGGGCTATAACTCATACGTAGGAATTTGGAGTCCTTAATATGGCGTTTAGAAACCTCAAGTCTGTAGCAATATATCAAAGGTTTAACAAAGGATAATCGCAAAGGTAACACAAGTTTGGGGATACCACCAGGCACCTTTTACATATGATCCTCTTCAGCAGGAAGAGGATCAATGTATATGCCAGTGAGCCACAGAGGTGCCAGCGCGGGAAAAGAGGTTGCATTGTATATATTTACGTCTGCAGTATGAGAATAAGACAGAGTTTTAGTACTTCATCCAGGTTGCATAAGTTGTTTTATGGGATGTAATTGTTATCTACCACTGCGGTTAATGGTTTGGATAAAAATATGACAGATGACAGATTCAGATTCTGTAAGGGCACCAAACGGGTTACATGCAATAAAGTGAGCCAGACTGACTGATGGCTGTTACTGCCCCAGGAGTGGGTTTATTTCCAGTATTATGCTCAACTCTCATGCAAAAATATACAAAATGGATCAATTAACTATTTCATAAAAATTTCCTTTTTATTCGGGGATATGAATCTGATCACCATCCTTTACAGATTTTCCCCAGGAGCTACATTTGAATTCAGGAAGGGTTATTTTAAGAGATGCATAACTCCTTCACACTTACAGCCTCAGATGAAATGATAAAAGAGTGACACAGTTTATTATTTTCCCCCATTTTGCCTTAGTGCTCTTTTATTTTCACTTTGTAACTGTAGGCAAGACTTGATCGATGGGTATAATAAAGAGTACAAGTAGTTTAAGAAAATAAGGCAAACTAATAGGAATAGGACTGACCATTTTTCATTTTCATAAGTCTTGAAATACATTTAGGATGCTACTCCAGTGGTCCCATGGATGCTAACAGTTTCTTTGCAATTGGTTCTAGATTAATGGACTGTGTTGCTTGCTAAGAAAATATTTATAAAGATACAGAGATTTTCATGCATTGATACATCATTTTTTTGATAGCCATATCTAACATGTGTAATTTTTTTTTATTTATAGGCAGAAAAATTTGAAAAGGACTAATTATATCCTACATTATCACTTGATGTCACAGTATCAACAGTCTATTTTAAATGACAAGCAATTTATTGAAAAAGTACTGCCACTTGAAAGTGCCAGTTTAAAATTAAATCAAATCACTTCTAGGAGATTACTATTTTTTCAAGATTAAAAAGAAGTAGTAGGGTTTTTGTAAAAGCAATCACAAGTTATGTAAGAGTATGAAACAAACCACATGATTTTTTTTTAAAAAACATTACGTGTGTATAGAACAATTAGTTGTTCTATGTGTCCCTAGAAAACCTATAACCACAAATGTCCATAAAAAAACGCAATAAGTGAGTAATTATAAAATGATTAGCCTCTCTTCTTTCATCACTGAACATTATGTGAAAGACTCTGAAGAACAATAAGCAACTTGCTTTATTCTTGGTTGAATTTGAATCAAGAATCATGTGGTCTAGTCCCAGGTCTGCCACTAATTAATTGTTTGACCTTGGGTACATCATTTAATCTCTCTGAGCCATAGTTAATGTATATATAAAACAAGATTGTTGGAGTAGATGACATTCAAGATCCTTTTTATTTTATACTCTAACATGATATTGTTGTCTTCTCTTTAAACACTTATATGTAAACAATAGAGAGTATAGCTGTTAGCTTAAAGTAAAACCTATAGTGCTTTGAAGTAATGATACTTGTATTAATTTACTAGGATGGCCATAACAAAATACCATAGTGTATATGGCTTAAACAATAGACATTTATTTCTCACAGTTTTGTAGGCCGGAAGTTTAAGATCTAGTTGGAGACAGAGTTGGTTTCTTCTGCAGCCTCCCTCTCTCCCTGGCTTGCTGATGATCCCCTTCTGACTGTAGCCTTCACAGGGTCTCTGTGTGCATACGTTCCCTTTATCTTTCTTCTTATGAGAATATCAGTTATATTGAATTCAGTCTCCAACCTTATGATCTCATTTTCCTTAATAACCCCCATAAAGACCTTATTTCCAAAGAGAGTCACATTTCGAGTTTGGGCTTTAACTTTCAACATATAAATTTGGGGAGTACACAGTTCAGTCTATAAACATACCTTAATATGTAATATTATAAAAATATCTTAATTATAGTGAAAAATATAAGTCCTAAGTGAATAAAAGTTTTAAGGTTGTATGAAATGGATCTACAAAAACAAAATTTTATAATTCTATATGTATATGTATGTATACACATATGAGTTTACACATTTTCATTTATTATTGGAATCAAATTAGGATTTACCTCATTGTTCATTCTAAGATTCTTGAGTATTATTTTTTTAAAGAACTCAGTATATGCTCTTTAATTATATAGGTTCAGATTTTAAAATATAAAAAACAAATAAAACCAAAAAATTTATAATAGATAACTAAGTTCTAAAATCAGCTCTTTATTTGCATACCAGATTATAGTAATGGGGGAAGTTTTCCTGTGTAGTGTTCACTGTGAAAACGTTCTCAGGGTAACCCTTTCACTGGGTAGCAATGGTGTCTGGGAAGAGCCCTTCTGGACTTATATCTCCCCAGAGATTCTGGGCAGGGTATCTTTGTTCTGCTTTCAGCATAATCTCTGAGTTTGAGTTTTCCTTGAGCTTGAATGTCCCTCCTTAGTCATACTGCTTTGTGAGGGGCAATAGCTGTTGACTATGCAAGGACCCACTAGAGCGCTCTCCATTCTTCCACTGGGTCCGTGACTTCAGGTCATTAGTGGGCACGGGGTATTCTTCTCCACTCCACAACAATGAGTCACAAACAATTTCAAACTCTCTTTTAGTTCAAAGGGGCTTAAAAGAGAAGGCTCACAATGTTCTCAAGCTGCTTGAGGAAAATCTCTGGTTTACACATACTTCTGAGAGACCTGCCTTGGGGATGCAGGGTTATTTTATTGTCTGCTGGGCAGTGTTAGGTTTCTGGTGGGTTTATAGTGATATTTTTGTTAAAAGTCAAATTGAATGCAGCACTTCAACTTTTAAGAATAACACAATATCATGGTTTCCAAATATATACATTGATGATCAAAGGAACTCATCTTTTTGATCAATAGAGTGCCTAGTGAGCAAAGTAGTATTGGTAATACAAAGAGGAGAGAGAAAAGATAGTTATCCCCAAATTCCAGACAAAAATCACAAGTCGTGTTTATATTAATCTATCTCTCTGGGCATTCTCTTATTTTTGGCAAGCAAGGTTGGCTAATGAGTAATTATATTTCCAATTTCATACCATCATTAAAATTTGCACATTAGCTATGACCTGAATTGTATAAATTGCCCTTGAAACATGTCCACTGTGAAATTTTAAAAATTTATAACATTGTCCACAGCTGTGGTTTAATGTCCTGATCCACAAATTTGCATCTGTGAGTTGTGCCTAGTCAGTCAGTCCTACACTAAAGCTCTGAGAGGCATAAGGCAGTGGCTAAAACTGTGGAGTCTCGATTGAGATGGCTTGCATTCAATATAGGACAACCTGGCTTGATGACTTGTGGCCATGTGAGCTTAATTAGATAAGTCAATCTTTTAGACTCTTATTTTCTCATCCGTAGAATGGAAATAGTAATACCTCCTACCACATAAGTTGTTGTCATGAAGCTCTGATGAATGCAAAGCTCTAAGCAGAGTGAGTGCCTGGTGTACAGTAGAAGGGAATAAACACTAGCTATAACTATTTTGTTATTTAAAGAGTTGTTGCTGTTTTCCACCTTAGAAAGCTGGATGTATATTCAAGAAATAACTAAAAAGGAAATAAAATGAAAGGTACAATATCACTTATAGGTGTAATTTGTATTATGAAAACTATATATGAGAACATCAACAAATAAAAACAAATATTCTTAAAACAAAAGGACTTGCAGTTTTTGGATTATGTCTATCTAAAAGCAAGATATCAAATTGACATTCACTTTCATGTTTAAATAAATCACCAGTTTATTAGAAAAATAGAGCACTTGATATCTTAATAAATTTAAATGGATTAGCATATGTTATGCTTTGTTTTTTGTTTAAATCATGGAAACTAACATCGAATAGTAATTACAACCATATCTGTGTTAAGAATTACCTTGAGTAGCTTAAATTAATTAAGGACAAGCTCATGCTCTTGTAGATTATGTCAAGGAATTCAAAATCAAGATAAAAATTCGAATTAGTAAAATGGTGTATAGTAAAGAGAAACATGGCTATATTGTGATTCTAACCACAAACACTTTCCATTTATTGAAGGCTTCACAGTTGCGGAGACACCACCCACTCGTCCCCCTTCTCTCTCGCTGCAAGTCCCTTTTCCCAATGCAGACACTGAAATGCTAGTCATTTACTTCAGCAGCCTCTTGCAGCTGGGGCACCAGAATCTGATCTTAGGAGAACTCTGTCTTTGGTTTATGAGAAAGGACTTCTTCCCTGCTAAAAAGAGCAATGTTTAAAAGAAAATACGACTTCCATCTTGCCTTAAGATACTATTTCCTCAAGAAGTTTAAATCAGAGACAGCAGCTATCTTAGGATCATAGGATCAAGCTAAGGGTCTTTTCAAGGAAGCCAGACTAGAAGCTTCCAAATTAATCCCGGAAATATTTTTATAATGTGAGATAATAAATTCACATTGTTTAAACCTCTTTTGACAGGCATTCTAATAGTTACAATTAATGTAAGAGTTTTTAAGGAATAGTTATGTTGATAATCACTTTCATAAGCATATAAAATTGTTATAAAAGCATTAAGTTTGATTAAAATCAAAATCATATTGGTTATTGAGAAATCATTCCCTAGTCTTAAATCAATTCTACAAACTAGTAGAAGGAAGAAATTGATTGAACAAAAAGTTTAACATCCAGCAAATTTAATGTTTCCATTTAATTAAAATGAAGAGAGAGAGAGATAGGCAGGGAGGAAGGAAGGTGAAGGGAACCAAAATTTTACCACTCTGAATCTACTTTTTGGGTATTGCTTTTAAGCTGTTTGTTAAGAGATGAGCCTGAGAAAAACACCTCGGCCCTCCCACTTTTCCTGCCCAGAAGATTCATACGGAGAAATCTAATTCAAGAATGAAATCTTAGAAGGCTGCCTTAGCCTAATTTGAGTTAAGAATGGTAAATAAGAAGACATAAGGCAGGCATCTGTTAGCTAGATGCTCCCTGTGTCCCATTGTTTCTGAGCGGCCCAGCAAGAATTTGCCTGCCTTGTATGTTTTGCTCTTCCTTAGGGGCCTGTATATCGCCCATCCATTCTCACTTCTGAAATCTAATACCGCATGTCATATCTACTCAATGTTGCCTCACTGTCTTTGGAATTTTTATGCTTATGTGAATTTTCCATGCACATGTATTAAACTTTTGATTTTCTCTTGTTAACCTGTCTTTGTTAATTTGATTATTGGCCCAGCTAGAAAAAGTTAGAAAGTAGGAGGAAAAGGATTAATAATTTTTTTAGCCCCCACACAGAGGGAAGAAGGGAGAAAGAGAGAGTGTGTGAGAGGGAGAGAGGGAAGGAGGGTAAGAAAGAGAATGTCTAGAAAGATGTTTACCAAAATTTTAACATTGTTTTTGCTGGATATCAATTAAAATAGATTTTATACTTATTGAAAAATGACAGTGAACTCATTTCCACTTTTTAATTTTTTATTAATATCTAAATAAAAATCATGGCCTTTTTCAGTTTGGAAAAAAATTAAATAAAAGTGAAGATAATTTAGGTCTTATCAAACTGTGGTGAGGTTGGGAGAAAGCAAAGAAAGGGGTATTTAGTAATTTTTTCAGTAATTTAATATAGTGCATCAAAAATAGAAAAATATGCCTTTTTTTTACAGAGAAAAGCCACTTGATCCTTGGTGACTTTTCTGGATAGCTTGGAGTGGCAAAAATGTAGCAACCACCTTTTTATTATTAGGTCAACAGCAGTTCGATACAATAGAATACTCTCAGATACATGCAATACAGAGAGATGTTCATGGCATAGAATAAACTTTCAAAATGTATGTATGTATGTATGAAGATGTTGTTTTTACAACTTCTCTATAAATGTGTGAGTTCAGGAACATTGAAGCAAAGTAAAACATTCTGAAAGAATAACCACCAAATTCATACTGGTAGTTTTAGTTAGAACTGGGTATTATGGAAAAGCAGAGAACTTTCACTTTTTGCTTTTACATATTTCCATTATTTGATGTTTTTGAAACTTTAGCTTATATTAACTGCATAATTTAAAAATGTTTGAAAAAAAAGGAAAAAGTAAAGAACTTGTTTCTATTCTTTTAAATTATGCTATTAAAACTCTCAAGAGGCTGGCTGGTAAGCCAGCACATCTGTATCTAAATTGACATCGAATGTTATGTGAAAGGTTAGTTAGTGTGCTCTTAGTAGTTGTCAAAGACACTCTATACAGGCGGCCCTTGAAAGAGACCAGAGTACACAAAACTGTTTGGTGGGTCATTTTCAAAAGCCTGGCATGCAGGATTGTTTGTTTTTGCCAGATATGATAACTTTATAGGTATCTAGCTTCCAGACAAGATGAATTATTATCAAACAATTTTAGCTTGCAATTTTAATAACTAAAATATTTTCTAAATAGCCAGAGAAATTAACTGTGTGCATTCATTCTCCATTTCATTCTTTAGGGACTTTCAACTCCATCCACTAGTTGAAGGATCCAAATACTTCACACCTCTATTTCTAAGCATATAACTAAGTTCTTTATAGTAGCCATCTTTTCTCAGTCTTCTCATCTTTATTTTTGACTTTAAATTTTTCCCCAAGTGAAATAAAATCGAGATAATTACATGAAAAGTCAAAGAAAATATGTGTTTGATAATCAACAGTTTTCACTGTGGACAGCGTTTCCACCTTCGAATGGGTTATAGTTGCCTGGATATTGACTCCATTCCTGTCAGGAGTAAAATGAGCTCCCTTGGACAGACAGCTCAGAGAGTATTTCTCCTCTTAAGAGAAAACAGTCTGGAAGTTCTTCAACAAATTAAAAATGGATCCACTTTTTGACCCAGCAATTGCACTTCTGAGTATTTACCCAAAGAAAACCAAAACAATAATTCGTAAATATCTATACATCTCTATGTTCATGGCAGCACAATTTACAATAGCCAAGATATGGCTGCAACCTAAGAAGTTATGGTTCATATATACAACAGAATATTACTCAGCCATTAAAAAAGTGAAATCCTATCAATTGCAATGACACAGATGGACCTAGAAGTGATTATGTTGAGCGAAATAAGTGAGACAGAGAAAGATAAATACTGTATGATTTCACTGATATGCAGAATCTATGGAACAAAAATAACAAACAAATCAAAAGCAGACCCACAAATATAAAGGACAACTGGGTGATGGCCAGAGGGGAGGGGGGTTGAGAGGCTGGGAGGTGAAGGTTTAAGGAAGTACAAATTAGTAGTTGATAGAGGTTCATGGGGATGGGGAGCACAGCATAGGGAATACAGACAGCAATAAGTAATAGCTATGTATAGAGCCAGTGAGAAGATAGAGCGATCAGGGGGATCATTTCATAAACAATATAAATGTCTAACCAATGTGCTGTATACTTGAAACTAATTTTAAAAATTACTTAAAAAGTAAACTCCCTAAAAGAAGTTTCTGTTCTTTATTTTCTCCATCAGATCCTTAGTGGAGCAAAAGATCAATAAAGTGAACAAATAAATAGATAAACATGTAAAAATCTAGTATAACCAAAGTTAGGCATCCAAAATACTTAGTCTTACTGTTTAGAGGTCAGAATATATGGATACATATTTCTTCTGTTTCCATTCTTGATTAACTGCTTCAAAATTTCTTTTCATTTTTTTGCAAGAAAGGCTATTTGCCAGACAAGGAGTCCATTTTGGAACACAGATAGAAGTTTCATAATCTGTTTCCTAAAAGAACTCATTGCCTACCCCAGGCTTCACAATCTCCTTCTAGCCAGTGTCTTCTAATGCATGAGGTTTAAAATCAGGTCATATTGTTGAGAGAATGTATTGACTATGTCTGTGTTCATTGCCAATATTGACTGCACAGACAATAAAATTGCAGTCCTCTCTCACTCATTTGGAATGTAACCATTTTATTTAGTTATCCATTTTGATTTTACCAAAATGTTATAAAGGAGTATTTTTCCAATTTCCACTAAACTCATTTCTAATTTATATTACATGACATGGGAGAAAAAAGTATTATAATAATACTCTCATATACAAAATAAGTAACTAGACAACATTTTTTTAGGTAAATCCATAAAATTAGGAAACTATGAAGCACACACACAAATGATTTTCTTTTCTGCCAGAATTATGAAAAAATCCATATTAACTAACTTGCCCTGCTTCACTGTGTTCAATAGCCTTGAAATGTCTCATTTTCTTTACCAATTGCAGGGGCTAATGAAAGCATATGCAATTTTAGTAACACTGTGAAAAGACACTGGTAGGAGATTTATTTTAAATCTTGTGCGAAAGCTTGGTGCTCATTAAAAAAGAGGATTAATAACACTCTCCACTAGAGCCAGGTATAATGCAGGCAGGCATGCAGATGTCTGAGTGCAGCTCTGCAAATCCTCCTTCATCTTGACCTGCCTCCTCCCTGTTACTCCAGCCTCATCCTATTTGAGGAGAGACTCCAAACCATGCCAGATTGCTCAGTGGACTTTGCAACCTAGTTATGGATCCAAGGAAGCAAAAGAGTAGCATGAAATTCCAATTTCTCATCTGACATTAAAAAGAATGCAAGAGGTAATAGTATTGTGATCTCTAAGACGATAGAGGGAAAGACCTTCTCTCCTTTAATTGAGCTGATAAGAAATGTTGGCTTCAGCCTATGTCTGCATTAGAAACTATTAGACCCGCTTTTATCTTAATAATTGGATGTAAAAATTTCATGAGGTAAATATTATTAGCTCACAAAAGGGACAATTTTAATTATAGGAGAGAGTCAAAGAGAACATTTAGATGTGACTGGAAGCAAGAGAGTTAGGTATATCTATTAAAAAAATACTTTTTTTTCTGCATTTTTATTTCAAGGGCTTACTGACAAAAAGTTGTTTGTTTTCAGTAATATGTATGTAATATACTGATGCTTTTCTATCTCCTTATTTATTCTTTTTCTTGTTGAAAAGCCTGCATTAGCCTCCTCTCCAATTCATAAAGACTGAGGACTGAGATCTGCATTTTAGAAATCTAGATCTACCTTTATAACAAACATTGATGATACCAAGCAGGCTGCTGGTATGCTTTACCAGTTTTTAACAAGTTCTGCACTATACAATTTGAATTCATTATTTGAGACATTCAAAATCCCTCCATATTTCAATCTAGTCTTCCCACTTTTTTATTTTTCCTTCTGAGAACAAAATTAAAAGTGAGTGGTGCTGTAGAGGATTAAACTAAACTAGATCAATATAGGCAAGTTATGGCAGTGGTGACCCTGAGTGACAGCTGAAGTCATTTTCTATAGCAGTTTACCCCTTCCCTCCAAATGCAACATTTTTTTTCTCTCTGCCCCACTTTCTTTCTCCCTCCCACTCTATTATATTGCACTGCTCTGTGTTTCCTTTTATGCCATTCTCTCTTTCTTTTACCTTTGCCTTTATCTTTGGTCTGATGGGAGCCCCATAAAATATTGCTCAGCCTTTTCTCTAGTTCTAAGGTGTAAAAATATTGTTGACTATTTTTTTTTGCTTCATTATTTTTTTTTCTCTTTTTGTCATGCCTGAAATCCCTAGGATTGTTTTTAAAATAATCCCACAAAAGTGTCATATCAAAACCAACATATTGTGATCAATATTATTTTCTGTCTTAATTTGAATCCTGGAATAACAAAAAATAAGATATAATTTTTTTTAAACAAAATGTTGTTTTACTCTTTGGAAAGTTTGTTCTCATTAGTTTTTCTCTGATATTGAATTTGTTAATGAGTTCTAATAGTAGAGTAATAAAAAATATTTCCACTTTCCAGTCTTCAGGAAAGAGCTAATATGTTTAGAAAAGAAACATTTACTTACATTTTATGAGGAAAAAAAAGGGTATGATAATCTAGACATGAACATAAAACAATAAGGCTTTACCAAAACAACTAATGGAAAGTCTACTCTTACATCACCTTCAGGGTAACCCCTGGGTCTTCAGGTTGTGAGATAAAACACTGGCCTGGACATTGAGATCTGCCACCAGCCAACTGTACGACCTTGGGTAAGTTACATTCCCTCTAAAGGCCTCAGTTTCCTCATCTCTTAAATAAGGTACATAGATTAAATGATTTTCCGAGTCCCAGACATGAGACCATGAATACTGAAACAACATTTCCCATTTTGAGTGGCCAAGGGGATTAATTATCTGCACAGACTGATATCACACTGTTTCACTTCCATTGCATTCTTGAATTTTAATGGAAAGATAGAGAAAAACAGTACCAGTGTTCAATTCCGTTCTGATGGGAAAGAACAGAGTTGTGTTGTCATTGTTTGACTGTTTTTTACACTGTGCCCTATTGAAATTTCTACCAACCTTAACAAAAGTCAGTCAAGAAATCCTCTAATTGTACCCCTCTATTTATATTGTCAGCCCAAATCACTTTTTTATTTGAATAAAATCTCTGATGTTATTTGTATCATCTATGTCTCCCAGTAGAGGGTAATATAACTCAAGTCAACAATTAATTGGGTAATCAAAATATGCTGTAAATCCAATGTTTATGTGGAAGTGGCAAGCATTTCCTTACTAAAATTCAGGCATAGTGTTAATTGATTTATCAATAGCTCATATTTCTTTTACAAAACTCTGCAAGGTAGACATAATCATTACCCCCTTTTCAGATGTATAGGCAGAGTTAAGACACAGGGATCTTTGATTCCTAAGTCTTCAGTAATTTCTCTACTTCAAAATTCTTGGTAATATAAATTATAAGTATTAATTTAACGTTCATATTTCTACTGTTAATAATTTGACTTGTGAGGAAATTATTTTTGCTGAGCCCAGAGTTGATACCTTATAAGTTTCTTTCTTTGTAATACATTTTGACTTATGAGCAGAACTAGAATTCCCCTTTTCTATCTGACAGCCTTTTAAATAATTAAAGATATAAATATACATTTATCAAAGTAAATTTTTAGTGAACTCACATTCATTTTAGACCCAGGGCTATTCACATAGCCTGTCTATGCATACATCCAAAGGATAACCGATTTGACAACTTTTCATTTCAGACCCCTCATTCACTTATTTACTTAGTTCTCTTAACTTATTGAAAATATCAGCCCTGTAAAAATAGCAGTGATTGCATTATTTCTGTATGTTTATAGTATATAGAGGGTGCCTGTTTTCCCATCTGAAAATATAGAACCCATTTATTCTGGGGTGCTGAACGGTAATAATTATTTATAAATAATTTAGAAATCATTTTATTTCAATTTTATGCCAATGTCTATAATCACCTTGTCTCTCTACTGAAAGTGTTGTATTTATGATAGGAAATATTTGAGGAAAGGTATCTTGGGACCTACACTTCTGAATATTATGTAGAAGGCACCAAATGGCTTTCCCCCAGTGGGTCGTCTTGTATTATAGAACAGTTTGATTCTAACAGACAGAGACTAAAAATGCACATGAACTTCTAATTTTAGTTGCATCATGAGAACTCATTGTGACATTTTCAATGAGGTTAAAGGAAAA
The DNA here is from genome assembly GCA_028627145.1 of Eidolon dupreanum. NCBI lineage: Eukaryota > Metazoa > Chordata > Mammalia > Chiroptera > Pteropodidae > Eidolon > Eidolon dupreanum. The sequence goes on along the minus strand of CM053502.1, from coordinate 124,391,403 downwards.
AAAAAAATCCCCTATTGTTGCAGTTTTCAATTACTGGAAAAGAAGCTACACTATGTCCCACACCTTTCTAGTGCATGACCTGTCTCTAATATTCTCTTTTCCTTCCATATGTTATTTAACATGTAGGGCAAACTTTTATGTGTGGAAAGCTGAAATATGGATCATATTAATATTTTTAAAGGATAAAAGGGCAGTTTGATTCATAAAAGAGAATCAGGTATTGTGTGTGTGTGTGTGTGTGTGTGTGTATAGACCAGGAAACTGCCCTCAACCTGTCCTTGCAAACCAGAGCTTTCATGCCTATGCGACAGCACAAGAACCCTCTGTTAAGCACAACATTCTCAAAATCTCTCCTTTTTCATATATGTGCTCTCTACTCTCTGCTGTGTTCTGCATCTACCAATTTTGCATCTTTAAAAATCAGGATTTTTTTTCTCCTACTCTCATTGATTTTTGGCCTCTTTTTGCTGTTGTTGTTAGTCAATTTAATGATGTACTATTTGGTTGTTGCAATACAATGAAGCACATTTTCTTACTGAACACAAAATATTTAATGCATCCAAATCAGTATTCTTCTTTAAAATCATTCCTATTAGAGTATATAATAACTCCTGTGATGGAATTCACATGTCCCTATCCCCAGGTGGAAGGATACTTATTTTTTTGAATTACCTCTCTGAGCTGGTTTATCACCCAGAAAACAAATACAAATAGACAATGATCACAAAATACATATCCAGCAGAAGTTTTTTCCTTCACTTTCTCACATTTCTCTTTGCTTACATAGTTCTGTTCTTTTTTCTTCTCTTAAAGTGGTAACCCAGCAACGCTTGAAGCTACAATCTCTGGGACATATTTTGGATATTAGCAAAAGGCTAAAATCACCTAGCTGGGATACAGTTTTCCTGTTGCTACAAATTCTCTTCCTTTAAAACCCTGAAAAACTTGATGATCTACTGTCTTTAAGAAAACCATTACAACATTAATTCTTTGTCACATAGAAAGTAACAAGAACATGAGGGTTTCTTACAATATTCTTTATATGATAATAATCTTCAATGGTCCAAAATAATGTGTACAAAATCCTAGGAAAATCCTTCTTGGTTGGCATTTAACTCAGCATCTTTGGAATTGTGTAATTAGACTCCATTTATAAGATCCCTAAGCTGCTGAAAAAGTTAGTGAAGCCTGAGGGTCTAATGACTATACACAATGTTAACTTGATGATCCAATTATTGGTTTGAACTCCATTAGTTGAATGGAGTGAAGATTATGTCAACCAGGTTAACCTGGTAACAACTGACCTGTCCTATACGAGGAAATAGTGACTCCTTTCTCTGAGGTAGAGAGCACTCTGCTACATCACCTGTTGGGGTCTGCTAAAGAAAGAACTGTCCCTCTACTTACTCCCTCAGTTTATACGAAGCTGAGCATAAATCTCCTCTCCTTTATTACTGTGCGCTGACTACTTCCTGGCCATGTGCACTGACTGTGATAGGTACACCTTCCAGTTAGAGAATTTCCATGTGACTCCATCTCCTATACCATTTGGAGACAAGAGGTTGTAGAAGGCAACATATAATTAGTTTATGTGTATATTGTTAGAACAACCAAAAATAAATTTTTAAAAAAGGCCAGAAAAATAAAAACACAAGCATCTGGAACTATAACGTGAATAACAGCCCTTAACCATCACTATCAATATAGCATGTAGAAAACAATATCAAAACATTGAATGTTCTTGAAATTGACAATACATATTTAATGTCATAAATTGATCATGAGCATTAAATATTTTAATTAATTTGTATAGATTTAGATATTGTTTAAAGTGATAGAATTGAGACCAGGACTTTCAGAAGGATAAAATCTGCTGATTTGGGCAGCTCCGAATGGCATTTCAGATTTAGAAAGGGCCTCTATTGCCAGTGATGGGGCTGAGATTTAAAAAAAAAAAAAAAAAAAAAAGTAGATATGGTACAATGAACAGTAATCTTGAAATAAGGCAATTTACCAGAAAAAAAGAGAAAATCATTGAAGATTATGTACAAAGTCATAGCTCTTGATATGTTTCTATGCATATCTTCTACAACGTGGAGATGGTAGGGAGAAACAGAGTTGAGAAAAAAGGCTAAGATTTGGTATGAGGAACATGGTGTGAATTTTAGCCTTTAATTTATACCTACTTGTGCTCTGTGATACCTGCCAGTGTGATGCTAATCACCCAAGGAGTTTTGTTAAATAACTCATTCGCAGAAAAATGAGATTGCCACTCTAATAGTAAGAACTGGCAGTGAACACCTTTCTTACCATTTGTAACTGCTGTCTAACCATCGAATACATCTTGAATAATATTTTCATTTGAAATAACATATTGAATGTCTATTTCCTATATCAATACATTGCCTGCTCTCATAATATATAATATTTCATTACTTGATATCACAACACACACACAAACAAAAAAATGGGGTAATTCCATTGAATTTGACATAAAATGTCATTTTTCCCTTTGATTTTGTCTGTGATGTTATTCACTCAAAGAAACATTTGATGAAAAATCTGCTAAATAGTTTAAACCATGGGATTGGAGTGGGATAAAAATATGATGGCTATAAACAGTATTTTCTTTGGTATTTCTTTCACTTGTTTTTCATAGATAATGTCCCTTGCCATAGTGAGTAGAATCTGACAAGTTAACGGGTGATTAATCAAGTTTTAATCAGTGAAATAGCCTGGTAGATCTGATTCCTGGTGAGAAGTCAATAATAAAATCTCAGTATCTCAGTCCATGGAACTACTGTATTAACCACTGTGGTCAAATTCCTATTTTTTATGGTATTTGAGACAGGAAAATATTGCACTGTCAGATGGTTATTTTTTAAGAGAGAAAATAGTAATGCAGCACAACTTTGGAACACTTATCTTTACTTTGTGTCAAAAAGCCATACTATTAAACTCTGTTATGGAAGTACCACTTCTTTCAGCTTTCATTAGCAGTCCAAAATGTCATGCAATGAGAATTTAATTGGATGAAGTGACTATTTGACATGCAGAACTGAGCTGTGTCATCAAGACTCCACAGGTAGTGAATACTTGGTGACTGGTGGGTGGAAGAAAATGTACATTCTAATAAGGGGTCAAGGGACTTCAGGGGTTCTACTATGTAATTACCTAGCGGTAGGTGAGATGGTGCATGTCAAATAAGAAAATTACAATTCTATCACTGAAGAACAGTGGCATCATATACAAAAAATAAATGTAAAACAAAGAGCTGAAGCCAAAGTTATCTAAAACTGTGTTATTTTGTGATGGGCTTTTAAAATATTATCTTTAAGTGGAAAACACAGCGGAAACTTTTTGTAATACTAATGGTGTATGACAAGATGAATAACCACCTCATTGGCCAATGTATTCATAGCAGGCTTTGTTCAAATAGTTGTTGGTAGGGGGTAAGCATTTACTTTAATAAAATTGATGGCATGTAATAATAGGCAATATGTTTCATGAGATTGCAGATATAAACTTTTAAATGTTTTTGTCTATTCTGTAATAATAAATGCAGTTAGAGTCTATTTATTTGTTCTGATTATGTGACTAAGGGATGAAAACTTAAGATTAATTTAAATTTTCCAACAAACTGAGCACTAGCCGACTGGTAATGGCCAAATGTTAGTTAGTGCACGTCTGCTGGAGCAGCGTAGCCCAGGGGCCTTGACGTTTCCTTTCTGGAATGGATGATTGTCTTTGCTCATCTCTGACTTGCATTGTATTACCTTGAGAAAAGCTGTCCTTTATGAGCTTCAACATCTCAATTTAATAACCCAATAATTTACCACACTAGTAATTGTGTTGTCTAAAACTTACAAATAAATTAGGCTCTACTACTTCTTTTAAATTCAATTTTTCAAAAGTCAGGGTATTTTTAATATAATTAACATCAATAGTCATTAAAGTTGGAAGTTAGCTACATAAGTGTAATAAAGGAAGAAAAAAACATGTTCTAGACATATGAAGAGTATTAGGTAACATAACCTGTATATTTAGCTGTGGTTCTAATACACAGCCCATTTAGGGATTTGAGTTGGAATACTGAGACATTGCTTCTACTGCGTTCTGTAGTGGCAGCAAGTGTATACAGAATCCAGCATCAAGAAAGTTTAAATAATTCAAAATTAAAAATTTCTAGTTTTCTTCTATTGGCATGGATGAAGAATATGAGGTGGGAAAAGTAAAGGAGAAGATTTGGGGTGCAGGGGTGATCAAGAGAAAGCTGGTTAGAGTGGGAGGCAGGGGGTATGAGGAGTGAACAATTTCCAATCGGAGCTTGTCCAGTTGTGTTAAAGGGCAGATGTGAAAAGTTGTTTTTCTAGAGGAAAGAGAAGGAATGTTTGAGGGGCTGGCAGGTGGAGCTGGCTCTCTGTTTGATGAAACTCCAAATGCAACAGCTGAAAAAAGAAACAATAAGGTATATATATATATGCAGATACAGTTCAAGATTTTTTTCCTGAACTGAGATCACAAAGAGAGAAAAAAGATTAGAAAGTCATAAAGGTGTAGCCTCACATAATTACACACAACATTTTGAAGAGTCTATTCAAGGAGAGTATAGATTTCTGCAGAAATGACACACTGAATTCTCAGTATTTGAAAGCTCTTTGCTAAGCACATGCATGAACAGAGGCTAAGCCCCAGTAACAAGGCAGAGTCAGAGTGAGGGGAAGCCCAAGCTGAAGTTAAACAATACACTAGCACCTTCCTGGGTACCAACAACCAGGAGTATCACACTATATTTTCTAAAACTGTGCCATATTTTTAGAATGGATTTATAAACTTTATGCCCCTGCTTGCTAACTGTATGATTCTATAATAATCTAGCAAACAAAGATAAAATAAAAGTACATTAGACAAAGAAAAAGTAATACTTATTATTTTTAATACTTAAGTATATTCATATACACCTCATACTTAGAACAAAGACCCTGATTTTATATATATATATACACATATATGTGTGTGTGTCTACATATACACACACATATGTGTGTGTGTGTCTGTGTATATATTCACTATAAAGGTACTGAGACTTCAAGACCCAAGAAAGGACATTGAAGCCACCAACACAGAAAATTATGACATTGTTTGATGTGTTTCTCAATGTATTTAGAACTAATACTTAAGGCAATTATATTATAAATGAGGAAGAGTAAAGGGACTAAAGGAAGGTAAGTTTTCTAGGTTTCACTTGAACTAGTAAAATGATGATACTACTAAACTATAATGTTATGTATATAATGCACTGTCTAGAACCATCACTGAATACTTATATTAAAGGATATACTAAAATCACTATAGATAATTCAAAATAACTCATTGCACAGGGAAATGTAATGAGATGCTCTGCTATTATGTCTTTACCATAACTGCTACTCTCCCCATTCCAGGAGAGGAATCCTGTGTTACATCACCTTCCTTCACCTGATGCTTTTCCTGTGAATTTCCCATGAGGAGTTAAAATGTCGCTGAAATGTTACAACAAACAGGAGAGCTGGCTTGTAAGGACATTATCGTAATTTTTATAAATAGTTACTATTATCATTATTTGACCTGTTTATGTATTATATTGATATAAACAGAATCTGTCAACCTTGCTCTAAGAGGAGCTAGGACAAAGGGAATTTTATGTCCAGACGGTCGCTACTGCCTTAAAAGTGTGAAGCAAGGGCCTTCTGATTTGAGTAAATAAGTGCTGTGATCACCCTCATTTTAACATCTTTGTGAGGTATAATCGATATACAGTAAACTGCACATAATTAAAGTATAAAAATCTCACATATTGCATGATTTCATTTATATAACATTCTCAAAATTACAAAATGTACACATGGAACACACATCTACATTTATCTGCCACGTGTCATAAAATGGCCTAGAATTATACACTTATATTGAGCCAATGTAAATTTCTGATTTTTACATTGTACTATAGTTACATGAGATGTCAACACTGGAGAAGACAGGGTGAAGGGTAAATGGGACCTCTCCGTACTATTTTTGAAACTTCCTTTGAATCTAAAGTTATTTCCAAGCAAAAAGACAAAAACTGCATTGATAGATGCAAATGATCATATATTGCATGATTCCAACCATCTAAAGTTCTACAAAAGGCAAAATAATAAGACAGAATTTGGATCAATGACTGACCAGAGCAAGCAGTGGTAGAACAATAGAAGGGACTGATTGCAAATGGGGATGAGGAAACTTTGAGATGATGAAAATGTTCTGCAACTGAATTGTGGTGATAGCTACACAACTCCATAAATTTAACTGAAACTGAATAGTACATTTTCAGTGAGTATATTTTATAATATGTAAATTATACTCCAATAAAACTGTTAAAAATATATTGTCTTAGCGATCATGGGAAAATAAGGTCATGTTGACCTTTTCTTAACTCTTCTGTTAGAATTTGTTATCATTTATAGTTTGAATTGTATAGTGTCTGTACAGGAGTAGTGGGAGGGCAACAATAAGTTACCCATGTCTGAGGCCTCCAGCGGCCTTCTGCAAGCATCAGTGTACACATGTTAAGGCAGATGGCATGGGGAGGGGGAGGGGAACCTTGTGGGCCACACCAAAGGGAATCTTTTATCCTGGTAGCTGTATCAGTCGAGTTATTTATTATCTGTTCCTGCTGAAAGAGGAGAAGTCACTGTATCAGAATCCATTATATCCTTTACAGCTTGCTGTCTGTGGAAATACATTTTATACATATAGGAGGCTATGAAATAGTTGCCATTTCAGAGTATGTGCTCATTCATTGTCAGCAAATCATGCCATCATCTTTACAAAGCCCTAGGGAAAAAGACAAATGTCCACGCACTCAAACAAAGCCCCTCTAACCTCTATAATCATGGTTGAATCTCTCTGAATATTTAGTATCAAGATTCCAGTGCCCAGTATGAGAAAATACGGCCAGTGTCACACTGTGCAGACTCTGCCCCGAAGAGATAGATTTCTGCCCAGATGTGTTTGTTTAAAACAGCAATATTTTTATACTTCTATCACTTATTTATTATCCTGACTGTAATAGTCTGTTTGTTTATATGCTCCACTAGATTTTCATTGTTTGAGTGGGAGGTCGGGGAGGGGGAGGTTTTCTTTGTATTCCTAGTACCTGTGAGAAGACTTAGCACATAAAAATTACTTAATACATGTTTGTATACTTGACTAGTAGTAGAGAGGCTGCTGTAAGTGAAAATAGATATTGAGATTAAATTTGGAAGTCAAGAACTCTGTAAATTTTAAATATACAACATATTATTTATAAAATACAAAGTTAAAGTAATTTTTTGTGATTTTAACATATTATATTAAACAAAACCATGTCTCATCACAGCAGTAGGAATCTGAACTATTCAAGAGTATGTGACCTGGGATAAATATTTGAAACATAAAGTTAGGTTTAAAATGTAATTAAACTAAAGGTGGTTCTAAAAAACAAGCAAACAGAAAAACAAGTGAAAAAAACCAATGCAGCAAGTGAAAAGTCTACTACTATTAGGTAAAAAGTAGCAGTGATGATAACACAATCTTGAAGTAGCCTATACATCTCTCACATAGGAAAAAAAAACCCTTAAATTATTAAACCATAAATCATTTTCTCCACTTAGGTCAAAACTACCTGCTATAGTCTGAATGTTTGGGCTTCCTTCGAATTCTTCTGTTGAAATCTTAACACCTGAAGGCGATTGTATATGAGGTAGAGCCTTTGGGAAGTGTTATGTCATGAGGGTGCAGTCCTCGTGAACTGGACCCTTATAAAAAAGTCTCCGGGGAGATCTCTAGTCCCTCCCACCACGTGAGGACACAGTAATGAGGTGCTGGCTGTGAACCAGGAAGAGAGTACTCACTATAACACTGCCTGTACCTTGATCCTGGACTTCCAGCCTCCAGAAATGTGAGAAACACATTTATGCTGTTCATAAGGTACCCGCCACTTTGCAGCAGCAGCCCGAACTAAGACATTGCAATATTCTATATGCCATGTGTATAGATTTAAAAGGGAGGTGTCTTTGCCTGCTTAAACTTCCATAACAAAAATACCACAGACTGGGTGGCTTAAACAACAGAAATTTATTTTCTCACAGGAGGTCAGAAGTTCAAGATAAAGTTTCTGGCCAATTTGGTTTCTGGTTAGGAATCTTTTCCAGGTTTGCAGATAGTCCCCTTATTGCTGTGTTCTCACATGGCAGAGAGAAAGAGAGAGAGCTCTTTTGTTTTTTTCTCTTCTAAGATCAATGGCTCTGTTGGGTTAGGGCCCCACCCTTACGACCTCATTTAACTTTTATCATCTTCTCACAGGCCCTTTTTCCAAATACAGTCACATTGGGGTTAGGGCTCCAACATGTGAATTTAAAGAGATGCGATTCAGTTCATAGCAGCAATGAAATATAGAGATAGCCTATGTTAAATCCCTACCATGAACCAACACCTGAGCGAGGAATATTCTTTTAATACCCTTGACAAAGCTTCAGAGTAGTGTTATATTGTCCTACTTTATTAAGAAACAACGATGGTCATATCAAATTTTTTTTTTCCGGGTTGCACAGCTACTGTTAGAGGATTTTTATCCAGGAGTTTCAGGCTTAAAAGATTTCTTCCTTTTTGCTGTTTGGGAAATGATAGGTAAATGACTTAAATATTCTAGTACATAATTATTTTATTTCACATACTTTTCCCTGTTTAAATACCTGGAATATTAAAACTTTCCTGTTAATATGCTCCATACTCCCTTAGCTAACCTTCAAGTTTGGCTATGGCCAAAGCAAATGGCTCACATACATACTGATAGCCTCCCACCATTAGTTCCTGCATCTATCTCTGCTTTTCTTCCTGGAGGCTTTATCTAACACCATGGAAAGTTGCCAAGCCCAAGGGCAGGGCAGCCTTTATATACCAGGGATTTAACACAATCAGGTACCACCACCAAAAAAAAAGACTCATAAGAATCTTGGAAAACATTGTCAATGAGGGACAATTCTGAGGAAGGTTCTACAAGGTTCTCCAAAGGGTCCCCAGACATATTGAGCCCCAGTTACCCATAGGAGTTACATACTTATTATTTCTCTTCCCCACCTGCAGTTTGTGCTTCTTGGGATTACTTCCCAAACACATTCCTTGCACTCAAGTCTTTATCTCAGGATCTGCTTTCGGGAGCTCTGATATACTCTTAGAATGGTGACCTCTTCATAGCCTACCCCCAATCCAGAATAACTTCTGTATTAATTCTCCAAACCTAACTACTCTTAGACAAACACATCAATTTGTTTTCAGCAATTAGTTCAAAAGTGGCATTGCATTGCAGTGTGAATTTGAAAAAAAAATTAAAATAAAAGATGTATTATTTTAATCAGTGATACTGTCTAAAGATAAACCAGTTTCTTCGTCATCATCCTCATTAAAAACATTAATGCATAATGATTATGCAATCTTTGTTTTTCACCCCATGAATGTCATTTCCAGCTTTATCTATGGCAAATGAATTTGTTGTAATCTGAATTATTATCATCCTATTTACATACGTAAAGAGTATTATTAGAATTTCCCATTGTTGTCATATTCATTCTCTCATTTGCACCTCATAGCTATAAGTTAACTAGGACAGATATTATCACAATTTTACACTTGAGGAGATAAAAACTTTGGAGGAGCTAAATCAAACTCAGTTACTCTGCTACATTTTTTCATATAAACAAAAAGATAATGATTTATAATCCATAATTCTAACATTGCACAGGGCTGTGTTGTCTTATTTATAATTACTATATTTTTAAAAAATTTTGTATGGACTTTTGGATCAATTGCTTACTTTCTAGTTACTATAACTTTGATTCATATTGCAGCCCCTAATGACCCAGAATACCAAAACAAACTCAATTTCATCAACATGGATCTTTTGTTTTTTTTAATATTAAAGTCAACATTGTTTTTTAAGAGGAAGTAATTTTTTTCTTAGCTATCTAATGTCATATCTACTCAACTTACTTTGATATCCAATAGGAAATATATCAATATATGGTGACTTAGTATTCATATGTATTGACTCCTGTCACTCATCTACTTTGCCTTTCTCTAAACCTCATCTAGCTTCTGACCAAGGATCTTGCCCTACCCCTTTGCTTCAGATCTCTAGCTGTTTCTGTATATGGCAGCTTCCATGTTAGATAGCTGCTACTTTCACTAGGCGACCCCCTCTTCCCAGCACCACACAACTTGATCACTCCTTGTAAAGCACCAACTTCTTTACAGCCCAACTGCTCCTCCAACAACAGTACTAGATGTAGTACCCACTAGCCATGCCAGTGTTTGGCCCTCTTCTAGTGAGGATGATTATACATCTCAAGCTTTTTGAAAACAGATTAGTGCAATCCTAGACTGTTTAGAGAAAACTCAGTTTTCCACCTGTCTTTCCATCTGTGTTTCTCTCCTTTACTCTCACACTACTACCACACTCACAACATTTCTGACACCAGATGTGTGGTTTTTATTTTTATTTTTTCCTACACCAAACTATTATATGCCACCAGCTGGGTGTTCTACAATTTATTTTCAATTCTAACGATATCTCTCTAGAGATTACGTAGGTTAAGGGCTCAATCCCATGAGACCAACCCCCTTCACTTCACATACTAAAAGTAAATAGTAGGTCCCCAGGACATCCATAATTCATTTCCCAATATTATAGAATATTATGCTGAACAGGAGGCAGCATGGTACATGCAGTACATGGGGTTACATTTGGCTATAAATTTGGATGTTCCCATGGCCCCTCCTTGAGTTTGATTAATTTGCTAGAGCAGCTCATAGAACTCATGATAACACTTATTTACATTTACCAGTTTATTAAAAGATATGATCAAGAATACAGATAAATAGCCATATGAAGAGATACAGAAGGCAGGTCTGGTGAGGGGTCCCAAGTGCAAGAGCTTCTGTCTCTGCGGAGTTGTGTTGCATCTCCCTCCTAGCATGTGGATGTGTTTACCAACTTGGAAGCTCTTTGAACTTCTTATTTGGGGATATTTTATGAAGGCTATATCACATAGACATGATTAATCATTAACTCTATTTCCAGCCCATCTTCCATCTCAAGAGACTGGCAGGTGTGGGGGCTGAAAATTCTAAGCTTCTACTCATAGCCTGAGCTATCAAGTGACCAGCCTTCATCCAAGAGCCATCCACGATCCCACCCAGAGTTGCTTCGTTAGAACAAAAGACACTCCTATCACCCACGAAATTACAAGGATTTTAGGAGCTTTGTACCAGGAACCAGGGAAAGAGACCAATATATATTTTCTACTATCTCACCTAGATATAACTGTGTTTTTAATGAATGGTGTTTGTGGTTGCGTTAATGGTATAAATAGGCAAATATTTTCGAAGAGTGGGTTTATGGACCCTCTAAGACCTGTGTGCCATTCCATCTTGCAACAAACTTCTTTCCTTAATTCTGTAGTCATATTCTGATAAATGAAATGGAAGATGAAAATCTATTTTATAGAACTGATGTTTTCATTAATTATACTGAACAGTGTGAACAAGATATTAAAAATGAAAATCATTGAGTAGACTTCTGATTCCTTACAAGTTAGATAATATCCCTAGGTCTGATCTATTTCAACTAATAAAAATCTTTTAATGTCATTTAACGTGCTTGCTTTGTTTTCATTAAATTTGATTGATTTAGACAATAGATTGCTAGAGTTATGTAATTTAGAAAGATATTGCTTCAGAGTATAACAAAAAATACTTTATCAGAAAATAAACTTTATATTAGGTAAAGCATCCTGGTGTCATTAGTCTGTTTGATGACATCAGTGACAGTGAAATTGTTAACTAGTAAATCAGAGTAACCTCAAAATTACTGTGAAACATTATAGTTTTAAGTAAGACTTTAGTTTAATAGTGTCAGGTCCTCCACTGGAAAAATTACATCTGTTAAAACTTTCACATACAGAATAATTTCTTTATTTTACTGTTTAAAACTTTTTGGACTTATGTTTTTCCCTTACTAATTTGATTACTAAGTTTTAGTATCAAATGTATCTAACAAGAAAGAAATGAATTCCTTATATATTTCATAAGGAACAAAGATCTAAAACTTACCCAGCATCAAAGTTTTATTCCTTCCTAATTTTACTTAGGCTTTGGGTTTCACTGAGGAATTCACTGGAGTGGAAATATGATAAAGCTATAATGAGGTTAAAACCAGACACTCGGACACAGTGAAACCTTAGTCAAGAGTTAAGTGATAACAATGAAGTACTTTCATACTCAATACCAAAAGACTGAAATAAAATGATTGCCTGACTTGCTAAATAAAGAAACATATAATGTTGATAAATATTACACAGAGCAAAATTCTTGTTGAGGCAGACGTGACTAGAATATTTGCCATTCAAAGTCTTAGTCTGGTAGATGCCTTATAAACTGGAAACTTTCATATAAGTTGACATCATGCTTTCTCTTGTTATCATATCTGATACTTCATTGGAAATAATAATTTCTTTTATTTGGTTTTTATTGATTTAGACAATGTGGTATGTATATTTTCTTTTTTGTTACTCTGGTGCAAGTGCCATTCAAATTCAGAAGACGCTGAGATAGCAGGTTGATTAAATTACTAGGAGTATTACATTATTCTTATGAGAACTTCAAAAGAGAAATATTTACTCATCAGAAAAGGTGTCTTTTTGCCTTGTTAGAATATCACCATAAGATTTGCTCTTAAGCAAGTAAATCTCAGGGGATCTTTCTAGGTACATCTACCTATCAATGAGATTGAAAATTCTCTAGTAACTCTATTAATGGTACAGAATTAAGAATGGAAATATTTTCTTTATTTCTTGAGTGAAAAAAATCTTCATGCATCATTTTTAAAATATTATAAATTTTTTCTAATTACATTTATGTATCATTGTAGAAACTGGAAAAATTCAACAAAAAAAGAAAAAGAAAAAGTACCTATAATCCCATCAAAGATATATTGTTGACTTTTTAATTTTTGCTTGTATACACATATATACACACATAAACACATAGTTGAAATTACATATACTATTTCATTTATCAATATTCTGAAAACACTATGTAAGTGGCTTATAATATTTATTGCAATAAATTCATCATATTAATATGCCATAATTTATTTCAGTATCCTGTAATTAAAATTATTTTTTACTTTACTTTTTGTATACAATACTGTGATGATCATCTTTGTTCTTAAAACTTGGCCACATTTCGAATATTTCACCAGGGTGAAAAAAAATAGAATTCTCAGGACACGTGATATAAAATTCCAACATTAAAATCCATATTGCCAAATTATTTTTATAATATTTCTTTACCAGGGCTCTGAAATCATGTATATACTGAATTCTGCCAAATGTTGTATTATAACATGTTAAACCCAAACTGTTTTTGGCTTTGATTTCCTCCATTTTGTGTGTGTGTGTGTGTGTGTGTGTGTGTGTGTGTGTGTGTGTGTATGTGTATGTGTTACAATGGAACTATTCCAAGTATGAGAAGGATAATTTACTACCATCAAAACCTGTGATAAAAGTCTATGTGTCACCATTTATCTATAAATAAATAATGATACATTTGATAATGCTTTTATATTGGCCAGGAATATGTTCAGTTTTACACATTCAATTCAAAAGATAACTAACCTTTATAACATTTTTAAATCAACTCTCAAAATATCACTCTTTACTAACCACAACATGAGAGCACCCTGAAAATGCACACTATAAAAGAAAGCAATAGATCTCAAAACTTTAGAGAGATGTCACATCCTCACTGTTTGTCAATCAGATTGAATAAGATTAGGGTCATATGTCAATTTGAATCAAAGAATTCTAGATAAAACCAAAACCGTTGCTGGAAACAATGAACCATAACATCTTCAGCTAAATTTTTCTGTCTCAGAAGTATCCTGTCAAATGATGCACAAATATACAAGGGACCAGAAAGCATACTAAGATACCCTGACCATCTGTTGGTAGATTATCAAACAGAGGTTGGTGCCAATAAAGCAGTAATGTAACATCAAGGTCAGCATTTAAAGGTTATAGTACTATATTTTCAAGAACCATTACGTGGGTTCAGACCCAAACATCTTTTCTGTGCTAAAATTAGAAAATTTTACCTGCATTTTGTATTTTATAATCAGTATCAAGTATGAAAAAAGATAGCCTTCTCTACTAAGTAATATATCTCATTTTATTGCTTTTGCCTCCCATGGAGAAAGGTTGCATTTTCTTTCTGACCCCCCTACTTCTTTCATTTTGTCCTGCCCTGGGGTTACAGTTACAGAGCACAATATATCAAAATGTTGAGATCCTCTACTCTATACTATGACCTTAAGGTAATGCTTAAACCCAAATTCCAGATAGTTCTGCAGCAAACTCTATCCCCACTAAAGCAGGAAAGAAAGGCTTGATTTAGATGCACATTTATTCTTTTAATAAAATTGATGTATAATTGACATATAACATTATACTAGTTTCAGGTATACAATGTTATGTTTCAATATTTATATTTGTTGCAAAATGATCTTCACAATAAGTCTAGTTAACCTTAGTTATCATACACAGTTACAATTTTTTCTTGTGATGAAACTTTTAAGACCTACTTTCTTAGCAACTTTCAAATGTGTCATACAGTATTATTAACTATAGTCACCATGCAGTATATTGTCCTCATGACTTACTTATTTTATAACTGAGAGTTTGTACTTTTTTTACCCCTTTTACCCATTTCGCCTATCCAACTCCTTTCCTCTGACAAACACACCAATCTTTTCTCTGTATCTATAATCTTGTTCTTTTTCTTTTTAGATTTCACATATAAATAAAAGCATATAGTATTTATCTTTGTCTGACTTAATTCACTTAGGATAATGTTCTCGATGTCTATCAATGTTGTCACGAATGGCAAGATTTCATTATACACACACACACACACACATATAAAGATATATCAATATATCTATCATTTCTTCTATATCCATTCATCCACTGATAGAGGTTGTTTCAATGTCTTGGCTATTGTAAATAATGCTGCAATGAATGTGGGGGTGTACATATCTTTTCAAATTAGTATTTTTGTTTTCTTTGGAAAAATACCCGGAAATGAAATTGCTTGATCATATGATAGTTCTATTTTGGTATTTAAGAAACCTCCATACTGTTTTTCATAGTGGCTACCCCAGTTTACATGCCCACCAATAGTACATGAGGGTTCCCTTTTGTCTACATCCTCACCAACACTTCTTTCTTTTTTAATAATAGCCATTCTAACAGATATGAAGTGATATCTCATTGTGATTTTGATTTGTATTTCTCTGATGATTAGTTATGTTGAGCATCTCCTCTCTCATATACCTGTTTGCCTTCTATATGTGTTCTTTGGAAAAATATCTATTCATATTTTCTGCCCATTTTTAAATTGAATTGTTTATTTTTTGCTATTGAGTTATATGAGTTATTTATGGATTTTCAATGTTATCCTCTAATCAGATATGTGATTTATAAATATTTTCTCCCATTCAGTACAGTACTTTTTCATTTTGTTTTTCTTCACTGGATGCACATTCATTCATAAAGCTAGGCCATAACAAGGTTTGATGTAATGATTAATTTATGCTTAGACATTTGGTCAAACACTACTCTGGGTGTGTTTGTGAGGTTATTTCCAGATGAAATTAATGTTTGAATTGGCGGACTGAGTAAAGCAGATTGCCCTTCCTAATATGGGTAGGCATCATCCAAGAACTCAAAGACCTGAGTAGAACAAAAAGGCTGAGTGGGAGAGAACTCCTGCTCGGCTGCATGACTTGAAACACTGGCTTTTCCTGGACTTTGGTCCAGACTGAAATATCACCTCTTCTTGAGTCTCGAGCCTGCCAACTTTTTAAACTGGAACCACTCATCAGATCTCCTGGGTCTTCAGCTTATTAACTGCAGATCTTGGAATCTATAGCAGTTTTAAACCAGAGCATCACTTCGGACCCTTAGCATGAAAACTTTAATAGTATATCAGGAAAACCAACACAGTCTAACCTTCCACACTGCCATAATCTTGCTCCAAATGTGGAGCTGCCCTCATTTCTTGCCTAGATAATTGCAAAGCCTCCCAATTTTCTTTCTGCTTTGGCCCCTGCCCTCCCTCTCATAGCCTGTTTTCAACACTGCATCCAGAATGAGCCTGTTAAAACATAAGTCGGACCATATTGTTCCTCTGCTAAAACCTTCCAAAGATTCTCAATTCACTCAGAATAAAAGCCAGTCTTTACCTGAGCATGCCTGGACCCACCTGATATGGCTATTCATTCTCTCATCTCCTATCCTACTTTTCTTCCTCTCATCCTCTCTACACAACCACCTTCTGCTCCTACTGTTTCTTAAAATCACTGGACATTCTCCCATCTCAAGGCTATTTCATGTGTTTCTCTCTACGTGGAAGGTTCTTGTCCCAGGTATCTTTATTGCTGGTTCCTTGGCCTCTTTTGAATCTTTATTCAAATATTACTTTTTAATTAGACCAGATATGGCCACTCTATCTAAAATTGCAGCTACCTCTGATACTCTCTGTCCCCTTTTCTTGTTTCATGTTTTCATTCAGCATTTACCACAATCTTGTATATTTTATTTATTGTCTTTCCTTCCTCTGAAATGTAAGCTCTATGAAGACAGAGACTTTTTGCCTGTTTCATTCGTTGCTATCTCTTCAGTCCCTAGAACAGTGCACAGCACATTTTATGTGCTCAATAAACACTTGTTCTGTAAATGATTACGTCTTAGAAATGTTATATTGACATTACTATGTGATGAATGAGGTTCACAAGCTTAAAGAAGATTGTCTTTAAATATTTAACCTCACAACATACTTTCCCCCCTTACTTCCCCCTACTATCGTATAAGACACAGTCCTTACCCTGAAAAATCTAATGGAAAAGAAAAGATACTTAAAACTTGTATGTTATTTGCAGAATGGCAAGGCCAGGATTATTTTTAAGATATATACTTCTACAACTAGAAGTATACACTGACTGTAGACTCAGATTTTTTTTTTTATTTCTTCCTTCTGAATTAAAAGGAAAGAGAATGAGAGTGTGTTGAAACAATGTCATCTTCATCTTCCTCCTTTTTCAAAGAAGATGCATCTTGTTCTGGTTCATCTCACAAGAATTCCCTAGAATACATTAGCCATCACTACTACCCATTCTTTAATTTAGCCATAGTGTGATAGCTTCGTTTACAGACTTTTTTTTTTTTTTTTTTTTTTTACCATAGGTCAGAAGCTCAGTAACCTAGAATTGAGAAAAGCCTTGTGTCCCAGGACTAATGTGGCTTCACACTACTGCCCTTCCCAATCTGTTGCCTTTCTTCCCTCTCTCTCTTAACGTACTGGTAAGTTCCATTAATGTTGACTCTTAATCGTGCTCAGCTGTATCTCTTCTTGTTGACTCCCACAGCTTCTCTCTTCTGTCAGCTGTATCATATCTCATCTGAATCATCGTGATGGGTCTTCCAGGCCCTGGGCTGGTTTGGCTTCTGATCCTTTTTATATTCCACCTGCTGGAAGATAAATTAAAATCCAGACCTCTGAAAAACCTAAAGAGCTATTACTTCACTCCTAAAACCCCTTCACTATTCACCCAAGCCCTCAGAATAAAATTCAGACTCCAAAGCACAGCCAAATTTGCTCATGATCTGGCATCTGCCGAAGTCTGCATACTCAGCATTCCTGACTCATGAAGTTTTACCATCCAGCTGTGCTTAACTATTTAAGGATCCTTGAAAGTGCCACACGGAACTTTTTTGTGCAGAATATCTCCTCTTTCGCCCAGCCTCTTGGCTGGCTAATGCCTTCCCACATTTAAAACTTACCTCAGATGTCACAGCCACCAAGAAGCCTCCCTGATCATGTTTTGTCTTCTTCCTCCTCAGCTCTCTTTTCTCCATTCTGGCTGGAATACCAGTTCCCTATGATCCTGTACTTATATTTTCAACATAGAATTTTTCACAATGTTTTGTGATTACAGGGGCTCTTCATACTTCATTTCCTATTTAAATTGCAAAACCTTCAGAACTTAATGAACTATAACTTCTCACTGTCCATCGGCATCTAGGCTTCTGATGTCAATCCTGGATGTGGCTGAGCCTCCCTCTCCACTATTACCCTTGTAATCTTAGAATGACCGTTATCTTGGGTAAAGTAGCTTAGCATGTTTCCAGAAATTTTTATAAGGGAGAAAGTTAACACTTTTCAGGTAAAAACACAGATTTTCCTCATTTACTTTGTTATTTGTAAAATGCATCTTAGTTGATTATAAAAGGAGAAAAAATAATTTCTGCTCTTAAGTGTCTGGGAATGTATCTAGAATTTTGTGTAACTTTTTGGAGAAACAAATTGATTTTATACATTACTTCACTATATAATTTATGGTAACATAACTACGACATATAACTAGAACTCTCATATTGTTTCTCTGATTTCTCACTAGATTGGGAGTCTCTTGCCTTTATAAGAACTGTAGTAGTTCAGGTATCACTTGCCCTCAGTCAGCCACAGAAAAAGACAGATGTTATATAACCCAACCCCTCCCCTCCCCTCCCCACCCCACATCAGATCCCTGACTGATTTTTTTTTTCTTTTTCTTCTTGCCACACAATGTGAAAAGCTGGAATGGAGCTGCTATTGAATTGTTTGTTTCTCTCCCACTCATGCTAAGATTTACCCTCAGAAATTACTGCCTTTATTTCTGTTTGGTGCTTATCACCAAAAATTCAGTGGCTTTAAATTACTTTTCAGGCAAGGCTTTGGACCAGGGCACTTTGATATGATCTACCTTGCAATCTCCTCTCTATTGGTAGGTTTGTTTTCTGAGAGGCAGGAGAAGAGCGACACTTGGGCTGTACTTAAAGTGCTGAAGTATATACTAGATTAGAAATGTTAAATATTAAGTGCACAGACATTATATATGTTACAGGAGTTTAATGTCTCCATTTTAAAAATACAGTTTATAAAAAATAACAAAATTAATCTTACCAAAAATGATGTAAAGACACAGAGCTTAAATTAGATATAAATTTGTATGAAGAAGGTGCAGTCATAATAGAAAAAAATAACATATTCAACAAATAGCAGTGAAAAAAGGTCAAAACATATACATCAATTTATATTTTTAGCCACACTATTAAGCAATCTAGGTATAACACAAAAATAATTGAACCACCCATAGGGGTTGAGAGCATGCTTTGAAGTCAGAGGGGCTATGTGAAAATCCTCACTTTGCTTATTCCTGAACTTGGGAAGTTACTTATTCTCTCTGTGAAACAAGTTGCTCATTTGTAAGATGAGGACAATGACAGTATGAATTAAAAGACATTGAAAATGGCAAGTGGCACTTTATAGGGTATGCAAGAACTATTAGCTATTATAAATTGTATTACTATTATCGTTATTACAATTAACTTTTCTTAGATATGCACCTAAAGTGTTTAGATACTCAGAAACTTACTGCTCTCTAATAATAAAATAGAGAATTTTGAAAACATTTCACAGATTACAGTGTTCTTTAAGAATCTGAAGAGCTGTGGTGGCTCAAGGGTCTGTTATTTATAGAATTCATTTGAAGCAATCCAAATCTGTCCTACTTTATAGTCTCATATACAGTATTCTCTTAATTACATATGTTGCTAAGGAAAAAAAAAACACAACCCATGTTTCTTCAGCGTCATTTAATAAAATTAAACCAATCAATCAATAAATCTCATCTTTGGCTGTGTATTATTCTGCCAGCCAGCAGGTTGCCATTGTGAAGTGAGTCTTGGGACTGGGATGAGTGCATGGTCCCTTCAGGTTACATCGTCCCACATCTTAAACTGTTTAATTCATAAAGCCTGGAACATGGTGAAATACTTTTATTAACCATACCTTTGGTCAGAGAAAGATAAAATAAAGGCTTTTCCTTTGTGAGTATGACTTGAGCATTTTTGAATTGCTATCTTATGAACACTGTTAATGCAGGGCTCATAAGCTCGTGTTATTTGGTCCCTTGTTTAGGTTGCAACCCTGAGCTATTTAGTTGCTATGGTGACAATAACGATAAAGGCTGATTGAAAGAAGATAACATCTTATTTGGGATTTTGTTGTTGTTGTTGAAAGAGGAGAACACATTCTGTGTTGCCTTATTAGACAAGATATTGGGTTACATCCATTTTGATTAGCAAGTCTCTCTCTCTCTCTCTCTCTCTCTCTCTCTCTCTCTCTCTCTGTGTGTGTGTGTGTGTGTGTGTGTGTGTGTGTGTGTGTGTACAGATTGTTTCAGTGTGGTACTTTATGACCAAACTCTCTAAGACTTAACTTAGGATTTAGCAAGTTTAAGAGAACCTAATCTCCATCTAATGGGATTTTTCTGAAAGTAGTTGCTCAGTATATGAATTATTATAAGAGAGGTAATACTAAATTTAATATCAAAGAGCCAACCTCAGAATTTCAAGCAACATAAATACACCTTTTCCATTGATAGAGTTATTTAATTAGAATCTATTCACAGAAAACTATAGGAACTCCAGCAATAAGTACATTATGAAGGGCTGATTTCTTTTTAATTCTCTGATCCCAGCTGGAACAAGGTGTGATTAGAGAATGGTTTAATTGTTCATGGACATCTGTCTTTGGAGTCAATTGAAAAATAATATCCTGGGCATAATATGACTTACAGAATTTTTGACATTTTTATATCTTTCACAATCAAGGCTTTGTCAAAAAGTCAGTAGTGCAACTCCTAAAAACTTATGGATACATTTAGAGTAGAAGGGAATAAAAACCTGGTAATATATCAATATGCACAGCTGGAAAGCAGATGTTCAATTGAATGATCTCAGTACTTAGAGAAAGCTATTAAACCTGTTACTTACTTAAATGAGAAATTCTCATGATTTATTGTTCTCATATTTGACTTCTTTTTGTGTCTTTAAATTAACTCCAGAATTATTATTTCTATTATTGTTGTTGTTGTTGAAGCCAATTACCATGAAAGTTTGACTCTAAGCAATACAGTACATGAGTGCTAAGAAATGCCCAAGGCTGCTGCCAATCAAAGTAACCGGTGAGTTACAAGTTATTTACTGTATTGGGAAATGAAGTGATAAATGTGTGCAAACCAGTAAAACGTAACATTTAATATTAGATATACAAACTTAAATTGGTTTTTTAATTCATCTATCAGAGTGCCAAAACACAGTTTTAACGAAGACTTCATTATCAAAAGAGACATATAACATTCAGCTCTTTAAAGTACCAGTGACTATATAGTATGCTGCACATGGGAGGAGAGAATGTACCTCCATGGAGGCTGGCTCATTTTCATCCTTTTAATGACTACTGGCCAATCACATAAGCTTCCACTAGTTCCTTTGATTCTACCAAATTATTTAGATGAATCATTTGCTGGCTCATAATATTACTAATTTAGTGAACCTGAAATAGAAGATACTTCACAGGGTTTTTTTTATCATCCTTAAAAAAATATTAAAGACCACATCTTGATAGCATTATTTGATGTTACATGGTTACTTTAGGTTCACACTGCATGACTTCTTAGCCTGTGATTTACTAACAGAATTTCCTTAAGGGCCAAATCAGAGAGCAAAACTGCCCTGTAATACTAAAAATACTTAATGAGATGCCCAGAGGGGCTGGCAAAGAAAATTCCAATTCTGAGAGTACCACTTAAACGTAAGTGCTGTGTTCCCATCCAGAGGGAGAAAAATCCCCTTTCTCATAGTCTCTTACTAAAAACAAAAATTAAATGCTTGTGAATTGGTTCTCTATGAGTCTAGCTATGCCATCTCTCAGAACACATAATTAGATAATTACATTTTAGACAAAAGAATACTATACTAATTCACAGCACAAATTCTAGCTAGGGAATAGAAATTGATACATGAAATATATATCAATACAAATATAAATACATGCATATGTGTTCTATGCAGGCTTGAGCCATTATGGGCCATTAAAAACAATGGAGCAAATAGCTTCTGGGAATTAAGCTCTAAGAACCCTCTTTGTAATCAGAAGGCAGCTAATCCCTGCTCACCTATTTGAATGCTTAGCTTTCCCAATATAATATTAACCTATTACTTTTTATTTGTGATGCTGCATGAGCATGCAAATATTGGGAAAAAATGCCATTTTCCAAACATCTTTGGATGCTTTCAGGTTGAATAAACCTAGAGGTAAAATATACAGCTTGGATTTGAGAATTTTTAAAAAGATTAACTATAGGTTAAATTCACTAACTCATTTATACCAGCCACCCTGCCATTTCCTATGATCATCCCTCACTTAACTCCTTGCTCAAACTTCTTTTCTCTCACAAAGTTGCCTTACTAAGTTCAGAGAAGTGCTCTCTAATTTTTTCCGCCGTTTACCTGTAAATCCTCCACCCGGAGACTGCAGCCTTTAGATTTCTTTCATGTTAAGACTTTTGTGCCTGATTTGTATGCTAAAATATAATAGTCTAGCATAACTTCCACAAGATGCCAACTTATATCCGCTTTGACCAGAACTACTGATGATAATAAGTGACTATTGTGATTCTGCTGAGGAGGAAACTGAGACATTTTGAGTTTTTCTCTTGAAGTATAGATACAAATACTGTTGTATAAAAGTAAAAGTGATAAATATTGTGAGTATTAAATACTGATACCTCTATTTTCCTATTAGATTTCAAAAAGAAATGCTTCTGAGCATCTTCCCTTTCTTTTCAATCATAGCTACTTCTTGTGTAACAATTAAGGAGTAAAACATACATATACACTATGTACATATGCATATACAAATCTGCTCAAGAAGAAGACAAATGAGTATAAATGTAGTAGAATTGATTGTATTGCCCTTAAACATAAGAGTCAAATGTGCTATTACCATATCTTTTATGCTAGTATTCCAATTCAGTGAGAAGCATTTTCTTTTCTTACTCCCATCTCCTTCCTTAATCTCACCCTTTGTTCCTAAGAAAGATGCTCAACACCTTCTGATTTCCCAGGTAGTGTTTTCTCTTAATCCTAAAACAATATTTCTTTAAAGAGAAACATTTAAATAATAAGTATAAATAGATTTCAAATGTACAGTTACATATGTTCATGTATATACATATGTATTCATATATATCCATATTCATACCTATGATACTGCATTAGCCACAGAAGTCCATTTCAGCTGTCATGGAATTGTATACTTATTAAGTGTTACTAGAATCCCAGGCATCCTGAGCTTTCAGAGAATCATGTACCATAAACCCAAAGAAAACAAATGGACTGAAAGCTCTAGATGCCCTCGTTACTCAAAATCAAGCAGCCAGCACCAGCACACAGCACAACCTGAGACCCCACACACCCTCTCAGGTGACTAACATCTTTAGAGCTCTAAGGATACAACTACTCCACCTCTTTTGCCCTATTTCTTTCAAACAAAATGTTTGAATAGAGTGAAGTGTTGTGGCTTATCCCTGCCCAATTTAGAGATGGACAATATTTCAGAGGGCAGAAAAAATTGAGTTGTAGATGTGCTTAGTTACAAAAAATTCAAGTTAATTAACCTGTCAATCCTTCTCCCAGATGGTAGAAATGCAAGAGATTCCTGCATGACAAAGCATATTTGTCAGGAGTTCTGAGTATTTATTTTCTTGCTTCTGTTCACATTCCAGTTCATGCTTCCAGAACACTAAAACTTAGCACTTCATGCACATGGCAGATGAGAAAACTTTCATCATGTTAAACAATTCTTATTATTCTTTAATTTGTACATATGTTGATGTCGATTTTACATACATGAAGTATGACACAAATTCCTGACAATGTCACCTAAAGAGACATGCTAGAGCTGTAAACTGTTTTATTTGTATAAAAGAGTTTATTTGTATAAACATATAACATTTAATTAATTTTACAAAAATTAATTAAAGCTTTATACTTATTTATGTAATTAGTTATTCAATAATCATATACAATATTTTTCAAAGATGAGTTTTGAATACAGATGTTCCTAAACTTATAATAAGATTATGTCCCAGTATACCCTTTGAAATTGAAAATATTTTAAATCGAAAATGCATTTAATACACCTAACATCATAGCCTAGCCTAGCCTACCTTAAACATGATCAGAACACAATATTCACAACCTACTGGCAACACAGTATACTGTAGAATATTTATTGTTTATTCTGATGACTGGGTGCCTGACTGGGAGCTATGGCTAGTGGCTGCTGGCCAACATCATGAGAGACTATGTATGGTATGTTGCTAGCTCAGGGAAAGATCAAAATTCAAAATTCAAAGTACAGTTTCTACTGAATGGAACTTTCACACTAGCATAAAGTTGAAAAGTCCTAAGTCAGTCATTAAGTCAAGAACCATCTGTGTTTAAGATTTACTTTTGAACACATGAAAAATAATTTTGATTTCTTATATTTACATTAATTTGCATTCTGCTAAAAGAATAAGAAGAAAATATAATTGTATTCAAAATGTAGACATTACTATCAATAAAACAAAAATTTAGTAAATTATTATAATAGGACAAATTTTCTAAAATAAAGGCAAGAAATACACATTTATGGAGTAATATATAATAATTTATGAGATTCCCTACATCTTTATTTTTATTCCTTATCTAAATGCCACCAAACCATTAATGGTTCTTACTAATAAACAAAAATATCTAAGTTCAATTGAAATCTTTGTATTCGTCAATATATAGTTTTATAAATACCATAGCTGAACCAATTTGTGTGATATTATCATTATGAAGGTATATTTGTCAAGGTAGAAGGATAAAACACTCTTTGACCTATAATTTTAAAATGTTTAGACATAAGATACATATTCCTGCAGTTGTTTTCTTTCCAAACTAATATTCTATGTAGAGTATGATATTTTAAAATGTTTTAGAGACATTTTGAAAACAAATACTTAACTTTGTTTGAAAATTTTGACTTATTAGGGGTCATAAAGCTGCTCACCATACTTCTGGCAAGCTGCCATTGGAGAGGCATGAAATGTATGATATCTGCTGTGTTCCCAGCTAGTCCACCCCAAACTGTTAGGTCTCCAAGAACATAGAGTCAGAGAAAATTATAACTGATTTGAAGAAATCTTTAATTGCAGAAATCATTAAACCTTGATGAATCCCAGAGTCTCCAAAAACACTAGAATGTGGAATATAATGGAGAGTAGAAGATTGGGTGAGTAGGAAAAGTGGGCAAGAAGAAAAGAAAAGAGGCAATAATACCAGTTCTTTTATTCTAAGCTAGCAGAATAATTTTTACAATAGTTTGTTAAGATTAGCTTCATATTTCACAGATTTAATGTTTTAATTTGTTTAATTTTGTGTGTTGGCTGCTTAATACTCGTCTGTCTCCTGTCATATCGTTGGCAGGCCCCCACAGGGGTGAAAAGATTTGGGTTGATTGTTGGCTTGTTACTGCTGAGGAGAATAAAAACTCATGTAAACTTTTGTCTAAATGTTTTGAGACCTAGACACTAAAGATCATTATTTCATTCCCATTTTCTTAAGTGCTAAAGAGACAATGCTGAGAGTTTTAAGGAATAAATCTATTTTGGTTAAAATTTCGATTATTTTATATTGAAATAGTTATGTTGTTTTTGAGATATTTCACATATTCATTATACCTGAATATCAAATCATTTTAAGTTAAAACATCTAATAAAAGTCTACTAATGAGATAGTCAAATACATGATGATTCTTATTGATTTAATAGAATAAATAATCTGTAGTCTTACAATTTGTTCAAATTTATTTATTTTTCCTTAAATATGTACAGCTACATTTGAATAAGAGTATGTGAGGAATCAACTGCATTTCTTCATTACCTGTAAGGTTTACTTTGCTTCATTTTCAAAAAGGTTTTTTAATATGCAGATTTGGGAAACATTCCATAAAATCTTCAATATTTTTAGTACATACATAAGAGCGAATAAACTTCTGTATTATTTTTTCTCACAGAAAAATCATGAAACTAATGAGATTAAAACATGTGCTCTTTACAAGATTGTATATAATTAGAAGCATTGAAAAAAATTCAAGGGTTATCAATATTACTAATATTTTGACTTTTTTCCTACCATTAAATTCATTTCTTTCTCTAAATAGCCTTATTTTGTTGCAAAAGCAAATATTATGATGTTTTTCAAAATCATTCTCAGAAGTTCAGTTTTTATTTAATATGCTATAAATTTATCCTCAAATTTATTTCTTGCAAAAATTTGGAATATAATTATGTTCGAGGTTAAGGAACTTAATTAGCAAGATGGGTGTGTCACAGTAAGCAGAAAGAAAAGAAGAGAGGAGTAATTTTTTTTCTTTCTGTTGAGTAGAATTATGAACTACATGATTTAAGGATACCTAGTCTACATAACCTGAAATACACACATAAAGAATAATTATTAATTTACCTATATAAAAATATTATTAGGGCCATATTAGGTAAGATGTACAGAAATAGGTTTCTGACTTTTCTATTTCCAGATGAATCTCACTAATTTGCCCCAAACTGAGTATCTTTTTACTGTGGATATAGCCTTTCCTTGTTATAGGCCTTCTTTAATATATACTTTCTTTCAGACTCACACATAACTTTTCCCTTTAAACATTTAAATTCTTTTCTTTTTTATAAAGAGAAAAATGTATAAAAATAGGCTAAAATATCTACCCCAAGATATCAATGAGTCTTATGTAGATGATATTTAAATAATATTGCTATCGATTCTGTTAAATATGTTCACTAGGTTACATATTTTTTAAATGTAATATTACATATTTGGTCTTTCTGTGGTTAGTTGTGCATTATTATTTCCATAATAAATATTTACTTCTTCTAGTTTTGCATTCTTCATAAAGTCATGAATTGAAAAAAAAAAATAGAGGGAGAGAAGGACTAATGAAGGGAAGAAGGAAGGAAGAGAGAGAAGGAGGGAAGGAAGGGAGGAACGGAAAAAGGGAGGGATGAAGGAAAGAAAGAAGGAAGGAAGGAAGGAAGGAAGGAAGGAAGGAAGGAAGGAAGGAAGGAAGGAAGGAAGGAAGGAAGGAAACCTATATATACTGTTAAGTAAATGAATGTAAACCAGGAGAATGAAAGGTGGCATTTGCTGTCAAAATCCTGATACTCAGAGTAGCAGATCTAGGAACTAATAATTCACACAGAATGCTGCCTGAACCAAATCTATTTCTTTTTCCACATTACATATATATGCATCTGTTTGACTATTTAACATCCACATACTTAATCAGCAAAACCATGTTGGATGGTAGCTTCGTTAGATCAACTACAGTCCTAGTCTTAGATGCCAGGATATCAGCTACTTTTCCAACAATCCTTTCTTAGAAAGGAAATCAAAATATCTGCTTAAAACCTTCTGTACATCCTGTTTTAATGTCCTTTATTATTATTGCCCTAAAGGATACTATATCCTTGCAATTGCATAGAACTTCGGCACTTGCAAAGTACTCTTTTTAACATTTGGAGCATCACTTAAATTTTTTTTAATAAATACATTGTATTTCTAAAATACATTGTATTTCTAAAATATATAGAAGATATTAAATTGGAATTCACATATCAGTTTTCCTAGTTATTATGGTTCTTTTCAACTAAGTATGTTACAATGTTTTTGGTAATTCTTTCATCAGTTCCAAGAAAAATCGTCATACAAGATGGTATTATTGGAAATTCTATTACAAATGAAAATAATAAACAAAAGTGGCCTGCTCAAGGTGACACATCCAGTCTGTCATTATTGGTTTTAGGAATAGAGGGAAATCTGTTACCATAACTATATCAGTAGAAGAATTCACACAATTATTCTAATTATAAGTTTAGATCAAACATAACAATACAATTTCAGCCTCTGCCAATTTTTCAGATTGGTGTAGAGAGATGGATAATATTGTAGTTATTGAAAAGTTAAGATCAAAAGAATGAGTTTGTTTCTAATAATACACATAAATGTAATTTATGTTTGTTAAACCACCATGCCATTGAAATTGAAATCCATTTATGATAATAGCATTTTCCACATATCTGAGAACAAAACTAAAATCAGGAATTTCATAATAATGGGTACTAACATGTTTTTATTTACATTTTTACACAATATTCTAAAATATTACTCTAATGGCAACTTCTGAATATGCAGGAGTAATAGTTTTTAGTTATCTCTTAGAAGCATATCTGTGTGCTTACTGTAACATATATTGACAAGATCTTTTAGAAGTGTTTATCAAAACATGAACCACTTCTAGGGGAAGTTTCATTTCAGCAGATTTAACAATCACCTTAATTGTTATTTAAATCACAGTAGAAACATACTATAATGACATTCCTTAACATTTTATGTGGTTCAGAAGCCAGTGATAAGAAATATATTTATAAAATCTTTAATAAACTAACTGAGGCTAGGTCTTTCAAAATTAAAATATATATATTTCCATAAAGTAAAGCAAAGTGAATTTGTATTTGATATTTGTCACCAACAGATTTTCAGAACATATTGAGTCCCCTAGCCTGATATCTAATGTATTTTATAACTCTAAAAATTTTTTTCTATAATTCCAATTTTCACAAATGTGTTGAATGAAACTATGTTACTATCTATTATTAGAATATCAAAGTCCAAAAGTGTAGGTGCCACTTTATTAAGTTGTGGAAATTTTGAAACATTAATGAGAACTAAAGCCCTTAAAAGTACTGTGGTACGCAGCATATTCTAAGCATTTTGATATTGAAAACTTTTTTCCATAAAAGTCACTTGGAAACTCTTTTCCACAGAATGTTCTTTTAAAAAATATCTAGAAATCAATCTCAGCAATTATTACTTGATTGTTTATACTCTCCCATGAGTTATTGATAATGAGAATGATGATGTTTAAAGTCATAGATTTCCTATCTTGATTTTATAAAATCATTCGGTACCTTCATTTTTTTCAATTGAATATTAATGTTTTTGAATGATTTCAATTTCTAAATCAAAATTATTTTAATAAAATTTATTTTAAATAGTAAATACACTTACACAAGTCATAAAATAAAATAATGATTTAAATATTAGATTATACAACCTTGTCCAAGTTAATCTGATTAATTTTCTAGGTTATTTAAAATCTACCAAATAAATATGTATTTTCCATGACAGATTGACCCATAAGAAATAAACCTGATTATGTTCTTAAACATGAGAACATTTAACAAAAAATAGACACTCTATACTCATATATCATACCTTTGTAATTTATGTAGTTTAATGTTAAAACATCTTCTACTTGTTTTTTCTTTGAAAAGCTTTTATTAATTACCTATTATATGTCAGGCAATAGGTTAAGGATATTATAGTGAATTGGGTAAACATGTTATTTACTCTCACAGCTCTTTTTGTATTTAGTAGTAAAGACAAACAATTAAGCAATTCTAATTTCTGAATTAGAATATTACAGAGTTAGAAGAATTATATATAAGGGATAAACTTTTACATAAATTTGTCTCCTACCTTTTAAAAATATACCAAGCAAGCCAATTATAGCTCAAAATAGTTCAATTTATTTTACATGTAAATATTAAAATTCAATTATCTAATGGTTTTACTTAACTGTACTTTTCATGACTTTTTTTTCCCTCCTCTGTTAAAGATGATATTTAAATCAAAGATAAGAGAAAATGCTTCAGAGTCATATGTAAGAAAAATTGTTAGGGGACTGTTTTTTTAAAGGACAGCTAAAATTTTGATGAGCATAGAAAAAAGGCAGGTGAAATGGTATCTAACTATTTCTTTAAATCATCTAGTATTTTTAACAATAATGGTCTCACTTATCTCATGTTTTTAACAGAAATTTTAGTGCATAATAAAGTAAGATTATTCTGCAAAGCAAAGATTACTATAAAAGTAGCAGGTATTTTTATCTTTATAATTCTAACATATAAACATATTGTTTGCAGAAATAAAAATAATGGCAAGAGCATGGGAACTCATATATATTAAGTATTTATAGAAAATTTCCTAGACAATTTTTATAACTTCCCCCACTTTCTTAGATATGTGGTAGGTTGCAAAATGACACAATTCTTTATAATTTGTCCTATCAAGAGGTAGAGTCTATTTCTCCACTTCTTGAACTTGAGCGGGACTTGTACATTGTTTTGTTGGGAATAATGTGCAAGTTCTAAACCTGGTCACCAAGAGGCTCTGCATTCCATTGCACCTTAATCATTCTGTGAGTGCAAGCCTGAACCAGTCTGCTGGTTGAAGGGAGGCACTATGAAAGAAGAACAAGGAATCCCAGCCAACTGTCAGTCAGACCTCTGCTGACAGAGCAGCTCCCCAAAAACACAAAGGTGTACACTAACAAACCACCCCGCTGAGTCCAGCTCAGAGTACCAATCCATACAACCACGGCCTAAAAGAAATAATTGTTTTTAAATCACTAAATATCAGTGTGATGTTACTTGACCAGAGTCAAAAGAGCACTAAAAAAAAAAAAAAAAAAAAATTAATTTTACAAAACCTAGATGTTCCTACCCATAGTTCATAGCTCACTAGGAGCAATCTCACTGAAAAACCAAGATCCATCTCTCTTCTCTACATGAAGATTTACAGAAGTGAGTCATGCCCAGCTGGGAAGATTTTAAGGGTATTTATAAATAACTTAGACATTAATAAAACATGGAACTTTCTATATGTTTTAAAGTTTTTGACCAGTTGGAAATATCATCATTAACATTTGGTTCCTTCTCTAAGACTTAATAACCTCAACATTCTCAATATAAAGGTGACATAGGTGGTGTGGAGTATATTCACGTGGGAGTACAGAGGGAAAGCTTTAATCCATGAAAGTTTATGTTGAGCAAGCCATTCGAAAGAAAATGTAAATAATAAACTACTCTGATACTTTTTTCTACGAGCTAGTCATCTGTTTGCTAAATGAATTTACAAATTGCTTTAGGCACCATTTAAATGACATTGTAGACTTGATTATTTAACTTTATTACCAAATTTTATTTTTTTCTTAGCATTTCCAATGTTTATAAAAGGAAACAAAAAGATATGGATGGTAAATGTAATTGGCAAAGTTAATTAACCTACATTTTTTTCCAGTCCAGAGGTGAAGGTTCAGCCCCAATAAAGTCTGCTGATGTGGAGTAAATGTATTAGCATGTCTGTGTTGAAGCCTCTGAAAATTGCATGAAAACAACTGGATCAAGCAATGAGTATTTATGGTCACAAAGGTCATAACAGCTAAAATCACAAGGGATGTTTTGGAGAGTGCTTGTTATGCCTAAAGATAAAATACATCAAGCAAGTGCTCCTTACTACAAATGAAGAAATATATTCATGTCTTACCAAGCCCTATACAAGGCAGCTATAAAAAGCTATGTATAGACAAAGGTGTGAAGAGAAACGTCCCACCCATATTCTCTTACTTTATACTTCATACAATGTTCACCCTCAGAGAGAACAACCACTGCTGATGAAAAATGCAAATGCTGAATGGTGATCAAAAAGTCAGAAGAAGAGGTGTCTCTGAATAGCATACTTTCATCCTAAAATCAAATCTCCTAATCACATCAAGCGTATTCGACATCGGCATCATAATTTTGCATTTTGGGGTCAACCGACTTAGCTATAATGCCCATCACACATTTTCCAAAAATAAAACCTAAGACCCTTTAAACAGTAAGATATTTTTTTTAAGTAAAATCTTAATATTCAAATTTAGTGTTGAATAGCTATAGAAAAAAATGAACATTTATTTATGTAATAGTTTTCTATAGAAGTGTACACATTGCTTATATTACAGAGAAATATCACAGGAGGCATCCCATAGCTCTCTTGGTTTCAGCTTTCTTATACAGAAATTTAGACTTCTATTTTTCTCTTAGTTAAAACTAATTTCCCTTAGAATCTAAATCATATATATTTTCCCAACCAAAATATTGATTCATTTTTTAATTTTTTCCCTTATAATTTATATTTCAGCAGTTTGAGCAATTGGTATGGTAACTGTTGGATGCAGCCTCCTGCTGGAATGAGATTCACGCTGAGATGGCTGAGCAGCACACCAACCACTTACTTTACCCAGGACACCTTGTTAGGAAAATTACAACCACAAATCAATGAAAAATTGTGAAAGCTACTAATGCTTTCACCAAAACAAGAAAATTAATCTCAGGAATGCAAGAGAGCTATTTTAAAAGATAAAATTACTACACGAACATGTTAGAAAATAAAAATATAATTAACATTTTAAACCCCTTTAAAAATAGCATGTTCAATCTACTGCCATGCTACCCTGAACAAATCCAATCCCTTCTGATCTCGGAAGCTAAGCAGGGTCTGGCCTGATTAGTACTTTGATGGGAGACCACCTAGGAAGACTAGGTGCTGTAGATGTAAAAATAAAAAAATAAGGGATTGTAAGCTGACCAGGTCCTTGCAATCTGTGAGGTCAACCAAGAGTTGCCTTGCCTAAAAAAAAATCTATCTATCTATCTATCATCTATCTATCTATATAGCATGTTCATGTAAAATTTCAAATGCTCTTGCTATAAATATGTAAAAAAAAACGTTGTTATGGAGTGAAAGGGATTAATTTTTTTTGAGCAAATGAAATAACAAAACAAAATAGATACTCAAGATTTTCAATGAAAATTTTCTGTTGAATAATTTTTAAAACTAGATTGTTACAATATAAAAATTTGAAAAGCATACTCTAATCAAGTGTTGAAGCCTTAGCATAACTAATAGTAGGACAGATTGAAATTATGCAGCTCATAAAGTAAGGCAATATAATGTATACATAATGATGTTTAATATAAATCCAATTAAGCCTTTAGACTTAACTTCTGGTTAACAAGATACATAGGAGATGAAGAAACAAAATACAATGAGGAAATAATCAGGCAAAGCTCAAACATGAGACATTCTACAAAACCACTGGCTTAGACTTTTCAAAAGACAATATTATGAAAAATAAATAAAAAGATAGTTGGGGAGGAGAAATTAAAGAGACTGAAGAGACATAGTAATCAAAGTAATATGTAAACTATGTAAGCTCAGGAAAAAAATGCTATAAAAATATGCCAAAAAATAGGCCAAATGGAAGATTTGGATATGATTTGGATATTAGATGATATTAAAGAATCATTGTTAATTTTTTTAAATATGATAATGATATTTTGGTTATGTAGAAAAATGTCCTTATTCTTAGGAGATGCATACAGAAATATGCAGGGGTATCATAGTTCTGTAGCATACATATATACGGCCTATGTATGTGTGTGTGATTATGCATGTATATTTTCCAAAATGTTAATTTAACTATTGATTAACCTAAATGGAGTATCTACAGTTATTTGTTGTGCCAGTTTTTCAATTTTCTGTATATTTAAAGATTTTTATAAAACACATTTAGAAATAAGTATCTTACATTTACATATATGTACAAGTGACCTTTGAACAATGCAGCAGTTACGAGAGCCAACTCCCACCACAGTCAAAAATCCATAAATAACTTTTGACTCCCCAAAACCTTAGCAGATGACTGGAAATCCTGCCGATATCAAAGAGCTGATTAACACATATTTTGTATATTATATGTATATATACTGTATTCTTACAATAAAGTAAGCTAAAGAAAAGAAAATGTTATTAAGGAAGAAAAAATATATCTATAGTATTTCCTGGAAAAAAAGTTGTGTATAAGGGAACCCATGTAGTTCAAACCCCCATTGTTCAAGGTTCAGCTGTATACATTAAAGGTAGTAAATCTTTGTTTTAAAAATGTAAGTAAATTAAACAAATAATACAGCATTCATTGTAAAAAAAAAAAAAAAAAGAAGAAATTGTGCAACAATATATGAAGCTTTGACTTTGAATATACAGCCATGTTATAAAGTACCCCAATTCCACTCCTTCTTTATTGCTTTCTTACTCCAAAGTTAGTGTCGCTGCCTGTGCTGAGATGTTCCTACTTACATTTGACTATGACATGAAGATAAGATAGTTCATACTTTCTATAGTGACATGCAGCAAATTATGTGATTCCATGCTTATCTCAAAATCTTCTGATTTCTAGGTTCCTCTCTAAAGGAAAAACAATGGCTAGGGATTGAACACAGATGCCAAATTGGTCAGAAGAAATATAATCCTATTTAAAATCAACAAATTCTATTTATAAGGCTATTTGTGAGTTTGAGTACCATTAGTTCTTAGAACTCAGTCAACTCTGGGTTTGTTAATTTAATTAATACTCTTGATTTGAAAAATGAGAGGGCCTGCTGTGAAATTCTGCTGAAACACCTTTCCTTTACTCATTACTTTCTTTCTGCCACAAGCATTTGTTGAGCATTCATTAGGTCTCAAGCATGGTACTAGGAGGTGGAGATAAAACCAAAATATTGAGTTATTTATTAATTATTTTCTCACATTTTTCCTCCTTCCTTGCTTCACTCACAAGAGTAACATGTAACGTTTCTTTAGCCTCCTTTTAAACTTCCTTTTTCATTTATCAATGCATGGAAATGAAATACTTTAAGAAATGAAAAAATCCCTTTGCTGTGTTTAATGATACAATTGTTATAAGAAAGTAAACTTGCTTCTCCCATCAAGAATGACATCCTGTGCCTTACTCCACAGGCTCTGAGATAGGACCAGTAGGGAAGGTTACTAGTGAAAAGTGGAGTGGTGTCAAATGACAGTCACATGAGCAAGCCCTTGGATAGGTGGACTGTATCTATGCAGTCAGACAGTGAGTGAGCAGAGCTTTCATTTCTATACCACGGCATATACATGGGTGACAAATATGACTGACTTGGCTGCCTACCCAACAGGCATGATTCCCCTTCCTTCTTGATAAGAGAAGTTTTGTTCTTTGTTGGGCCTCCATGTGCTTTTGGCAGGACTCGTTTCTTCCTTAGACATACTGACTGAATTATGACTGATTAAAGATAATCACTGTACCATTCCCATTGCCAATAGCTGCTCTAGGCATAGGCATAGGAAGCAATTCTAACCAGTGAGTCAATAACAGATACCTTCTGAGGGACCGCTGGGAATGGTTTACCTCTTGTATGAAAATATATGCAGTGGAATTAACATTCCTATCTTTCTGCTTTTGATGTCACTGTGATACCTGAAATTGAAACAGCTGACTAGTAATCATAAAAAGAATCAACCATGAGGGCAAGCCCACATGCTATAGAGAGAAGAGAATAGAAAGATGGAAAGTACATGGTTTCTTGATGACATCATTGAACTGCCAAATTAAACAAACCTGGAACTATCCTACCTCCAGACTCATATTCTGTGAAATGATAAATGGTCCTTATTTAAGCCAGCTGAGCCAAGGTTTATTGTTTGCTGATGAAAGCATCCTAATAGATCCAACTATAAGTGGAGAGGGTGATGAACATTTTGAAGCTCAAAAGTTTCTGTCTTAGAATTTCACGTGATGTGATAATTGATTGTCAAGCAAGCAGAAAAGGGGAAGTAGTTGGACAAAGAACAAGACCCACATATATGTTTTAAAAAGGGCTTAGTGGCCTGGTCAACCAGAAAGTCTGCATGTGAGGTAGAGCTAAGAGTCAAATCATAGTGTCAAGAGAGAATATCCCAATACTTGTTTGAAGTCCAGAAAATTTCAGCCCATGAATAGTACCAGGGATGTCGAGGTGAGATGATGAAATACCAGGAGTTAGGAAGAACACACAGATATGCTCCTATGCAGGTAATACTCAGTAGCATGGGATGGCAGACTGAATCTTATCATCTGAGACATGAGTTTACAAGAAGCAATGCCTCAGTGTGGTCCTGCAGTCCATCATAGGGGACACTGTTATTAGATAGAGTCACAAGGTGAAACTTCTGGGTTGGAATTAAGGCCTATGTATTTGGTCAACATGGAAATAAAAAGGGATATGAATTATGATTTGAAGGAATAAACCAAGTTGTTAAGCATCTTAAACCAGGGCTAGGAAAGGAGAAAATAATAAGTGTAATATGTAAAAGATAAGCTGTGCCAGTATCACACACATAAAGAAAGAGAAATTAGGATCAATACACAGATGAGTGAGGAGATATCATTTACCGTTGCTGTAATTGGGAGATAAACTTTGGGGCATCATTCTGTGCTGAAGATAAGAGATACAGTATCCAAAAAAATGAGGCCATAGGGGTACTGGGCTTAGTTCGGTTGTGTCCTAACACGTCGAAGGTGGTTGGCTGGGGGTGTATGAAGAAACTGAATAAAAAACTCAGTCCTGGTCTTGTGAGTTCATCACTTGGCAGCGGAGAAAACTGCCTCTCTTCTTACAATAGGGCAAAAACCTATTACGTTAAGGCTTATAGTCCCATCTAAGTACTCCCTATGATGTCCAGAGGTTCAGGCTAATTACTGCTACAGGGCCCTCTGCGGTATATATGTGCCCATATTCTTTACTGGCAGCAGTAAATATCATGTCTAGTTGGCAATAAAAGGGATATAGGAAACAATGCAGGAGCCGCACTAACATCAGTGAGCTACTGAGTAAGTGATTCAATATTTAGTCTCAGAGGCTATGGAAAATATAGTGCTGATGATACATAGAGGTTGCACACTGTTCGTATTTATGTAAAG
The DNA here is from genome assembly GCA_028627145.1 of Eidolon dupreanum. Lineage (NCBI taxonomy): Eukaryota > Metazoa > Chordata > Mammalia > Chiroptera > Pteropodidae > Eidolon > Eidolon dupreanum. The sequence goes on along the minus strand of CM053502.1, from coordinate 124,354,638 downwards.
TCAGAGCTCAGTCAAGAAGATGAGGAATTATGGTAGGAAGATCCATGAAATGGGGAGGTCAGTGTGGATGATGGGAGGGAGATAACACGGACAAAGGCTGGGGGAAAAACGAGCTGCAACTAAGCCCTGTGCACTTTTCATCCTGAATTCCTAGCAGATTGCCTGGCACACAGCAGGTGCTCAATAAATAATTGTTGGATGAATGATTTAATTAATCGAGGACATTTGGTAGCTCATTATGATCTAAGGGTAATACTTCACAGTGAGAATTATATCTTTATTGTTGCAATCCACATGCTGACCTAAAGTTTTTTGGGCACTGTATCTTCAACATTTAAACTGGCCATATTTCTCGGTCTATAAAATGAAATAAATGCTAATGTACTAGCAAGGGAATGTAAACAAGTGTTGTTAAACAAATTCAATGTGGCTAAAAAGAAACTGTAGCAGGTGGATGAAAGTGAGCCCAATTAAGATATATTTGCTTTTGTGCCACAGATTCTATGATTTTCCAAATGGGACTGTCAGATGATAAGAGAATGGGGACTATTTTTGACTCATAGTTTTTAAAAAATCTGTGAGAAATATATTTTCTTATCAATATTTTATGCTGTTCTCTTTTCATACTTTGCTTTTGTGAAGCTTCCTTTAAAGATGTTTTGTTCCTCTTTATTTTATGCCATTGTTTATGCTGAATTTGTTGTTATTTTTGCATTTACATTCCACAAAGAAATGATACTTAACAGCCTAAATCCCCAAAACCACATCAGGATAAAGGAGGTGATTTATAAACACATAATAGTCGTTTTTGATACTTTTTATCATTAGTCAAGCTGAGAGAACAAATTGGAATTTGAGCTTCTGGTGGGCTTTCTGAAGGGATCCTCAGATAAATGTAGCCAAAGATAAAAAAATAATTCCAATTAAAAGATAATGGATATTATACACAATTATGGCTGTGGCCAAATTGAAGCACTTTGAAATTAAATGTCTTTGTGTAAGAAACCACAGTGTTAAATAAAATAATCAACAGGAATTTATTTCTACTTTCTTTGCTCAAATCTCATATGCTCATTCCCTATTTTGGTAGGAAGTTACAGTCTGTTTAAATAAAAGGAAAGAAAACTTTCCAACCTGCAGTAAAATATAACATTTAAACTAGTGTAGTATTAAGATTATTTAAACTATTCAAAAGATAGCATCTGATTATATTTATACCAATTTAATTTTTCTTATTTAGAGCCCCAAACCAGAAAGCTTCTGCATGTTTCATAATATCTGACTTGATGCTGACTCCTTTGTGAAATTTCCATGTGTAATTTACCTTGGCTAAATATATCATCTATAATGAATTATTATAAAATATACAATAGAAAAAAATGATGAAATTATCATTTAAAATTATATACTAGGACACACCAATTCATAGGCCTAACTATACCTGAGACACAGAATTTTGGTAAAGAGGGGAGAGCAAAATTAGAACAAGAAAACAAGTAAAACAAGTATACCCTGACTCTAGCAAAATCACTAGAATCTGATTAGTTGCTGGTATGAACATGTCAGGTGCAGATCTTAGAAAAATAATTTTAGCACTGCATTTTATCCTTGCTAGCGTGTCGACTATCTGATATTACAAAAGATAAAGTGGAACTCCTCTAATTTTATTGGAAATTTGTTATTGTAGCATATAGTGTCAGCAAAGGGGGTGGGGGTAATGAAGGCAGATATATGTAGCTGAAATACAGTCGGGGATTATCATGAGTTATCCCCTCTGGCTTGATTCAATTTAAAAATCCCACAGTCTTCTCAATCTTCAAGGCAAATTAATTCTTTGTCCCATGGATCTTCTCTATGTATTATGTACAAATTTACCCATAAAGCCCTGTGGCTGCTATCTGCAGCTTATCAAAAGTTGGTACCATAGTCAAACAAATCAGATCACTGGACTCATTTTGTTCTGTTAGGGCTCCGATGCATCAGGTAAATGATAGGAACTGCTGTATCTCTCCAGAAACTGGTAATGTGGAGATATGCCTATTAATTTAATTTCTTTGTTTGTTTGTCCAGTATCCAATTTCAAAACACATGGAATGGGAAGGAGGATTTGAAATTAGAATTGGCTATCAAGACACTCCCCAAATGGGGCTTGGGGGACATTTTGGGAATGGGTACAATAGGGCCCCTAATGTTTATTACTCCCACTGCAAAGAATACAATTAAGGCCCCTTAATGTTTATTGCTTCAGCTCTGAAAGAATACCATTAAGTCAGAAACATCACCTGATGGCATCCTCATCAAGCCACACTCCGTGAGCACAGATGGGACATTATGTAACAGAAAGAGAGCAGGGCTGCTCACCCGGCTGCATTTGAAGAACAGCGTCAGGAACCTTTCTTTAAACAAATCCAATAACATGATAATGTGGCAGCCCACCTCCCCCTCCACCACCATCCTGTAAACTCTGTGGCAACCTGAACAGAACTGCGTTAATATTCATGATTCACAGTCTTAAAAAAAAAAAGAAAGGAAGAAAAAAAATACCACCACTGTATGCTCTGCTGTATTAGTGTGTCTAATGAGAATAAATTAAAACCCAGCTGAGACATGACCCTGAACCTTTTGCTTCCTCTTAACTGTCAATTTGACTTTCCTTAGCACTGTGATCAACTGCATTCTAAGTGGAAGTTGACACTGGCTCAACTTTCTGCAAATGCAGGTAAAATGAAATGGGAACTGCCTGAAACTCACTACTGATGTAACCTGGTTCTGCACCATTACCTATAATCTGTGTCTTCAGCTTTGTGTAGCTCTAATTTCATTTCTTTAATAACATGGCTTTTGATAAGAATCTCCCCCTCCCATTGCCAAGTCCCCTTTGGGGTGTTATTGCTAACTTCTTACACAATGCAACTTCATTTCTCTAAGAAATTCCCATCAGTGGTCTTTAATAGCAGGTTAATGGGCTGTTAAATCTCAAATTTTCCAAAATGATTTTGTTCCCAGAAGTAGTCTTCCTCTTATTTCCAGTGTGGTCAATAAGAGGCTTGCTTTAAAGGTACTTAATGCTTCATACACTAAGGGGATTGTGCCCCAAATCAGACCAAGCAAGAAATACTTCTCATTCCCTTGTGATAATCAACATCATTTTAGGAGAATGTCTGCCATGGGTCCTATTTCTCATTCCTGCATAAATCAATAAAGGCTCTGAAAAATAAAGGAAGTTTTGCCAGCTATGTGCTTACAAATATTTGATGAGAGGATTCACAGATAGCAGATTATCCATCCATAAGCTGGTTTTCAATTCTTTATTGTCATATGCTTCACGACTTGCTTCATTAGCTGCCATTGCTACTTTGTGTTGGCTATTCCTTTCTGAATCCCTCTTAAACAAAATCCTAAATGGTATATACCTCAAGTGAATTCATTTACCAAAAGAATAGAGTGCAAGATTCTACATAAACCAAAAACCCAGATGACTTGCTACAGGATTTTTGTAAAGTAAAATTCCCTGCCAGAGTTTTTCATAATTTCTAATTGAATTAGTGCTATAGATAGTTAGAAATCTAGCCAATATGAAGATTAAATTTTTCCTAATGATTTTTAAGAATAGTAGGTAACTATTAAACTCATGATAATTAGAATAGGTAACAAAGAGTAAATGACACAATAAAGAACTTTCTGGGTATATAGTTCTTGAATCTGATACTTTACATGTATACTGCCTTAGGCTAAAATAATTTATTACACATTTTTCATTGAATGTTTAAAATTACGATGGTTATGTGCCAGTTCTTAACAAATAATCTTCAGGGGTTTGCATATGATTTTTATAAAATATAACAATATTTCTTTCTAATTGAATACTATACATGTATTGGGTCCTGAATACATGTATCATCATTTATTATGAATGAAGTGGATACAGTTCAAGAAGCTATTTTCTTTTACAAAGAAACTTAAAATTTAATAGGAGAAAATTTTACGAGTACATTAAAATCTAAAGCACAAAATAAACATTTTTTAAAAATTGAAACACTTTTTTTATTTTAGATGTGTTGTTAATAAGTGAAATATTCCTTAGGGTTTTGCTAATAGTCAGAAAATAAGCAAAAAATATAATGGTACAAATATAAAAGAAGAGAATTCTTATACAAATAAGAGTTCATCGCAGGTGAATATTTTGATGGATGCAGTACCAGGGATACAATATCTTTCCATCTCATGGACCCACCATTGCTTAAGGGCTCATTACCATTTGCATCTGTGTTCAGAAGGAAAAGGAAAGGTGCAAAGGACCATACTTGTGTAGGGAAGGAAAAATAATTTCCCTCAACTGTTCTTGATTCTCAGTTAGTCTAATAGTTAAATTTATATAAAACAAATTAACAGGAGAAAAACAAATTTAATTTCATACATACGGGATCCCTGTAAAAATATGAGACTCAAAAGCAGTCAGGCAATTGAGATTTATGTACCATTCTGAATTAAGAAAAGGAACAGGGATTTGGGGCTTAAAAGGGGAAGGAAACAATTCACAGGAAGATGAGAATAGAAAATGTTTGGCGAATAAATGTTTGCCCTGCTATGCAGATAAGCTTTTCAGATGAAAAAGTTAACTCTGGAAATAGCTTTTTTTTCTGGTAAAAAACTCCTCTCCTAATTCATTTAGGGAGTTAAGGGGAAGATTAAAAGCCTTTTGTGAGTCTGCTGAGTCTTGATTGTCTTTAGCTCCACATGCCAAAGTAGCACATTTTGGGGGTGGCATGTTCTTTTCCCCATCGCCTGCTTCTTAAAAGCCTTGGAACAGAAATAGCACATATTGCTTCCACTCATATTTCATTGGTGAAGAACTCGGTAGTGTTTCCATTTTTAAATTGAAAAACTCTACTGGATCAACTTTTATCACCCTCTGAATAGGAATCTTTGAAGCAGGAATCTAAAGAATTTTTTTTTTTTTTAGTGGAAAGACAAGAGAAATTTCATAAAGAGAGGACCTAAAGTTAAAATTAGAATGTTATAATAGTACAAATAAAATATAATACATAATTGTATTAGACACACAGGTGGTGACAGTGGGGAACAAAAAGAATTAGACAGTGGGGAATACCCAGTGTTGGATTGTCTGGGTGTGAATGGCAGAAGAGTAAAAAAGTGAGTCAGTCTTTATTGATCATAAGTAAATGACCAATATAATTAAGAGGGAATTCAAACCAGAGAGGAGAGGATATGAAATCAAGATGGGTATGAAAAACTAGGAGAGTGGTAAAGAAATGAAAATCAAGTGTCTGCTAAGCCAAAGGTAAATAGATGGAGAATATAAAGATAGAAATCTACAAGAAAAGTAATTTTAAGGGAAGATATTGGAAAAGAGGTCATTTTTGTTGATGCAGTTGTGAAATGTTTTTTTTTGTTGTTTTTTTTGTTTTGTTTTGTTTTGTTTTGTTTTGTTTTGTTTTCCAGTAGGTGACTGAGTAGAGATAGAGATCATTGGAAGAAATGACACTAAAATTCATGGAAGGCAAATGTTAAGGGGCATCATTATAAACATGGAAGTTTTTAATGATGTTGAAAAGAATGAATCCAGCAGGGGAAACTAAAAACCAGTCATGGTACTGAGGAGCAAGAAAAAATTTCACCCCACTTTTGGATTTTTGAGTTGAAAAAGAATATGTCTTAGTAAATATAGTTGTGAGAAATGACAGTATGTGAGGGTCACTGTTTCACCACATTACTGAAAATATAGTTTAGAAATAGAATTTAGTAACTTTGCTGATGATTTTTAGGAGTCAAGTCATATTTCTGTTCTCTGAGGTAGTAAATAAATTTAAAAAAAAAAACCTCTGGGACAAAATTTTGTTAGATATTAGATACCATGTCTTAACTCATTTCTCTGAGAACTCAAAAAATGGAATCTTATTAGTTTGATGGTATCACATTTAGATGTATTAGGAGCAAGGATAACAAGGAAGAACAACTGTTAATCCATAAATAGTGTTTTTGTCTTTAAATCTACTTGCAAATCACAACCTTAGTTAATATTCTTTGCCAAGCATAAAAAATGTTTATAGAATGTATTTACTTTCTGCCAAATGATTATGGTCAAAATATAAGCTTATTTTATATTTACTAAAGGCATAATAAAAATAGATGTTAGTTATTTTTAGTTGTCTCTAAAACTGGAAATGAGTGAGCAATTTAATAAATTATTTGGCTAATTAATCTTTGTTTCCATAAACTTTAGATATAATTATAGTCTTTAGTGATAGCACATGGAAGACTCAGAGGATAAGCATACACTTTGATGGAGAAGAACAGAGTGTGGCAAGAACTGGAGAGTCTGAGTCCACTATATTCTATAAGTATGTATATGATGAATATATTTCAATCAGTAACTGCATAGGTATATATCAGAGTAAAAATTAGAGCTCGAATCCATATAACATAAGGAGAACAAAGAAACTTTTTAATAAATATTTTCTGGTAGCTACATGCAAGAAAGCTCATTAAAATTTACAAAGAAAGAAAAAAGAAAGAAAAAGAGGAAAGGAGGGAACAAAGAAAAGTATCACATTTATAAAAAAACAAAAGTTTGACTCATTTTAGAAAACATTACGCACACAATTATATGTGAAAGCCTCACTAAGTTGAGTGGATAGTAATTTGATTTTCTAAAAGAAGTTAAATTTTAGACTGCACAACAGTTATTTTAGGCCTTTTTGTAGTATATAATAAATATTAACTGCAAATAATTTACAAATCATCCACATATCACTAAATGTTAAATAGGCACTCACTAAACATTTACTGAATGAATGAATGATAGTTCAATAGATTTCATTTCAAAGAGGATAAGTAAAATAGTAAAAGGACTATGAAATCCATTATATTCATTATTAATAGTCATGTCTTTACTTACCCTTCAGAAAATATTTTACTAATCTTTCTATGGGGAAGCACAAATTACATTTATTAGATTTTAGCATCTTTACAGTAAAATCTGTTGTAAAAAAAGACATGGATTCCAAGTAATAACATGTCAGTTATTTAATAATAAAAGAAACTACTATACCCAACTGATGTGTGAAAATACAGGCTTAAGAATATGAAAGCTGTCCATAGAATTCCACAGAGAGGCTTTGAAAAGTTGAATACACTTTCCTTTTTGTCCATGAAGTTAGGGAAGGGCTGACTTGAAGATTCAGTGCTTAGCAAAATCGTGGAGTTGGGAAGAAAGAAGAAAGCAATGTCACAAGCAGACAGGCAGTCCCAGGGCAATGCTCTGGTGTAAAGAGGTCAATAGAACCTGGACTGGACCATGGCACTTCAATAACATTTTAATGGTGAATCTTGGGAGACTACACAGGAATTCATATTTTTTCTCATAAAAGAATATAATCTGATATATTTTTATCTCTTTATTGTCTCTGCTTCCTCTTATACTTTCATAACTTTTTTCCCCTTTTCTACATATTAAATGTAAATTGCTAGAAATGTCATTGCTGCCTCATTTTCTCAATGCTGCATGCGGGGCCCTCTTGCTCATCACTTATTCATTTCCAAGGTCCTCAGGAGGCAAAGTAAGCAGACTTTCATATACCAGTTTTAAGGTTTTGCTGCATTCAAACATTTACTAATGTTACATTTGGAAATGTGTATTTGTTAGCGGCTGGTAGTCCTTGGCAGTCTTATTACAAGTGTCGTTAAAGCATCATAATATTTGGAGAAATAGCTCTGCTTCAAGATATTCAGGTTCATTAATGAACATTATCCATCTGACACATTTGGTAAACACCAGAGCTTCAGAGAACAGCTCATCAGGGATAAGCTCGGCCCTCTAGGCTCACTTGGAGAAGCTCATGAACTCACTACTGTTCACCCTCATTAGGCTTTAGATGCAGAGAAAAAAAAACCCTGAAAACTGCCAATATTTGTATTTTAGAATTTAGAGGGTTTAATGACTTCTTTTGTTGTCATTGTGGAGATTGGTGGACAAGAGAAAAACAACTGCTGTGTGGAAGTTCTGTTTGCTTTTCTTTGGAAAATGTTGCTGTTACCTTTAAATTAAGTTTGGAGAAAATACAAACAAGATTAAAATTAAAAAATAATACAACTCTTTATCAGATTCCGAGGTTTTGAAAAGAATCGTGAATATCTTTCAGGGCACAAATGCAATCATCCCTTGGTTCCAAGATAGATACCATAATCTGAGGATGTTCAAGTCCGCTATGCAAAAATGATGCAGTATTTGCAAATAATTTACGTACATCCTCCCATATACTTTAAACCATCTCTAGATTATTTATAATACTTATACAATGTAACTGCTATGTAAATAGCTGTTATACTGTACTGTTAAGGGAATAATAACAAGATTAAAAGGTCTGCATATGTTCAGCACAGATGAAACCATTGTAGGTCTAACTACATATTACCTGTCACCAACATAGTAACTTTTTAAATAAATTTTTAAAAATTTTTAAGTTAAAGTCGACATACAATGTTGTATTAATTTCAGGTGTACAGCATAGTGTTTAGACATCTATATAACTTATAAGGTGATCCCCTGATAAGTCTATTACTGCCCCCACAAACATCATGCATAGTTGTTACAATATTATTGGCTCTATTCTCTATGCTGTACTTTATATCCCTGGGACTATTTCATATCTGTCAGTTTATATATTGCTGAGGAAAAGCCAAGAAAAATATAAACATTATTTTTCTCCAAAATGACATTTACTCTTAAAATGGTGGCACATAAGGCAGAAGCCATGGGTCATATTCAACTATGACCCATGTTCTATCACCGATAGAAATATTCAATGAAATGGAATGTTCAGTGAAATTAAGATAAATTTCCCCAAAGTAACATGATCTCAAGTCCATATATACCTATGGACAACAAATAAAGTAAACTTTCTAGCAAGCAAAAAATATGTTTTCTAATCACCATGTGTTATAGATTAGAATATTTGGATATATGTGTAATGTTTTTATGTAAAAGATATGTAAACATATCTTACAGTCTTTACCTGGGAATCAAAAAATTTTAAAGTCCAACCATCAAAAAATATCTTTAACATTGTAACTACCCATATTTTATCATTCCAAAAATTTTCAAGTTGATTTATTATAATACTTGACAAAGGCAAGTATTTATTTAACATATGGACTCAGTAAGGTTGCTCATTTTAAAGATATGGGGAGACCCAGCCTCCTGAATCTCCTAAAATCTCCACATTCCAAGTGTATCCACTGAGGCCATTCAGACATTTGCTCCAGATTATAAAAAGAAGAATCCGTTTACATTTCTCAAAAGATTTTGTAACTATCATGAAAACGATAAAACAGTGTAGTTACTGATGAAGAAGTTGGAATCAATTCAGTATGTGGAACTATATCCAAGAAAACTTCAATTCTTAGGATCAGTAACCTTTGTCAAATATTTATATTCTTTAAGGAAGGTGCAGTTGACGCTCATTTTTCAAGGATTACATATTTGTAAATTTGCTTACTTGCTAAAATTTATTTGTAACCCCTAAATCAATACTTATAGGGCTTTCATGTCATTTACATTCACACATAGAACGGAGAAAATTTTAGTTTGCCCAATGTGCATTTCCAGCTGAACTCAAACAAGGCTCTCCCATGTTTCATCTCTGATACTGTAAACAAGTGCCCTTTCCAAGGTTTATTTAGTGCCATTTTTTTGCCTTTCTTTGGACTTTTTGTTGGTAATGTTGCTTCTGAAGATGATCTCCAAGCATATTGCTAGGTGTATTGTGGTGTGCCTTACAAAGAAAATGTGTGTTATAGGTAGGTTTTGTTCAGACATGAGTTATAGTGCTGTTGGCTGTCATCTCACTGGTAATGAATCAATAATACATATTAAATAAAGTGTCTTTAGACAGTAACACAGTTAAAGTAAGGTAATGTATTGATCAGCTGATGAAAATATCATGACCAAAGGCTCACAGGAACCTAACTCCATATTTCCCTTAGGAGCAATGGTTTCATAGTCACCGATTCCATGTGCATGGCAATGTATAGAACAGAATTACCACAAATAATAAGTTAACTGTATATATATGTTTGATACATCCTCTTAGGTAAGAATGAACTGTTGACAGTACTTTTGTCTTTGTCAATTTACAAATTTAGTGTTCATCATACCCCAAAGTCTTTGTATGTGCTGTATGATGCATTTCTTAAGAGAAAAAAATGCAATATTATATGCATTCTCTCACTTTTTTTTCTGGGTTACCTGAGCATTTCAAAGAATGCCAATTAATGAGGATTATCATTAGATAAGAATAATTATCTCCCAAATGTTTCGATTAGGTTTTGTTTTGGTAAGTCACATTGAAATGTTATCATCATCTTCTCTTATTCTATTAAGGATTCTTCCATATTTTTATGTTAAATAGCATAAGATAAAATATTTGTTATATATAACTATTCTGAACCTGACACTGTATACATGTATACATATGTATAAATTTGTGCCTTATATTTTCATTTATAGATATATATACACATATAGTATTGACTATTTTATATATAGTGCAATTACCTCAGATAAATTTGAAGATGATATACATTTATTATAGAATTAATCTAAAGAAAACAACCATTTCACTGCTGTTAACATAACTAGTACCTAGAATTAAGTTAAAAATTGAATGAATGAAAAATAATGTCGTTATGATATTTTATAACATCAGAAGTTTGTACATACACTTGATTAAAATAATTTCATTTGCAAAATACAAATAAATTAGCATTTCAAGACCTTGATCCAAGTTGTAAGAGACCTCTGAAATTTTCAGTCTAACCAGCAATAGGTTGGGAATTATTATGCACTTGGATTTGCTATTGACACAAATAGTTAGAAAGATAGATACAGCATTAAATGTTAAACAAATACATGCATAATAATAAAACTGCATTTAATCTGAACATATTTGGAAACAAAAACTCAGTGAAAGGCATAGCAGGAAAGGCCACAAGTTAGAACAGGTAACAGAAAAAGAAGTGGGCTTTGGAAAGACTAGATCTTCTAGGCGAGACTCAGATTGAGGGGGCCAGCTAGAACCAGAGACAGTTAAGTGTTAGTAATGGTGGTGATTTGAGCACAAAGTTTTAATCTTGGCTAGCTGAAGATTTCACGCCTATGTTCATTGTTTTCCTTTGAGAAGGACCTTTACTTATCTCAGGCACTCTTGCCTAGGATTCTCACTGTAATTTGTCATCCATAGTTGGCCACTCAGCAAGCAACGGAACTTAAGAAGCAGAATCTGTTGTTCCAAAAAGGTTTCTGGGTAGTTATAGTACCATCAGACCTGTCATAAAAACCAAGAGCACTGATTTAAATTCTTCAGCGTGTTACTTAATTACCTTTTTAATTAGGATAAAATGTCTTTTCACCCTCTCCTATTTGAATACTGCCATTCCTGCTTTCGGGGCCAAGTTATAAATACACTGCAATGAATAGCTCTCTCTCCCTCCCCTTCCTTTCCCCACTGAGCCAGCTGCTCCTGTGTGTTCAACTGTCAGTACCAGTGCTGCAGAGGCGCTTAGAGTGCTCCCTAATAACTCAGGGAATCGGTGCTGCTCATCGCTGAGGCTGACAGCTAAACACAGCTCTAGGGAACTGAACGTGCAAGAGGAGCAGAAAGAAGAAGGTAGATTGATTCTTTGAGATGCAAGAATAAAATGCTTACAAAAATAGCCATAATCCTGCTGGGGGGTGGTGAAGTGAGGGCTGGGAAATGTGTTAGTCAAAGTGGGAAAGGGAAAATAAAATTCGAATTTAAAAGTAAAAGAAAAAATAATTTACGTGAAACTATTTATTTTCATGGAAACATGTAATCCAGGTGAAGAGAATTAGAAGAACTCTCTTTTGTCTTCTGGGACCAGAACTGAGACATAGATTACTGAAGTTGAGGACCATCTGCCCAGCCCTGCCACAGAGCCAAGTTTTCCTTTAGGAAAGAGTATCTGGCTGAGAAACAGCCTACAAGTAACTCTTCGCATAGTCTATGTGAGAGTTTCTAGAATTATAACACATTCTAACAAGTATAATCCTCTGATATAATTTTTTAAATTATTTTAAATTCTGTAAAAATTCACCTGACATAAAATTTATCATCTTAACCACTTTTAAGCGTACAATTCAGTGGTATTAAGTACATTCACATTCTTATGCAAACTTTATTACCATTTGTCTTTAGAATTCTTTTTATCTTGCAAAACTAAAACTCTGAACCCAGTAAACAATAACTCCCCATCCTTTTTTCCCCCTAGTTCCTGGCAAACAACATTTTACTTTCTGTCTCCATAAATTTGACTACTCTAGGTATTTTATGTAAGTGGAATCATACAGTATTTTTCTTTTGGCAGCTGGCTTATTTCACTTAACATAATGTCCTCAAGGTTCATCCATGCTATAGCATGTGTCAGAATTTCCTTCCTTTAAAAGATTGAATTGATTATTTATCCATCCACTTGGACGCTTGGATTGCTTCCACCTTTAAGTTATTATGAATAATACTGCTATGAATATAGGTGTACAAATACATTTTTGAGATCCTGCTTTTTAATTTTTTGAATATGTACCCCAAAATGGAATTATTGGATCATATGATAATTCTATTTTTAATGTTTTGTGAATACTGTTTTCCAGAGTGGCCATACAATTTTAAATTCCCAAACAGAGTGCACAAACATTACAAGTTCTTTACATCTTCACCAATACTTGTTATTTTCTGGGTTATTTTATAATAACTATCTAATGAGTGTGAGGTACCTAAGATACAATTGATTCTAATTTCTTTATTTTGCAGATGAAAAAATGTTGGCTCAGAAAGATTGTTTCTATCTACATAGTTATTAGCAGTACAGGAATAAAAACCCAGGTCTCTTGGTCAACAATTTGAATTCAGGCCTTTACAAGTGTTTTGTTTTGTAAATGACAGTCAACAATGTGTCTAAGCTGACTACAATTGTCCCATAACTTATTCTATTTGCACACACTAACATAATTTGAAACCATGGTTCTGTCCCCCTAAAGAATGTCTAGACTAAATAGAGAAACAGGGACACATGAAAAAGAAAAAAAAAACCTCAAGATAAGCTACAATTTAAACATGAGCCAATCGACAATGTTCATAGTGCATATAAGTGCTGAGAACCTGTAGAGTAATGAGGGTGGAAAACAATCAAAAAATCTTCTGGTAATTATACATAAAAGCTAAAAGCTGATAATATAGAGTCTACAATGTAAAAAAAAAAATACATATATAATATATATATATTATATATATATATATATGTAGTAATATTGGACAATAAATTATGATAAATCAGGTTACCAGAAATAGTACTGTAAAAAATGTACAGTTATTGTTGTTTTTGTTAATGTTTATAGGAAAAGATAGTGTATAGATACTAAAATGTTATTTTCAGGTTTTGAGTTTCATTTTTTCAATCATTATTAATTGAGTACCTGCTGCAAGTGAAGGACCAAGGATACAGCCCAGAACAAGACAGATAAAGCCTCTGCTCTCTTAGAGTGCCTTTTCTCATGGGAGATCACTTTAAAGAGGAGATAATGAGATTGTGATGAGTCAGAAGTCTTAATTTGGTCATCGGTAAGCGTAATATGGCTAACAGATGGCCAATTTTGTTTGGCCTGCAAGGTATTTTTGTTTTAAGTGTAAATTACATGATATTTTAAAATGGAAATTTTGTATAAAAATCCAAATTTCTGGCCTTTCTTTTTCTTTCTTTCTTTCTTTCTTTCTTTCTTTCTTTCTTTCTTTCTTTCTTTAATTTCTGGCTTTTCTTGAGAAGTTGTGAGATTTAGAAAAATTTTAGAAAGTTTAGTCAGATAAGATAGTTGGAAAAGCCATGCTGATGAAATGATTTTATAACCAAAATTTGAAATTAGAAAATCAATCATGTTTATTCAGTTCTGGGGAAGGAACATTCAAAGCAGAAGAAACAAGAAGCCCCAAGTTCTGGAAAGTGGCAAAAATTAGAAGAGGGTGGACCAATGGGATGTCAAATTATGTTCCAAGACTTGAAAAGATGTTTAATTTGACTCTAAGAGTGAAAGCTGTTACCAAAGAGAAACATACAGTGATTTCTTTCTTTTTTTCTGTTTTTCCAAATATGTCAATATAAAGATACATATCACCCTTATTATAAGATAAAAAATATTTTTAAAATACAAAGAAAAAAAGCTTTTTTGGTGAATAAGTGTTTTAAATATGATTTAGAAAAGGGAAAAATAAATCATTTTTATACAGCAAAACTACTACTGTCCTTATTGAAAATAATTATTGTCCTAACTTGAAAATCATTTTCATTCTATAGGGTTGCCCCTTGTAGCAGAGATGAGGAAGATGAGACTAAATGAGTCAGGAAGAGTTATCTAAGAAAATGACAGGAGTTAGTAATGCACTGGATGTCACTGTCTAAACATAAACCAAACTTACCTGGTCTATAAAGGCAAAATCAAGCACTGCCCTCAACCAGAAAATGTGAATGCACTGGGTAATTCTTTGGTGGCATGAAGTTTTGAAAAATTACTGTATTTTCTACACCAAGAAAGAAAATTTTTTGAGTCATGGGAAATGAAGAAAACAAAAGAAAGGGAAATATATAATATAAGTGATAGTAATTCAAAGAAGTCATGACAATAACCTCAAAGACATTTAAATAAGACTGATCTCCATTCAGGCCCGAGTTGTACAATGAGCAGCCACGATATGGATGGCTGAGTGAACTCAAACAAAAATCCAGACATGAATCTAAAATCTCTTTTACTGTAACAGAACTCTACGATGCTCTTGAATTATACTTCACTGACTCATAGATTCATTTATAAAGCCAGCATAAAATCATCTTTAAAACAAATCCTGCAAAACCGAGAGAAGGACAAGGCAATTGGGATTATGCAGCTCTTTCAACCTGGAATTTTCTCTCATAAGCTCATTTTTTTGTTTGTTTTATGTGTTTGATTATTTTGTTTGTGTGTTTTCTTACAATTTTGAAAAAGAGATAACTAGATAAAGAGTTAAAATGTAAGCAATAGACATCAGAAAATTTGTAAAAGATTTCTGTCATAGTAGAAATCAATGTATGTAAGGACCATTGAAGAGTGCCCTTGGCCTCAGCAATAAATTGTCGAAATAGTTCTTCTTTGAAGGGAAATAATAGAGCATTAAATCAATGCAAAGGTATGAATCTAAACTATGGCTCAAGCTGAGTTTGTAGGGTTGTTTGAAATGATATTATGACATTGGATCAGTTTAAAATATATGTGTGAATTCTCATATATTCTTAAAATCAGCCCTAATGCTGACATTCAATAAAATATGAAAAGCTTATGTCTGAATAGGTGAAGAAATATGACTATCTTTTTAAAGATATGATCAGTCATTAAAGCTTAATTTTTAAATCAATTATGGGAATAAATAGAACTCTTTAAGTAATCAACAATTCATGATCAAAAATTATTTTCCAATACCCTCTTCTCTCCTTATTCAAAGAAATCACCAAGTCCTATCATTCTATCAAGTCTGCATTTTAAAAATGTCTGGTTCCTTTTCCTCTGCTTTATCTACCCTACCACTGCCCCATCTATGCATAACTCATATACCTGAGATATTATATAAATCTATCTATGTTATTCATCTATTCAAAGAACTTCACCTTCTATTCCTTCTTAAAAAAAAAAGGAAATGAAAAAGAATTCTTTAGCTTTGCGTGCAGGATAAGACCTGCTATAACCTAGCTCTTGTCTGTCTCTCTTTCTAGTCTCATCTTTTGCCATCCTCCCCTCACACACCTACATTCCAAGGATATAGAATTAATTAACAAGTGTTTTGTCGAGTACCTACTAGGGTGGGCATGTGGTAATTCTTGCCCTCAAATGTATCATTCACTTATCAAGTAGATGATTCGGGGACTGCAAACATGGAAGAGAGAGGAGAATCCAAGGAGAGAGTTCTGGCATGCCCTGCAGAAAGGATGCTGCTCTCCTGGGCGCCTCCTGGAGCATAGCAGCCATGAACACCCTGCTCATCTCAGCCAGGTACCATGGCTTACAGTTTTACATTTCATAATACTGTGATCCAGCAATGTTCTTATTGAGTCAGTGTAAAAAATGACAATAGTAGTAATAGGTAAATCATAGTAGCCATAATTAACTAAATACTGTCCATAGGCTATTTGTGATAGACACCTATCATCTCAAATATTCTTATCAACTCTGCGAAGTAAATAATTTTCCCTATTTTAGAAATGATAAATACAGAGGGTCTGAGATGTTGAATCTCATATAGCAGAAGCAGGATTCAAGCTTTAGTCTTGTCTGACTTTAAAGTCCACTCTCTTTTCATCACATTGTGTCAAAGAGAAAAAGTTTTCTGGGGTTTGCATTGCATTTCTTTTTAGAAGAGAAAATACTTTAATAGATTTTTTCTCCCTTTAACCTCTAAGCACTTTATAAACAAAACCTCATCCTCAGTGTCTGAGTGAGAAAAATAAAGGAGAAAATATAGGTATGGAAAGAAGTACAGAAAAAAAAAATTAATAAGAAGCTTGAAAAAAATTCCCTAACATTAAAAAGAAGGGAATTCAAAAAGTGATTTGACCTAATTTGAATCTTCCTGGATGGCAGCACTACTGGCAAGAAAATGCCTGTTTAAAGTAGGTGAGTGTCATGCTTCCCTCCCCGAAGTTAGGCAGAACCCATCAGTGCAGTCTTACAGAATGCCTGCCAAATGAGCCTCAAGCATGACACAAAGAATGAAGAACAAATCCCTTAGTGTGAGATGCCAAAGGACAACTCATGTTCTCGCATGGCTCCAAAACTGGTCGTGGCATTTCTGGTCTTGAGAGGAATCTTGACAAGGTGTGGATGAAGGCTGTGTGCCCAGATGAGAGGTGCTGATGGCTTACACCACCTCTAATTTCATTTAGCACCTAAAGGGTATGCAGCATAATTCTAGTGCTGGAGAAGGCAGCCTTTATTTAGACAAGGTACAAGTCCTATAAATAGTCCATTGGCATTTGTAATCTATTCAATTCCATTCCTAGCTTCTACCTTTTATATTTCATTATTGAAGAATCAGAGCAGGACGGTCAAATATCATAGCAGATATTTCTTTTTCTGAGTGCTGATGGCTGCCCTGGGAGAGGAAAAGCAGGAATGATATTAACATACATATACAACTGGTGCACAAGTTATTTTATTTATTTTATTTTTGTGGCAGGGGCATTTTAAATCAATGGAATGGGCATGGGCTTCGGAGACAGATATAACTAGATTTTAATGTGGAGTTCTCAGCTATTCTGTAAACTTAAGCAAGTTAATTAAGTTACACTGAACACGACATCAATGTTTACACAATAAGAATAATAAGCAGTAGATAACTTATATGAAAATATGCTTAACATATAGATGGTGCACAATAAATATTTGTGTTTTATCCCTTATTTAAATAGTTTCTTGCAGGAAAAAGAGTTTAGCCATAAAAAGCTACTTATTTAAGCATGCATGCCAAAAAAAAAAAAATACTAAGGAACTATCTACCCTTCACCAATTCATTTAACATCTTTGAATCTTAGTGTCAACATTTTCTGGAGAAAATTATATCCCCAAAAGCAATTATGAGACAAAAGATAAGAATAATTCTGAGTCTTATAATTTTTATTCAGAGATCTTTACTCATAGAGTTTGAGAAAAAAAAAATGTTGAAAAAGCAAGGTACTTTGATTATTATTAGGTAGTCATATTTCTCATTGGGACTAATAAATACCAAAAATAAAGTCTCAAGATAAGAGATATTTGAAAAGCAGTGTTATTCCTTTGAAAGTTGCTCCTTTCCAACATTTAAGATGATTTTGATGTTCTCTTAGATTGCTTTTTTGTTAGAATTGTTTTTATATTGACACATACCTAACCAATCCTTAGCTATTAGTACTAAAATGTGTTTTCTCTCTGAGATATAAATGATGTTCAAAGGCCAATCACTCTGTACAAATGTCACCATCCTCAAGATTGATTTAGCATTTCTCCACCTTGAACAGATTTTTGAATTAGTTATACTTGGAGACACCAAGCATATCAGATATACTAGTGTAATGCTTATAAAATCAATAAATGGTAGTCTGTGAGTCTTGTTATATCTATGCTATTGATTGAATTTTTATTATATTTGTAATTACAGTTCAAAAATGCAATTTGATGATCTTTTAAAAAGTATTA